>OY744520.1:19668774-19726274 GCA_963556195.1 Sepiola atlantica
AGAATAATGACTTCCCCTAAGAACCGTACCTGCTGCTATTTAAAGCTTGGAGAATTGATGTGTTCATAGATAAAGTCAGAGTCGGGGTAAATTCATAGCTTTAGAAGTCTGAGTTGGTAAAAATTGACTGAATCTAACAAAAAAGAAGTTGAGTGATACATGATGAAAAATATTACCCCCCCCCCCCTCCGAAATCACAATCTTTGTATACTTATTCATTTCTTTTTAATTGAATTCTTTAGATTTCATTCATTAAAAAAAAAAGAAACAAAATTATAATTTGTTGTTTTGTTTGTGTGCTGGTTGTTGCAGAAGTGAAGATGACATCATTGTTTTATTAGATTCTTTTATTGTTTTATTTATATTTATACCATTTAAGAGATTAGTGATAATTTTATTCCACATTTGAATTTCAATATTGATGCTGTTTACAAGTTAAATGGTTAGCCAATTCGATCATTTATCCAATCTAATAATAATAGTTCATGTGCATTTGTATCATAAAGTGTTTTCATTTTCTCAGAATGGTTTACCATTTGGTTGCATGAGATACAGCAATGGAACTGGAAGGCAGTGAAAAAGAAAGTTAGACTATCAGTTAATTTTAAGTGTTACTCACAAAATAATTCTTCTAATTTTGTTGTTGAAGCAATCCAGCCCAGTGGCATACTGGAATGTGAGTTCTTCAGAAATTCCACTTCTTTCTTTTTTTATAAGAAAAGGTCAAATTGCTAGAGCTTTACATCCTTATTTTTTCTCCGTTTGGTTTAATTTTTTTTCTTTTTCTTTCTTTCTCTTTCTCGCATTATCTTTCTTTCCCTTTTTCCCATTTTCTCTCTCTTCCTCTTCCTCATGTTTTGTTTTGCCTTGCTTCACCCTCCTTTTCTAGAACAGTGGCATTCCCCATAAATCTTTGGTTTAGGAGTACACTTGTACCATGATACTTAACTTTGGCTTATAAACTTTAATTCTAACCAAAAATTATTTTCAAATTGAAATTTAAAAGGTTTCAGAATCACATTTGAATTTCCCCTGACCATATTGAATATTGTGTGTGGAAAAGTTTGTTTGTATTCTTCTTTTCTTTCTATCTTCTATCTATATAATAACATGAAGCTGGTCTATTTCTTGAAGTTTGTCATCGATACATTCTCTCCTACAAAATCAATATTTCATTCAAATTAACCAGTTCTTCATGTGGATCGTATCACCATGTTCTTCCGAAAAATTAAATGTAATTTGATTTTATTCCTTTCAAAACATACTTTATTCAACTATGAATATTTTTACTGACCAATGTCATCTTTATCAGTAGCAAATTCAAGTACTAATAGTACATACTAAAAATAATGTATACTTTCATTTATTACTAATATAAAACAGTTAAATATTATATTTTTATTCATATAGATAAAGATGCAAATAATTAGGGAATCTCTGGAATCTTTGAAATCTTGCTTTTGGTTAGAATGACATCGCAAATATGCCGTAAATGGTGTCTACAAAAACTTACCTTTTCTTCTGTATAACACTATCTTCAGACGTTTCAAATTTGGTCACCAACATCTGTTAATTTTCTGTAGGAAATTTGAAAGTGACTATGAAGTTTTTAAATGGTCAGACGTAAATAATTTCTAGCTAGAATTAAAGTTTGTAGGGCAAAATTGAGTATCATGGTTCATTAGAGTTCCTAAACCAAAAATAAACAGTATTTATTGGAGCCACTGTTATAGAAAATAACTCAATTTTGTTTAAACACTCTTTCATCCTCCTCATATTTGTGAAGTTATGAAATTAGGAGGCACCTCGCAAGTGGATTAGCCTAAAACTATATCTTTATCTAAATCCAGCACTGCCTTGTCAAATTCTTTCTTTCTTTTTTTTTTTAATAAATAAAGTGTGGAGATCAACATTTTAAAAGTTTAAAACCTTATTTAAATTTTTTTTCATTGACAAGAAGAAATGTACGAGTGTATTTTATTTTATTTGTTTTAACATTTATTATACCTCTTTGGGCATCTCTTATTTCGATCAATAATCCCATTTAAACTTTTAATGTAAAAAAAGAAACCATATATATATATATGTATGTATTTATATTTAATTTTTTTTTATGTTCAAATATAAATTTTAGAACATAAAGGAAATGTTATAGCTCAATAGCCTTGTTTTTCATTATTCTTTATATAATCAGCACTAAGGATAGCTACACCAAGAAATAAATGCATAGGAACATTTACATATCTTGGTGTATGCCGAAACAATTGTATGCTAAATAACAAAAGAATTTGATGAAATATGGGAATCTATCTTTCAAAACATTGGATATGATATAAAATCGAGTAAAAAAAATATATATATATGTGTGTGATTTTTTGAAAGCTTACCAAAGCATTCCGTTCAGGAGCCCAAACAACACCACAAAAGATTTTTTCATTCAAAAATTATTTATTCATTTTTAAATGAAAAAATCTTTTGTGGTGTTGTTTGGGCTCCTGAACGGAATGCTTTGGTAAGCTTTCAAAAAATCACATATAAATGCTCTGTACCCTGTAATCGAGTATAATCGAGCTTGTCTTCAGTGAATAATCCTTTTTCTAAGTGAAAAATCCAAATATATATATATATATATAAATATATATATATATATACTATACCATCTAACAATGGCCGTTTGATGATATTTGCAATTCTCAAGTGAGACGGGTTATGCTAGGTGTTATTACGATTTGAACATAATTAATTTAAAACCGTGATAACATCTAACAGAACTAGAGTCTCTTTGAATATTGTAAGTAGCATGAAACGGCTGATGCGAGATGGAATAGTATGCAGATATATATACATAAGTATAAATATTTGTTTTTATCTACATACTTATATGTTTCATCCTTACAGGAATCAGTGTAGAGAAGAATTATTCACACCTGTCGCCAGACTCCAATCCCGGAACACGAGTTATATTTCAAACTCAAATTCCAATGTCCTAGCCCACACGGGCATTGTCAACAACTTAGTAAATCAGCGAGAGATTAATCCTATTTAAAGGCAGCTGTCATAAAGTGATCTACCATTAGAAGAAACATTGCATTGAAGCCATGATGATAGCTGTGTTAATACTACTCACTACAGAGCCCATCCTACATTTGTGGGCGACAAATAATTATAAATATTTATTTTTATCTACATACATATATGTTTCATCCTTACGAGAATCGTCAGTGTAGAGAAGAATTATTCATACCTGTCACCGGTATATATATATATATATATATATATATATATATATATATATATATATAATGTGTGTATATAGACAATGTGTGTATATAGACAATGTATGCTCTAACATATTAGTACTCTAAAAATATTTTTAAAAACAAAACAAAAAAAACAGCATATATTTACAGTGTGTGTATATCTCTATTTATATAAAGTTAGGTATATTTATGTTTATATATATGTAAACAATTCACTACTAAACTAATTAATCAAATTATGAATTTTAGAATCCAGGTGTAAGGGGTAGTAATGTGGGCTATATTTAGATTCATGCAAAGGGGGTAGAAGCCCTTTGTGACAATTCAGATATCTCTGATTTTTGTGATATTTTAACAATACATATTAATAAATATTCGCCAAATTTCTGTTGGTAGTATTTTAAAGGTGTTTTAGGAGGCATAATATGGGCACAACCTCCCATTTGAAAATTCAAATTTTACGGATTTGCATTGAATTTTTTATCCATAGTCACTAGACACCAATTAAGTAAGATTCTTTGAAGTTTCATTTTTTTCTCAAGACCCCTTAAGCCTTAAATTTGAGACATTTTCTAGAATCAAAATCATGTAATGAATTTTGATCAAAATTTGAATAAAGATTCTAGACATACGGTTTAGTAGCATCATATCTCGATTTTAATTTTCGTAAGGGGACATAAAACTAAAAGTTGTGCAAAACTGTTCAGGGAAATAATTTTACCCATCCTGGTACCAATATTCTTCTAGTGTGTGCGAGTGTGTATGTATATATATATATATATATATATATATATATATATAAATTTAGATACTGTATATTACATATTTCTGCAATGTACCGCGGTTTCATCCAAAAAGGCAGATTTAGACATCTTTAGTAAATCTCTGTGCCCAGTGGAATCATCGGCAAGCTGAAATGATTGTAGTCAAGTTCCGATAGGGAATGGTGTCAACAATGACAGAAAACGGTGTGTGTATATATATATATATACATACATACTCGCCTTCAATATTAACATTAACATATTGGGAAGGTAACGCATTTTTTTATTTGTCTGATTGACCTTTAATGAGTTGGGTGTTAAAAATGGCTGTTATCATAAGGATTTTTTGTTTTTCTTTTTTAAATGTTATCTTTTATCCTTGGTTTGTCTTATGCAAACAGCTTGCTAACTTTGAAAAAAAAAATGTCTGACTGACCTTGACATTTCAGTCATCCTTCTTCGTTTTTTTAATTCACGCATCATTCTTTTTTCTTTTTACTTAAATGATTTTAGCATTTGGCAGTTAGAGACAAGAAAGGCCTTTGTTTTTATCAAAAGCTCTTACCCAGTGTAAGAACAAGGGAGATAACATGTTTGCAAATAAATAAACTGTTTTCTATTTATTGCCGTGTCACCTCTTGTAGTTTCGTACATGTCTATACCCAGGTTCATGAAATTCAGAAATACAAGAAAACTGTCTGTTTCTGAATGTCACCAGTTATATCTGTTAAATAAACTACATTAAATTTTCATCCTATATTATACTGTATACATGGTACAATATATATAAAGCAAAGTTGTGTATGTGTGTCGCAGCATCACAGTTAAATGGTTAATATAAGTAGGGGTGGGATGTAATGGGTGAAAATTTCAGATTCATGCGAGTAGTATTTTTTTGTGTTCATTCATACATAAATAACACTAAACAATCAAACATTTTGAAAATTTTGCAAAATTCAGAAGGTGCAGGCCAAAAATAGCCTTTAGGGCTCCACGGGACTCAAAATCCATCATTTTTCGGTGAAAAAGTGGTTTCATGCGACATTGCAGGTCCTAAAACATCCTCAAAAGCTATGAATGGATATAGATGGTTAAATCTGATATAGTACTTTAATTTAGGACCATTTTCAGGCTGTGAAAGGGTTTTCATGAATGTAAAATAGCCAAAAACTAGTGGCCTGCACCTTCTGAATTTTGCAAAATTTTCAAAATGTTTGATTGTTTAGTGTTATTTATGTATAAATGAACACAAAAATTACTACTCGCATGAATCTAAAATTTTCACCCATTACGTCCCACCCCTAAAAGAGTCAAACTAACCGCAGATTTTAAATCAGCACTTTCAATTCGATGTCCTTATCGATGTTAGTTCTTTTAAAACTCATTATTCAAAATGAAAAGCCTGTAAAAATAACATTAGAAACATATGTTCTGATATTTTTAGCGTTCTCTTTCCAAGCCGACCGAACAACATACTCCTGAACTTTTTCACTACCAGTAAGAAAAATGAATAAATAAACATATAAAAATTGGTCAAATTTTTTTAATTAAAAAAAATTTTTTTTTTTAATTTTTAGTCAAATTATCGTACATATTTGACATCCTTTGTTTCTGTCAAATGTTGAAATTATTTAAGTCGAGGAAAAAAGAATAATGCTTGAATTAAATAAACAAAGAAAGATGATTGAAATGCTTTTCTAAGCTATTTGGCTGAAATACTCTGTTTTCTACATTTCTTTCTCCTTTACCATTTTTTTACCCTTGATTATAATATAGATAACAGTTGTCTGCTTTGAAAAACGTAATTTTGTCATAAAAGTCCATGTTGTTCAGTCATACATTGCTGCTATTACCTTTGATTTCAAGCGATTTTCAATGTTTTCTTAGAAACAACTCTAGACGTTTTCTTGTAGACAGGATAAGTAGAAAAGGTAGGTTTAGATGGCTTTAAATGTTTCATCAAAGTAAACTTGCCTCTCCCCTTCCCTCATACTCACGAATTGCCTCTCTCATAATTGTTACTTTGTTGTAATAAAACTGATTGATACTGGAAGCAGTAACATCAGATTAGTGTGATCAGTATCAACTGGAATCTCTGAATCAAAGTAGACTAGTCACATGACTAACTGATGTGATATTTCATTGGTCAAATATGTTTTTCAAGTATATTTGTTTTATAGAAAATTGGCAGGATTACCCGGGGGAATAAGGAGGATAAAAATGTTAAAGTTAAAAGTGAGAGGCATATGATTGTTCATTTTTATGTTTATGGATGTCTGCTGTGAATGCAGACTCCACAATATTATTGTATTCACTTTTATCAAAATGATATAACATTTTCATGGGGAGGTTCTGACCCCTTTATTCTCATGAAAAATGAATTAAACATAGAGCACTCCATTTTATGTGTCCTATGTTCAAAATTTCATGAAAGTCTGTCAAGTAGTTTTGCTTTTTGTAGATGTACAGACAGGCAGATAGACTCACACACAGACGTTCATCTTTATTATATAGACTAGCTGTATTTATTTGTCATTGCCTGGGTGGAGACATTGCTGGGTGGAGGACTTAGAGAAAAATAATTCAAAGTTCATGCTAACATTTTTTTTTTTTTTAGATAAGATTTAAAAAATTTGTTTTAGTTTTCTCTTATTTTTTATTTAAATAAATATTTAATGAATAGTAAATAAAAAAAATGTGTATTTATCAAAGTTACATATAGGCGAGAAACACACACACACAAGATCTTGTCTGATAGTTTTATTAATACAGAAATGATGACGTGCATTTTATTACTTTATACTATTGCATTTTTTTATTTCAATAAATAATCAATTAATAATAAATAATTAAAAAAATGTGAATGTCACATAGAGGTGAGAAATAGACACACACACCCACAAGAAGTTATCACACAATTTTTATTAACATTGAGATTAATACTTCCTTTTTAGACAGGTCAATATACTGCCAGAGTACCCCTACCTCAAAAAATTTGCAACATTTTGTTTTTTGGTGGTTTTATGTTAGGCTGGGTCTAGTCTACAACATACAAAAAGTTGGACAAGATCTGAATATGGGAAAGTGTCAAATTTTGAATATGACTTTTTTTGGTTTACAAGTCATTTTTCATTTACATATGAAGCACTAACTCGGTCAGTTTTTATGATAAATCAATACATCTTGGATTTTTACTCAAGTTTTCAAGGTCAATCTTTCACATGAAAAGGGTTACCAGTGATGCCAAATAAACCCTTATACTATATCTAGAGGTACCCGATCCCTAAACCCCTCTCATATGGGTGATTATTTTTATATGGGTACCAGTGGTGAATTATTACTTTCTTCAATTAATCTGGCCCCTTACCTCCATATATGAATGAAATTGCTTTACAGGGTATAGGATTCTTGAGAAAACAACTGAAAAACTCAGAGACCCTGTTTTACCCCATCAAAAACTGCCCTCACAAACAATTCAGTCACTCCATACTAATCACCATATACTAATACACATATATTTTCGTATATTTTCTGGGTCAAACATGAGTTCAGCTGCTAGTAGAGAAACTTGTCTTTTATGTGAACGGGATTTGGACTGTGATGAGACTGTGGTACTTTGAGAAAAAGGTGCTGTATGTTTCAACCGTGCAAGTATCGAAAGAGGTGTCAAAATCATTATTGAAGCCGGAACTAGTGTTCACATAAACAAAAAGGACATTGCTTTAGCCTCAAAAAAGGATGATTCTGCTCGGACAGTAAAAATGGCTGCTCGTGTTTCTCTGGGACGATATGATAGTAAAACGCATTGCTTTTTCTGTGGATTTGATACTACAAAAAAAAACTATAAACGAAAAAGTGAAGGAAAGATTTGCTATGTGAAGACTGATGCATTTGCTTAAACTCTCCTGGTTCACTGCAAAACAAGAGGGGATGAGTGGACCACTACTGTTCAAGGTCGGATCAGATATTTTGGTGGTGATGTTCATGCTGCAGACTGTGTGTACCACCAGTCATGTAACATCAACTTCCATACAATGCGAAGCATTCCAAATTGGATTAAGTCTTGGGAACTGCGTCTCAGTGCCGTCTTCGCTTGCCTGCCAATATTCGCAGCCACTGGTCATCCAAATTATCTGAACTCGACTTGTCTATATCTCCAAAAGATATATGCCTTGAAAGATGACAACCCTGCAGTACATTTTAGGTTTCACATAATCAGACACAGTAGCCAATACTTGGGCTAGTCTTGACTCCGATCTTGTTATTGAACAAACACTAATGCGCTCACTCAAAAGCCATGGTGGGCTCACACGGGGTAGTGAGATGTCCAAGCACCAGAGAACAGTTTGTGCCATGTTGTCCACTATGTCATCCGCTTACAACCTTGTCATGCAATAACTTACCGCACAAAGTTACACAACAAGCAAGCAACATAAGGAGTTGTCTGCCTCTCGGGTGAGAAGAGATGAGACAAACCTCGGGAAAGTTGCAGAGCAATTAGACAGCTTTACGCCGTTTTCAGGCGATGAATCATTACGCAATATTATCACAGGGATTACTGCTAACAAGGATGTCAATGTTCAGGACGTTTTCGAAATCGGAAAAGACATTGTACAGAAGATGGATGGACAACCAGTTTTCTTCTACTCTCACAAACGGAGTTTGAAGGCAAATACTCTAGCATCGAGCAAGAATGTCAAAGTTTCTGCAGATCGTAGCATTGACCCAGTATTTTTATTCCAGAGGTTTCTCGTGGTCTCAGGTTGGATGATCTCATGTCCTATGAACTCTGTCTCTACCCGATGTCTTTGTTTGAAGGAAAGGGCATCTTACGTCAAGTGGACAAACCGCAGCTGGCAGCAGCTCTCAGAAATTGTTAAAACAAAATTGGGCAGTGCTGTGACACAAACCATTTCAGTCACAATGTACTAGACGGAGGATCTCTTCTTCACTGTCTGAAATGGAAGGCGGAGAGTACCTACAGCTCGATTGCAAATCATTATGCCTCATTTACTGTTGAACACTATGGGACAGCAACTGTCGTGTTTGATGGTTATGAAGTTGGACCAAGTATAAAGAACTGTACTCATCCGCGGCGAAGTCGAAAGCTGAATGCAAGAAAGGTGAACATTACCGAGGTAATAAAATTTGCTGGGAAAAAGGAGGACTTCTTGTCAAATGTGGCAAACAAGCAGGTGCTGATCCAGACGATCATGGAACGAATGCGGCAGAAAGGTTGTGACGTTATTCAAGTGGCAGGAGATGCCGATGTTGAAATTGCAAAGGCAGCCATCAATATGTCTGCTTTGAAATCATCCACCCTCATTGGAGAAGACACAAACCTTCTCTTGCTGTTCCGTACATATGTTTCTAAATGTACTGCATTTTATTTTTGCTCTGACAAGGTGAAATCCTACATCTACAATATCAAGGTTCTGAAGCAGGTGCTTGGCGAAGCAGTATGTAATGACCTGTTGTTCCTGCATGCCTTTACGGGATGCGATTCGGTGTTCAGGGTATTCGGAATAGGAAAGACGTTGGGGTACCAACGAATCGTCAAAAGAGAAAAGACAATGATAGACTGTTCAAAAGCATTTTCTCTACTAAAGCAAAGCCAGGATGTTGTGGAAACCAATGGTTGCAAGGCAATGGTAGCTTTGTCCAATGTGGATAGAGAAAAACTCCCTGGCATCTATTAGATACAATATGCTCTGCAAGAAAGTTTTGAGAGTTAAGACGTTCGTCACGTCAGAACGACTCCCACCAACATCCTCTGCCTGTAAATTTCATTCTTTGCGGACTTACTACCAGATTATGGAGTGGATGGGATGTAGTGATGAAATGGTGCCATCTGAGTCAGGATGGGATGTAGAAGGGAGCAAACTTGTTCCACTGATGACAGACGAAAGCCCTGCTCCAAATGCACTGATTCAGATAATTCATTGCAACTGTTCAGAAGGATGCAGTAACCCAAGGTGTACCTGCAGGAGGCATGGACTAGAATTTACAAGTTCACATTGCCAAGACAGAAATTGTGACAATATAAAAAATGATCCAGTGGAAGATGATGATGAGTTCAAAGTTTTGAAAAAGCACTGTGACAAAAGTGAATCAGGGTGGATTCAACAAGTGTAATGGGTGTATGGGTACTCATTGATATTGTGTAAGGGTTTATTTGGCATCACTGGTAACCCTTTCATGTGAAAGATTGGCCCTGAAAACTTGGGTAAATATCCAAGATGTATTGATTTATCATAAAAACTGATCGAGTTAGTGCTTCATATGTAAATGAAAAATGACTTGTAAACCAAAAAAAATCATATTCGAAATATGACACTTTCACAGACTCAGATCTTGTCCAACTTTTAGTATGTTGTAGACTAGACCCAACCTAGCACACAACTACCAAAAAGCAAAATGTTGCGATTTTTTGGGGGGTCAATCAGTATATTGACGCGTCTATTTTTTCAATGCTCAATAATGATGCTGGACGAATATTTAATGCATAATTATTTGGCATTTTTGGCTTTTGGGTTTATTACTGTTAATTTTGTGAGCTAATTACCCTTTTGAAAATGTCAGAAACAATGAATGATTGCTCTATGATCATTATAATTTTTGTATCATTTTTATACTGTACAAAAAATATCATTTCTAAGTCAAATTCATTATAATAGAAAACATGACTAACAAGGGTATTTATTTTATCTGGTGCATTTGCAGTTAAGAATACAAAGACGAACTGGTTGGCCTGAAAATAAGGCTGGAAGGACATCAAAAAGCCATAAGTAAGGGTTGTATAGAGATTAGTCGTGTATTGCTTATCATGTGGAGTAAACTATTAATAATGTATAACTTGTAACGCATTCACCCGGGGTGAGTTGATCCAGCTCTAAATGAGTTCACTGCATCATTTTTAAATATCTTATTTATACCTTTCATATTTGTTTGTTTTTTAATGAAAATCTTCTCATTAATTTTTCAATAATTTAATTTAAATTTTCTCATTTGTTATGATGATAATTTGCCAAATCAGAGAAGCCCTAAAAAATAGATTTGCAAAGCATCAGAAAGTCAAGATACTGGCCGTTTTAATGTTGCTACAATCTAATACCCAAGCAAGCAACAAGGCTGGAAACACTTAATGCTATCATGTAAAAATTAGAATTCATATTAAAACTACTTGTTTGTTAATGAAATGCATAAATATTCTAAGAGTTTATGACTATTGGAGTTTTTGTTTGTTTTATGGCATATCAACCCTTTTGGTTATTTAATGTTGAATCCAGTCATTTTGATGCTTCAAGTTTTTATGCTTCAAGTTCTTAATATGTTTAAGCATTTATTCACAGTGTTTGTATTAACTAGTTATTCATGATGTAAATGTATGGTTATACCACCATCATCATACACATTACTACCACCATTGGGTCAGAGTGGATCTGAGAGTAATCACAGCTAAGAAGGGATGACTCCACACTCCAAATATTCCAAATTGAGTTCTCACTATGGATGTAAACCATTGGAGTACCCATGCTAAAAAAGGGACTATTTAAAAATAAGGTGCAAAAGCACAAGAAATAATATTAACTACATGTGTGCAAACAATTCATAAAAATCTCATAACAATAACATTTCACAGTTTGTATTAGTTCCTTAGTGATGCATGTTTATGTTATTGTCTCGGCAAGCGAATAAATAGATGAAAGAGAGAAGGAAATAGAGTGAGGAGAGGAAGAAATGCTGGTTGACGTTAGAAAATTCTAAAATTTTCATTTAAAAAAAAAATATTCCCTTCGTTGAAATCAAAAGAAAATGCAACATCATCTCATCAACAATTTTCTTAATTCTATTAAACAGATTTTCATTTTTTTTTTAAATATTTTGTAGCTGACATTTGTTTTACAAAAGAGATTAGACATTAAACAATTTTTAAAATTCATTTATAATAATTTAACATTAACAAAAATATATCAAAAAATAAACTGCAGAATTACAGTAACCATGGAAAATTCCGGTTATTTTCATTTAATTCGACTTAGCTTCTTCTTTTTTATTTTTCAATTATGTGGTGCACCACTAAATGGATTTTAGCGCACTAATTTCTCATGCAGTGCAATTTATGCAGCTGAAGAAAGAATATTTGACTGGTATTTAAATTGTCGAACACAATTCAAATTGAAAGAATTGAATTCGAAAATAAGTGTCTATTTTTCTGTTTGTGCTAAAAAATATGTGAATTCTGATATTTATTGTTTAGAAAAAATGTGAAGATTAATAGGACAAGATTAATAAACTCAAATTGACGTCAAGAAAAAAGGAACTTCTAGGAGATTTTATGTATAGAAACATGTGATAAATTTTTCATAGATTTGTTTAATCTAATTAGTGACAATTCATACAAATATGACAAATTAATTTACAGATTTGGTAATCACTATATTAATAAAATTGTGTAACCACTTCTCATGTGTCTATGTATGTGTGTTTCTCGCCTCAATGTGATTGACACATTATTTTTATTATTTACTATTAGTTATTTATTGAAATAAAATAAAAATGCAGTAGTGTAAATTACTAAAACGAATTTTTCAAAAATCCTATTTAAAAAAATCAAAAAAAATCACAGAATTAAATCCATCATTTCATTTTCCTGGTAAACGAGTCAGTCATTTTAATCTTTTGTTAATAGTTGAAAAAAAAAACAAATTGCTTTGTGACTCTTCAGAATTTGGAAACATTTAAACTATCAGATAAAAAGTTATTTCTGGCTTTGTTTTAGGAGCTATTTACATGCAATAATTTTATAGAGGTTACCATAACAAAAATAATTATATTTTTTATAACAATTTAGTTCAATTAATGATTTAATGACAATGATACTGTAATAAGTAAATTTAACTTTCAAAATCCTATTTTACAAAAATATATAATTTGGTAAACAAATAAAAAAAACAAAAAACAAAGAATAACGAAAATAAAAACTCCCACACAACGACGGGTAGGTAAAGTTAGTAATAATAGATAGTGTAGATCTAGAAGATCTATTAACAACAATAGTTGATTTGCTTTGATCCTGATTGAAATTAAACTTAAATTCACATGTGACTGGGGGCTACACAAACAAGCCCAACAATCCATGCTTAGAGAAATTGTGCCCAGAAATCTCAAGACGCGCCAAATATTTTATGGTCATATGAAGAGTTGCACATTTTGGATGATATCATTAGAAGTGTTGTTGAGTAGTAATATAATTTACAGTAAGTGAAGAACTGGGCGAGAAAAAAAGCTTTCGATTTCAGTTAGATATCAATGACAAGTCAAATCTCATTTTACAAACAGATTTTGAATTTGAAATTCAAACTTAACCAACACCGCCTAGCTTGCATTAAATCGGTGAATCGAAGTTAGCAACAAAACATGGCTCAATACACTACCCTTTTCATCAACTGGAACCCTTCTCCATAATGATTGTGTTTGTGAAGTAGTCATCCTCCATTTGCATCTGAATATGTGTTTAGTTTAACCGATATAGATGTGTTTAGTTTAACCGATATAGATGTGTTTAGTCTTCCTCCCTTGTTTTCTCGACTTAACTCTGCTCACTTTCTTTATGACACAACTCGGACCATTGAGCCTTGATCAAGGTTACCGTAAACATCCTGATGGTATTTCCAATTTATGTTTCCAAAATGGAAAGGATCTTGCTTTAATACATTCTACCCTAAAAGTATTATATCTTTCTTCATCAATTGACTCGGGAACCGTTTCTTTGAAGGTTGGGGATGGAGGGTTGCGATAGTTAATGAGTATAAACTCTTAATACATATTCATAGAAAACGAATATTGTCCTACCAGTATCTGTCGAGACATTGGTCGAAAAACATTTGAATTTTCGTATTATCTTGATTGGAGGTAGTGCTATTTGGCAGATGCACATAACAGGTATGAACGCTGGCTTCCGGTGGAAAAGGGTTGAAGAAAGTGTCTACGGATGCCTAAAAGTGATACAACAATTTTTTTTATTCATATTAATTTCAGACTTTTCTTTTTTTCATATTAATTTCAGACTTTTCTTTCATCATATTCTAATAATTAACATAATACAGACTATTTGAAAAATAATTTATTTGATTGTTTTCAAAACTTAAAAAAAAATTTCATTGAAAAAAATAAACAAAATAGAATAATCTTTTTTTTCAAGAAATAATGTTTTTGCGCAGCGGAATGTGATTTTTTTTATTCAATGTTTTTTTTTTTAATATTTAGTGAAAATAATGTTTTTTGGGAGGGTTAGGGCTAGGATTTAGGGTTAGAGGTTAGGGTTAGTGTTAAGGCTTAGGGTTAGGGCATTTCCATTTCTAAGAAAAAAGTTTGATTCCGGAAGTTACTCCATTTCCAAGAAAAAAGGTTTTCACTATTATTACAAAAAAAATGTTTTGAAAACAATCAAATAAAAACAAATAAATTATTTTTCAACTAGTCTGTATTACGTTAATTATTAGATTATGATGAAAGAAAAATCTGAAATTAATGACAAAAAGGAAAGTCTGAAATTAATATGAATAAAAAAAATTGTTGTATCACTTTCAGGCATCCGTAGACAATTTCTTCAACCCTTTTCCACCGGAAGCCAGCGTTCATACCTGTTATGCGCATCTGCCTGCTATTTTTAATAGGGAAGATAGAAACTGTGAATGGCTGCTCCAGAGAATTTCTCTCGTTATTTATCTAGAGCGAGATTCTTGTTAATGGATTGTGGAGGAATACACATTTACAAAGCAAAAGAAATAATTGATGATTAAAAAATGATCCTTTTCTACAAGCCAATGGCTTCTTGGAAGGGAAGAAAAAAAATTGCCCCCCAAATTGATACATTAAAAGACTTCAAAGTAGAGATGGGCGGTTTTACCGAAAAAACGCGGTTTTTCGGTTTCGTCTCCATACCGAATACCGAATCGGTTTTTTTTTTTAAAACCGTAACCGTTCGGTATTGTGTTTTTGCTACAGTAAGCCACCATATACAAGGAAACACGGTTGAAAAGATTTTCCGATTTGAATAAAATTGAATATTACCAAAAAATGTTATATTAGTAAGAGGACAGATTGAACAAATATATTACTGCAATTACTGCTATAAACACGAGGCGATTTTTGTTTGTTTTTATTCTAGAACGAATTTTAAACAATTTAAAATATGAATATAGAAAATGTTGTTACATTTTTCGTACCCAACTAGTAAATAAATTAATCTTTCATCTTTTTTTATGCATTAAAATTATAATTGTACGTTGTTTTGTCTTTCGGTAATAGTAATTTTAAATTATCTTATCCTAAAAAATATTGTCCTTTTTTTGAGCGAAAGTCAACAATGGCTACTAGTATTGCTGATATAACAATCAATCAGCAGCAGCGTCTTGTAAAGCGTTGTAAAATTCGTTTATAAACTTCTTTAAAAGTAAGATAAAAATACTTTTTGTGATTAAAAAAGTTAATCCTATTTGGTTCTTTTATAAAAAATACTTAAAAAAATACTGGTTTTCACTCAACTTTCGAACTTCTAGTAGTAATGAATTTCTAGTCGCCAATGTAAAAAAAAAATTAAGATTCTACCTTTTTAGGCGATTACGTCTTAAAGTCTTGGCGAAAAAAAGAAAAAACAAAACAAAAAATATTTTAGAATTTAGAGTGGGGGATCAGTTTCGCATATAAATTTAATGTAAAATGATCTCCGATTTCCCGGCCATTCTTGCCTTTTAGTGAAATTTATAAAATAAATAATTACTCTACCATTAACTCTAGGTACGACTAACAAGCCCACCTCCTAAAAATGCCATCTTGAACGTATCGTACCATTAACCTTAAATATGAGTGGCAAGCCACTCCTAAAAAACTCCCTTAACCCTAACACTAAGTCCGAATGGCAACCTCCATCCAAAACAAAACCCTTTCCTTAACCTTATCACTAACCCTAAGTCCGAGTAGGAAGCCCTAATCCTACAAAAAAGCCCATTAAAACCACACATAATCGTCTAAAAAAAAAAAAAAAAAAAAAAGCAGACGCCCATAAAAAAAAAACGCACAGGATTTATTTGCCATAGAAAAAAATTGATTAATGCCCTAAAACGCTAGAATGGCCCGGAAATGGTGAATTATTCTGCATTAAATATATGTGAAACTAATCCCCCACTCGAAATTCTAAATGAATTGTTTTTTTTTCTTTCTGCTAAGTTTTCAGGGTGTTCACACTTAATTGCCCCTAGCCCTACCACTAACCTGAAGTTCAAGTGGTAAGCCCCCGTCCTCCCACAAAAACCCTTATAATCGTCTAAAAAAAAAAGAAGAAAAAAAAACCAGAAAAACGCACAGGATTTATCTCTCATAGAAAAAATAATTAAATGTCCTAAAACGCTAGAATGGCCTTGAAATGGGGGATTATTTTATGTGAAACTGATCCCCACTTTAAATTCTAAAATAATTGTTTTTGTTTCTTTCTTTCTGCCAAGTTTTTCAGGGTGCTAACGTGTAATTGCCTAAATAAAAAAAGTAGAATCTCATATTTTGGGGAGGTAAGAGGGTGAGTTAGCAGAAGGTGTAAATCTACAATAATGCTAAAGAAATCTTGCAATATATTCATTTTTAAACAGTCCTAGTATTAGATTTTAGTTTCTTGTACATAAAATGTATTACAATTCAACTTTGAGTTTTCTAACTTCTTTCTTTTAATGGATTCATGGTATTTTTAAGGTATTGCAGCATATTTATCTGCACTTAGTGCAGATTACTTGGAAACCATTAATTTCTGGAGATTTTCAGTGGCATATTCTGATTCCTTGTACAAAAATACACTTATATGGTAAATTTCATTGCTTAATCTTGTGTTTTAACAAAGATATAACATTTTTACTGAAAAATTAGTGAGATATTTTAAGCAATTTAAATTTTTTCATGTGTATTGCTACTTGTAGGAAGAAATCTTTGTTTACAGTTTGTTTATTATTAACATTTTGAATTTTCAAATGAAAAAAAGAGAAATACGACAGACAACATGACATCGTATTTTTAGCATAAACTATTTTCAAATGAAAAAGAAAAAATCAAACGCGTTCCGTATGATGTCGAAAATCTATTTGATTCAACTCAAAATTGTAAAATAATTATTTGTTTGTTTCAGAGTTATCTAAAAAAATAAGTTATTAAAATGAAATTTAAAAAAATACTTGTAAAAGTAAATAAACGAAAAGTAGTGAGTAAGTATAAACATTTAAAAAGAAAAAAAGTAGTTGCCAATGCTAGTGTCACTTTATTCGGATTTTAAAAATTATTTTAAACATTAGGCATTTCATTGTTTACTTTTGAAAAGCCACTTCATACATAAATTGTAATTTATAGAGAACTATCTCTCAACTATACAGTTTTCTCTCCCAAAAATGGGTTATTTAAAAAGTAGACTATGCAACGATTTATATTTTACTAAATTGTTAATATGGTATTTATTTAGAGTTGACAATTTATTCGAAAGTTTAATTATTAAACTTTAATCCAAGTCATGAATTCTATGACTAAAATTACCTTAAAGCTTAAAAAATGACTTTAGGTGAATTAATAATCTCTACTTTTTTTTAACCATCCTTCCTTTTCCCTTGGTGCGGTTTTCGGGTGTACTACTAGTCTTTTACGCATGTCTATAAAGTTTTATTACCCTGTCTTAAAAACAAATATTAACCCCAACACGCACCAGTTGACAGAACTTCGAGCACACAAAATGACAGACATCCAAACAGTCAACACCGGCAATTCGAGAAGTATATGGTGTGTTTATTTTACGCGACAAGACACAACGTCTTGCAAACATTTTCACCTATTAAAAGATTAAAATTTTTATCTGTCAAATAATTTTGACAATATTTCATTTTCATCATCATTTTTGCTTAATTTTATTTGTAAAATTATTTTGTTTGTTTAAATAAATTTTCGTTTTTTAATTTCTTGCATTTCTGAGTTATATTTTAGCTTCTGATGGGTTAAAGAATTAGATAGAATGTATATTCAAACTCAGTTTTATTCTTCAGAAATCTTTCATGAATCTTTGGTCACTGTTTTAACGAGTTAACTGTTAAAAAGGTATCAAAACTTTGATTACAACAGTCAACACCTTAAAACTTATGATTCATATCATGGAGAATGATTCAGTCACAAAATTATCGAAACAGTGGCATAATTCAACTAAACGTTGAATAATAACTAATCATCACACAAGAGAATGAATAGCTTCCATAGTAAAAAAATTTTTTTCAAAAAAACCGAAAAACCGAACCGTAAACCGAGGTTTTAAGGGAAAAAAACCGATACCGAAACCAAAATTTCAAAACCGCCCAACTCTACTTCAAAGCAAGAGGTTTGTTGAAAAATATGGATTATCAACCATGAAACATTTTCTGATAAATATGTCATGTCAGTATATTTTCCCTTTCTAACCATCTTTATTGTAGAAAAGTTAGAATACAGGATTGTTTTCTTCTATGTGCATGATCGATATCTTAAAAGACATTTGATATTCATGCTGTTTAAAATGAATATCGTTAGTGTTTCATGATGGTGATTTCAGTGTCTAAATTAGGGTTTTTTTTTGTTTTTTTTGAAAGAATCACATTAGAGATGTGGAAGATTTGCAGACACAGAAATCAAAATTGAAGTTATCATGTGGGTGCCATTAAAAACTCCACACAGGCTTTCTTGATGAAATTCAAAATTTACTGAATACATTTGCCGGTCTGCTAACATTTATTTCATAATAGAATCTAATGAATTAAAAAAAAAAAATGAAGAGGTTAAAACATTCTAGTCAACAATTTAAGAATTACAAATGATCAAAAAGAAAATGGCCGCAATAGATAAAACAATTTGAGTTCAATTTTATAAAAGGTTTATGTAAGCATGTACTTTGTTGTCATCTTATTTTAAATAATCTCTTTCAACTGCCAAAATGATTTTTTTTATTGCATATTTAATTAAAAACTCGCCATTATCTTTTCTGAATAATATTAAAAATAAACACAATAGTGATAGTCAAAATACAGTTTTTATGAATGTTTTTTTTATTTAATTTTTAAAATTTAATTTAATTTTTTATTTTTGCAACACAAATCTACTAATGTTTCTAGAGTATTTAATGCTCCTGATAATGCTTATCTGTATCCTGTGTTTTGTGTTTTTTATCTTCATCTCATAGGCCGGACATAGGCTGGCATCCGACAGGCCAAATTTGATAATCTTTAGCCTCATCTATTCCAGATGCAGCAAGCTTTTTAATTATTTTTATATTGTTTTGATTACAAAAATCTGTGACTTTCAAACTTAAGACCAACCGGAGTAGCTAAATATATAAGGAAGACAAAAATGTAATAACTGAAACTTCTTTATTAAAAAACAAACAAACAAATGAAAACAAAAGGTATAAGACTGAAGAAACCAATTTACTATTGTGATCAAGATAAGCTTTCTGTCTATGCTGATATGCTTCAATTGTATAAGAAACAATAATTTCTTTGCTCACCAATGTTAATTAGAAAGGATTTTTGTCACTGTCCGTTATTGTGTTAGTCTTTTGATTTTCACAAAATTTTGCATCAAGTTATATAATCATAAACACAGAAAAATGACTGAACCAGTTTTTCATGAACATTCTGGTTTGTCACCTATGGCGTTAAAATACCTGCAAATGACATTTTTTTTTCTTTTCAAATATCTACAATTTTGTCGATTGGTCTTTTGCTCAAAATCCATCAAAAGTTAGGAATTATAATTATTTACATGAAACAAGTTCTAGTGACACCTAAAAAAGCTTTGCCCCCTAATTGGTAACAGTTTAACTTTTTTTTTACAAATATCTGAAAGTAAACTCATTAGTTTTCCCTCAAATCCGACAAAATTTGTGATTAATGGTCGCTTACATGATTCCCGTAGTAGTGAATAATGGTTTTACGGTCATTTAGTTTATTTCATAAAGGTTGATTTATTAAGAAACCTATTTCAAGTGTTGAAGGTCTATTTTTGAAATTTGTAAATCATTACATATTTTAAAAATAAATAATTTCTCATTCGTTTGTAAGGACAAGTTCTGTGACATGCGGTTCCTCCTACAAATCTTCGTAAATCCGCTTTTTCATATCTCGATGCATTAAAAGATGTTGACATGTGTTGCATATTTGAGTGTATTACTTTTAAGTGCAAATAAATTCAGTTATATTTTTATAAGTAAGGTTTTTAGTTCTTTTTTGTTTATCTCTTTTGTTTATGTGTAAGAACAATTAAGAAACACATAATTCTTATATCCTTCATTTGTATTTGCTTAAAATCTACCAAAAGTTTATTAATGGTTGTTTACATGAATTACATATTGATTAGCTCGAGAAAACTCTGGTTTGCCCCAGGGCCACTAAAACATCCCCCTGACCCAAGTTGGCAAAAATTACGCTTTTTCACAAGTATCTAAAAGTGAACTCATTAGTTTTTTCGCAAAAAAAATGTGTTATTAATAGTTGTTTACATGATTCAAGTAGTAGTGATCACAAGGGGAGACAACTCATACTTTATTTGTTTTGGTTTTAAGTTCATTTAGTTAATTTCAGTTTGGGTGCAAATTCTTTGCCAACATGAATATAAAAATCTGCCAGAATTAATATAGAAAGTAAAGATTTTAATAAAAATACTGTAGATTCATTTTTGTGCAAGGAAGAACACTGCACGTTTTGAAAATAAAGTTCAATTCGTGAGAAATTGTATATACTTATATTAATACTGTAAGAGAGTAGAAAGTGGACCTTGAGTTAACTTTCGGCAGCTTTGTAACTCTCGCTTCCTTTATTTTGTCCTTTAGTCTTCACATTCCATGAGCAATGTTTCTGACAAAAGGGGGAGAATTGCTGTTTTCTGGGTCGGAATCTATCTATCTATTATCTAACACTTATCGTTGCCTAGTTTTTGGCCTTGAAGTAGTATATTGTTTTTTTAGCTCTTTACATCAAGTGGCTTCATGCATTGTCTGGAGCGATTTCCATAAAAAAAAGGGTGTTTTTTTTTTAATACAGAATTAAAGTAAAACATTACAATTGTAAACATGCACCCGGTGCACCTTAAGTTGAATGAAATGCATGAAAAGGGCAACCAGTTTTGGGATGATAGCTATTGTCTGCATTAGAACAAAAAAGAAAAATGGCTACATGCGTTATGATTATTTCTGACAGGATGTTTCTCAATCAGAAAACTGTGGTAAACTTGTTTTTGATGATTGGTCTTGTTTGCTTCATCCAATGTCATGCCAAGAAGAAATGCTGACGATCTAACATGCTTATTAACAAAATTGTTTTCTGTTGACAAATCAAAGAACGTCTATTCTAATTTGGTTAATCTTAGCAGTGGCATTAATTTATACAAGAATTTTCATTAATCTAAAGATAAGATTCTCTAGTGCCCTTCATCTATGATGAGTCAGCAGCAACTGGTGGATGTGTATTTATTAACCTCCTCTACAGGAAGTTGGACACAAGGTCAGGCGGGGTTTTGAAAAGCCAGCGCACTAGGTGAAGTGCGCTCTGGCCTACAAAAATGCCTGGGCAACCCTGTCAGCATTCCCCGGTAGTGGTGCCTCAGACAATTAGCAATAAACTAACCACTTCTCCGAGAGAAGGTAAAGCTTGGGAAGATGGACCTCCTAAGACTGAATAGAACCATAACTTAGCCTGACAACAATGAAGCCACTGTTGGACTGATTGTCGAGGACGTATCCTCAACTGGTATGCACAACACCTATTCAAGCTGTGCCAGGTAAGTAACTGGTGGATATGCAAGGGAGAGAACATGTCTCTCCAACCTGGACTTAAATTTTAAACTACTCTAGTAGTGGGGAAGGGTACACCCTATACCTTAAATAGTGTTTGCCTTTGTTAAAAACTCAATTAATCTTCATAACTTTCTCACTAGTTGTTCCAATGCTATCAGTGTGTCTAGAATGTCTCTTACGTTTTGATAATCGTGATACCTTTCGGCTTCCTTAGAGTTTTCTTTAAGTAAAAACAGCCTGTTACACATTAAAAAAAAGAAAGCATTATTGTTGCAAATCTAATAAGAGTTGATCCAATGGTTCTAGAATTTATTTGATATATGTATATAATGAAGGATAGGATACCTCAGGGGTGCATCTCTACCACCAAGGATAATCCATATTCCTACCAAAATGTTATGTTTATCAGGTTTAATAGTCTAAAGATTCTATAGTGAACACTTGAGTTGGAGACTCAGTTGAAAATAAATCTTAAATTAATGTTTTAAAGAGTTTGACAGATTATCTGATTCCTGACTCCTGGCTCTTCATCTCAGATCCCCATCTCAAAGGTGAAGAGTTGGCTACAAAAAAAGTCTGACTCCAGAGTCAGTTTTAAAAACTCTGACTCTCGTCAAAATTGACAATTCTTAACTTGGACTTCCCATCTCCTTTGGTGGACTCACACACTGTCTGTCCTCTGACCAAAACTATTTCATTTACCAAAAGTTTTGTGCCTTGCTGACACTTTTTTTTTATGTAACAGTGAGGCCAAACATGAGATGGGCAGACGCCCTGCACAAAGATTTCTATGAAACCAGCCTTCACCCGGACCAATCGTGTGATCGTGTCACGTGGACACAAAAGTCCATCATTACGGACCTCACCGTAATAGCTGGATTAATGCATGAGAAAAAGAAGGCCAAACCAAATGAAAGAGCTGCAGTAGCAGAAGCAATTTTATTATATGCACAACATTAAGTAGTTGCGATTAAAAATAAACTAAAAAACTTTGTTCTGTTATTTTAGCACTTGAAGATTAATTTAACAGTAAAAGATAATTTTTAGCATCAGATAATCGCTAATTATAAGAAGTGCATAAATAAATGAGGATAATGATAGTACTTAGAGTGACAATAGATTGAATATGTACCGTTAAAAAGAAACTTGCTTGACATTTGAACTTTAAAATATGGGGGAGGTGGCCTGTAGCTTGATAAATTCACTTGCTGAAAAAGACATATATTAGTATTGTTATTCCTTACTCATGTAAATTGCTACTAATAAAATGCTTAACTAATAAATGCTAGGTTGAGTCTCTTTCTGAGTCAGCAAATTCATTGATTTAGAAATCGGTCACTTGCTCAGTGAAAATTGGCCAACATGACTAAAACAACAAAAACAAAAAGAAAATAAAGAAGTGATACATAATGAAAAATAAAACAACCATTTTTTTTTTTAATTGAATTTAGTTCATTAAAAAAAAGTTCAATTCATAGTGGCTTCAAAAACATTTAATTAAGAGTCTGTAAATAATATAGGAAGAATTTGAATGCAAATCGTAATAAATCCAATTTCTTCAAATTGAGAAATCTTGCATGACCACTTTTTATGTCTGTGTTTCTTGCCTCTATTGTGCCATAATAATGTATACATTATTATTTTTTATTTGCTATTGGATTTATTGAAATCAAAAATGTAATAGCGTAAAATAAAACAAAGTTTTGAAAAATCCTATTTAAGAAAATGTCATTACAAAATAAAATTTACTAGAATGCATTTTGGTTTCTTTGTAAATTAGTCAGTTATTTTTTGTTAATAGTTGAAAAAAAAAAGAATTACTTTGTGTGACTCTTGAAATCTTAGCTGAACACTCAAAGTTATGCTTTTTGGCACGTTTTTTCGAGGAGTCAGTGGATTTTGGCCAATGTTTAGGCTGGCTTGATCCAACAATTATTGCTTCCATTATGATTAATTTTCATTTGCTACAAAATGACATTTTCACATTTTTAAGGATGTTTCACTTGTTTGAAGACTGCATTTTAGTTATGCACTGTGAAAATTGACTTCTGGACCAATAGCACACAAAACGGCAGATTTTTAAATTTCCAATGAACTAATTGAGCTACCAACATAAATCTGGTGTCATTGTTTTGCAAAAATCGATGTGCCCACATTAAATGTATTTTAGATATAATAAAAATAAAACTTTGGTTTGGGATACCTACTAGTATCATTTCATTTTGTCTTTCTTTAAAACACTTACAACTGTAAAAATCATTAATAACAAAAACCAACTTTGCTGATTAATACAAATATTTTCTTAAAGACATTTTAACATTATGTTTACACATGATAAAAAGAATAGTTTAACATCTTTTAATTTTTCCATAGCAATTCGTATTTTTATATCAACAAAATAATGAAATGGATTATTGTCAGTAAGTTGAAAGAAGCAGACAGACTGGTTGGCTCCGGTTGAGCACTGTTGAAATACTTGTACTAATAATCAGTATTTGTACTTAGGACTGGTACTTTAATAACGCAACGTTTGAGAGGTAAAAGAGAACTTTAGTTGAACGCTCAGATATCTATGTATCTCATATAGAGATCAAATGTTAGCTCCATGAAGGGGCCTCTTGATTTCTGAAAGTTTACACTGAAGTAAAATGAAAAAAAAAAAAGAGTGCAAGGTCTTATGTACGACATGAAAAGAAACTGGAATCTTAGGAAGATTTCCATCATTCCAGTAATTATAGGAGCAACCGGACTCATGAAAAAAATTTTTAAAAACTACCTGGCAAATATACCCAGTGAACCAAGTGCAAGAGAGATAAAAACAATTGCGTTTAGAGGGACGGTTATAATCCTATAAAGATCTCTCGTTTGGGGTCTCTGAAATAGCGGGTGAATGTCTGGCATTCTGTAGGATGCCCCATCCGTAACAAAAAGATAAAAATGCATTGTCAATATAATTAAAGAAAGAACAATGCATTAAATGCACAGTTGTGTGAGGAGGTACTCCTCTTTTCTAAGTGCATTTTATCATTTTTTAGTGATATATGTATAATACAAAAATACATTTATGGCAAGTAGTCTACATAGAAACGTTTATGTTTCATTGTCGGTGGAAATCATCTACTAAACTCTACTCACAGATTGTGTACTGTTGAAGTAAATACTAAAAATATATATACGCAATATATTATACGAGTCTACACCCTTTGTCAGAAATTACGGGAAAAGATTATGCTTCGTCAGTGTTCACACTAATATTCATGAGAATTTATTTTTTTAACTTTCCAGTTTGAGACGTTTTCATTTATAAAAAATCTTTTTTTTAATTTGACGTTATTTTATATGAATATCAATGTGAACACTGGTGAAGCATAATTTTTGTTTTTTGTCATTTTTAACAGAGTGTACACTAGTATATAGGATGTTCAGTGGGAAAATTTAATAATTTATTGATATTCTTTAATTTCAGAACAATTTGAAGTATTTAATGGTGGTAAAATGCGGCAGATAGCTGTTTTTGTGTGGGTTATTGCTACAAGTTATTATTCAGACAAGTTTGTTTAAAAACTATGGAGTTTTCTTTTTTCATGTTTTTTAATTATTTCCTTGACTGCTCGCAATCTTACGAGTTTCGGGGTATACAAGCACAATTAAATTGCACATAACCACACATAATAATAAAAAAAATACAATCAACTGTCATCTGGAAAATTCTTTCCTCCAATACCAAAATCATACACGGAATGATTAAAAATCCTCAAAACAATCTACACCAAAAGTTTTTGGGGAGAACCTAACATAAAAAAATCCCATTTAGCATAGGCATTAATATTTTAAATGTTAGTAAGAACTAATATAAAATAGTTAAACTAACTAAATAAAACAAAAAAAAAATGACAAATAGATGAAATAATGGATTAAGATAATAAATACTCAAAATAAACAACAACAAAAAATGACAAATAGATGAAATAATGGATTAAGATGATAAATACTCAAAATAAACAACAACAAAAAATGACAAATAGATGAAATAATGGATTAAGATAATAAATACTCAAAATAAACAACAACAAAAAATGACAAATAGATGAAATAATGGATTAAGATAAATACTCAAAATAAACAACAACAAAAAATGACAAATAGATGAAATAATGGATTAAGATAATAAATACTCAAAATAAACAACAACAAAAAAATACCTCCTGATAATGATTGCGAAGATCGAAAGCGCTCAAGATGGACTATACAACAATCTTGGATCCTAACTACACCAACTACCTTGCGATAATCGGAAGATTGAGCCCAAGGGAATGAATATTAGAGCATTCTATTTTACTATTACCAGGTCGGTGTTACACTGAATCTGATGCTGTAAAGTTTGTAAATGTATCTTGTGGAGTTTCTGACTTTTAACCGGACATATGCATACATACAGAATTACAACTTGATCTGTTTATTTTGTGACCGTTCAAAATTCGAAAATGCTTTTTTAGCCTTTTCAAATCATTGATTATTAGAAATTAATTTCTGACTTGAATTAAAGGTTTCAAAGGAGAAAAAAATACATGAGTTTTGGTTTATTTGTGCTCTTAATCCTTAATTTTCGAATGAGCTCCTGTCATATAAAAATATTAATATTCCAAGAGCATGTGTTTGCCAATCTGTGGTCCTTAATTCCCCACCAAGAAGCCTTGAAATTAAACTCTCACACTTCAATAGAAAATACCTACTTCAGCGATAAAAATAGTGTTTTTATATATTTTTTTTCTTTTTCCCAGCTTTCTCTCGCTGAGGAGAAAAGAAAATATTGATCTACTCTTCAGAATAATAACAGACCTTGCAGTTACTGCTCACAGATGTGGCACGACCTTTATTAAAACTAGCTATATTTACCCGACGTTGCCCAGGTGGAGGGCTCAGAAGAAGAATTCAAAATATAGTCATGTTTACAATTTTCTTTTTAAATAGAATTTTTAAATATTCGTTTTAGTTTACCTTTATTTTATTTTTCATTTCAATAAATATTCGATTAATAGAAAATGTAAAAAAAAATGATATAGTGTGTATTTATCAAAGTTACGTAAAGACGAGAAAGACATGCATACACAGACACAATTTTGGTCTGATAGTTGCATTAATAGAGATTATAAACCGTTTCTTGGAAGTAGTGTTCAAAACTGCAGCTGAAACAAATAAAAAGTGTGCATTCGATTTTACATAAGAAGCTAGTCATGTTTAAAAAAAATTTAAATGGGAATTTTTTAAATTCGTTTTTTTTCCTCTTATTTCATTCTTGCTGCCAGTAAATATTCGATTACTAGTTTAAAAAAAAAAAAAAAAAAAAGCAATAATACAATGTGTATTTATCAAAGTTACATATAGGCGAGAAACACACACACAAGATCTTGTATGTTAGTTTTATTAATACAATGAAACGACTCTTACACCACCATCACCACCACCCCGGCCACCACCGTCAGACTGTGAAAAAAAACTCGGCTCCTGTTCTATATTTTCATGTGACTTTTACAAATTTATTCCCTGCTGAAGTAGTTTTCAAAATCTCTTTAAAGAAAAAGAAAGTAATTTTTTTACTCTTTGTCTAAACAAGTTCCGTCTTGTTTGATTGATGGAAATGCTATTCCTTTTCTCCGACACATGTTGCATGATGAAAGGATTGCTGTTTTAAGGAAAATCAATATTAGGTCGGTATTGAAAAGAACCGGGCCTCATCTGAAATCAATTATTCCCTTCTTTCTGTTAGGGACTCATGGTAGTAAACATATAATAATGATATAATACAAATGTATGGCTCATCATTTACTTATTCGAGTTGAATTGTTTTGATTTCGTTCATTAAAAAAAAAAAAAAATGTTTATTTCACAGAACCTTTGGAAAACTTCTCAACCTCTTTTAAATGAAAACATAAATAATATATAAAGTGTCTTTCTTGAATAACAATGATGAGTTCAGACCTGATTTGTGTGTATTTAGATTTAAAATCCATGGATTCAGAACAAGTACCTACCTAGCAACATTTGTGTGTGTGTGTGTGTAATATAGTTGTATTAGTTGTTTATATTTTAGAGGAGTGTTCAATATCAGTAATAGGACTTATAAATCTTGGGGAACATGGGGTCAACAGTGCATTCTGAAGAACGCAAGGTGAGAAACTGGCAGGAACTATGCTCTGTTGTCACCATGTCTCGAAACATGTACGTATGTGTTGAGACATAGAAATGCTCAGGTTGGTTTCTGAGGGCACAATAAAACCACCAGGCAAGATTTCAACCTTTATTAAGGCAGACATTTAGGAGATGGACACTTTGATATAATACCTGTCGCAACTGTTGCTTCCAATGATGTAGACTTGCTCTTCTTTTTTAATCAAAGTGACATTCTCTTAGAGAGTGGGATTAATTCTGTGCAAAGTTTTTCTTCGGTTAAAAAAACGTCACGCATGAGCATTGCTTGAAAAGTATTATGAGCCACACAATGACAATGCTCAAACACTAGTTTGCAGCCACAATGTTTGTATGCATGGATCAAGTAACGATTTATTAATTGCTTCTTTCTGGTATTGGCAGGAGGAATCACATTAAGGTTGCCAACATTTCAAGTAAAAGTGGTGCATAAGCTATAACAGAACATATCACTACTAGCCACATCGGTAACCACTGCATTGCTGCCACCTGTCATTGACCTGATTGAACTTCTGTAATGAATTTGAGATCAACTTTCCGCAGAGACTGTAAAACATTTGATTCCAGATGATCATATGTCTCCTGGCATGCCACAGTGGTGATTTTTTTTTTTTTAAATTTCTTTTTTTAACTGCAACTTGGCAAAGTGAAACAAAATGGAGCTACTGTCTACTAACTTTCACTTGGGATGGAAGTGGGGAAAAAGTACAGTAAACTAAAGAATTTGTTCTATTTTGGGGTTACGTCTATGTACTCTTACTGTTTCCTACCTACGCATCTACTTGAAACCACCTTATGTTATATTCCGTTTGTATTGGTTGGTGATCAATCGAATAATGCTGACTAATGACTACATCACTATAGGTTGCATCTTTTCATGATGTTACTTTTGATTAAGTTGTACTTCTCTAGAACGACTGATACCTTGTAAAGATCAGAACCGTGCAGTCAAGGCCAAAGCAAATTGATTGCTTTATGAGTTAGTAGGTAAAAATTGTCTTTTTAAAACAAAGATAAAAAATGATACATGATGCAACAAACACAAGATATCAAAATCTTTGTGTCATTATTAAATAATGGCCATCTTTTTTTGTATATATATAAAAAAATACGACCACCACTTAATGATTGCACTAGTGTTTTCGCTACTGACTGCACAACCCTGCTTATGAATATAGAAATGAGATTGTTTCGGAATTTTTTAGATGAGGATTGATTTTTGGATTATTCTAACTACTACTCATCTTGGAGGTTATTCTCACAATGTTTCGGTTGATGTAACCTCCAACTTCAGGTGTGTCTTGTCAAACTCGGGGAATATGTACGGAATGAACTCGTGGTTCAATGGCTATATGTGCTAAGTAATAATCAGTTCTAAGTGACAGTCTTCTGGAGGTTGAAAGTTCAATCCTCAGCACGGTCGATACTATGAATATGATTACAATTTACCTAAGACTTATACATGGTCATGGCTGCTGGAACGAGAGCAAGCTCTACCCACTTGGATTAAATACAAGGTTTTGTTCGAAATTACGTACAGATTCCAGAGTTCCACAAAACGCACCTGAAGAAGTTACATCGGCTGAAACGTTGTGAGAATAACATCCAAGATGAGAACAGTAGTCTAAATAATCCCAATAATACAGAAATTAGATTGTTCCACCAACTTGCAAACCATTAAACCAAAATTAAGTGTGTATAATGAGAAGATAGGAAGAAGTACTTACATAAGTTATGTATTTTTATATGGAAGTATCATTTGTTGTATATAGATCCAGAATATTGCAAATACAAATAAATAAAAGATTCTAGATGCATTAATATTTATTAAACGAATTATAATGGGAGTGAGATATATACTACCTGTACCAATCCGGCGTTGTGCAGAATGCAATAAATTCATTTTATTTTTTTAATTTTTGTTTGCACATTTTTGAAATTTATACAGTAAAAGAAATAAAATGTTAGCTGTAAGGAAGACAATCTTTTTATATTCCTCAATTAAAAAATATGAGTTATTCCCCTTGCTGGTTTTGATTTTTTCGGTCATAATTGAAAAATCTTTCCATATTACATAATTTTTTACAATAAACTGTAGCGAAGTATATTATTCTGGAACCAATAACACGGTACAACAAAAACAAATGAAAATTAGCTAGTCGGAATCTAAGTTTAATATGTCAGCTTGAATACTATTTAGGTTCGACTTTTAAAATCTCACAAGATAATTTTATATATCACATAGGTGTGTGTAGATGTGAGATAGTGTAAGAATAATAATCTGACAGAATTTATAAAAAAAATAAACTAGAAAAGGAAATAAACGGAGACCAAATATAAGACAAAGGTTCAACTCACACAAGCCAGTTTGAGTTAGACGGTGAGGAGGCAGGTGTACGCTCTAAAAAAATCTACTATCGAGATTTTTATTTTATTTTGACCTTTACACCAAAGCGTGAGAATCGAATCCACCCTACTATTTAACTCCTCACATAGCTGGAGGGAAAACGGATGGATTCATACCTTTCTCAAGAGTATTACAGTGAATGCAAAACCTCTGCAGAACTTGAGTCCTCAGACAGTGCTGGTAATCACTACATCATCGTCACTTCCAAACCACAATCACAGCAATGGTACAGAGTTACTACATGTGATTTAATGGTATAGTGTATGGATGTATTGTTTTTAAGCTAGTTAATCTCTTTGTTGCAATAATTTTTGGATTGTGGAGAGTTGGAGCTTTTAACAGGAAACCAACCGCAACATATATCAAAAGGAGCGTGTGAATGGCAAGTTGAGAACAATGTAAAAGTACTTCAGTGGCCTTTCCAGCCTATTGGTTTCACAATTGATAATTTGTGACGGAAACTGAAAGCTCGTGATTATCAGAGGAGTCCCAGATGATAGTGATAATTTGAAAGTCGTCTGCTGAGAAGAGTGGGACAGGATTAAAAATAGAAATGTTGCAAATGTCATACAAAATGGCTACAAACAGTAATCGCAAAAATGGACTGAATGCAATGAATCGTTAAAATATGAAATTAATGTCACCAAATATTATTTTACCTCTTGTTTTCTTCATTTAATGTTTGAATATTTGCGATTTGATGATGAGCACTTTTTCTTTTATCCCGGTTGATTTTTTTTGGTCTCACTCTACCCCCACCCGATAAATATTAATATTTTAAAAACTATGTGGTCATACTTTATGAAAATGGGGATGTCATAGATTGAAATTGTGTCTAACATTTGGTTTTTGTTCAGGAATGCCAGTCTTGTAAATCTCGTAACATCACTTGTTTTGTTTTGTGCTGACAAGACATATTTTTATAGGGACATTTTCATATCGATTAGTATTACTAATGCAGATTTGGTATCTATCTGAAGCCGAAATTATAGAATTATTTTTATTAATGTATTATTGTACTATCTTTCAATGAGGTAGAGTAGTATCTGTTTTGTTATCATGATACCATCTTCCAGGCATTACCTCCTCCTTTTTGGGGGATAGTGTAGTATCTGTTGTGATGATACCATCCTCCCAGGCATTACCTACTCCTTTGGGGAAGCAGTGTAGTATTTATTCGTTCATCATAATACTATCCTCCCATGCATATTATATTATTTTAATGAAATGTGTTATATGCTATACACACTCTATATATTGTATAAAACATCTCCATCAGCAGCTGAATGAAGTATTAGTATTATTTGTAATGTAAACAAGACAACAACTGTTTTTTTCCGAGTAACTTTAATTATAAAAGTTGTAGGTACCTTTGGAACCGATATTTGTAGAGAGAAACAGGAGTTTAGTTTTATTTCACAATGTTTATAAAGGATATATTTTTATATAAATTGAGTAAATTCTCTATTTAAATATGTATGTGTAATTTGTAGTGGCAAAATGTTTGTTTCTATGTGTATCTATCTGTGCGTCAAGTGACATAATACCAAGCATCAGCAGCAGCTAACTTTAAGTATTGTTATCGTTTGTAAATAAAGCAACTGTTTTTTCAAGTGACTTTAATTATACAAAGTTTACGCAATTTAAGAACTAATGGCGTATGTTGTCATTTTTATGGCATGGTCACACTAGGATATAAATGATGAAATAAAACTTACGAATAAAATTAAAACTGCAACAGTTGGGATTCATTTCTCTTGATTGTTAGTCATCATCATCATCATATGCAGTTTAACATCCATTTTACATGCTGGCATGTATTGGACAGCTTTTAGAAATTGACTTTCAAACTAACCTATCTATGGCCAGGTCATTATTTATCCCTCGTACCCTCAAGTCCATCCTTATCACTTCCTCTCATGTTTACCTTGGCCTATCCCTGTGAACTAAACCTTCTTCCCCAGCTGTTTTACATCTACTAACCCAAGAACTCTCATCCATTTTTTCAATGTGGCCATACCATCTCAGTTTCGTCTTCTGCATACATCTCCTTATACTGTCCATATTTAATTTTCCTCTGGGGTCATTTACTACCTTTCGATTTAGATTGATACAATTTTATTCTTAGTTTTTTTTTTTTGTATCTCTGAATTTCTGCCGCGTTTTTTTTTTTGGGGGGGGGGGGGGGTCAAATTTGCTACTCTTTTAGAGTTTCTTTGTAATAGTCAAGACTTCAGAAATTTAAAACACATCATCAAAAAAAAAAAATGAAGGGAATAACTAAAGATACAGTTAAGACGTATCACTTTATATTCTTTTACTAAATATTTTTAATTGTACTTATTTTAAAAAACAAACAAAAAAAAAGTGTTGTAATAAAGGCTGCTATAATGTGTGTGTGTTAGATGTTAAATACAAATATAAAAACATAAATTTATAGAGCTAACATTAAGAACAATAATAGTATAAGGCAATACCAATGATGATTCAGGACTTAATGGCAATTGGAGGCAAATATCTAAAATATCCTTCATTTGCTCAAAATCCACCCAAAATTAGGAATAATGCTTATTTATATGAAACACATATTGGTGATCCAAGAAAAGGACAGAAGAATTGAATAATATCTCCACCCCTTAAATTGACAGAAATGGCACTTTTTTCACAGATATTTAAAAGTACAGTGATTAGGTTTTTTTTCACAAAATCCAACAACATTTATGATTAATGATCGTCTACATTATTCAAGTAGTAGTGGTCGCAGGGGGAGACAACTCATGCTTTACTTGTTTTCTTTTTTTGTTTTTAAGTTTCATAGAGGTTAGATATAATTAATATTTCTTCATTAAGACATTTCTTACAATTTTATACCTAAGATGAGTTTATATTCTTATGGTCTTCTGTACATTTAAAATTTTTGATGTGATAAAAAAGCAATTGCAGTAACAGCAACAACTTCATTGAACAGCTAGCATTTGTAATAACATGGATTCTTTTGGCTATATTTTAAGTAAGAAGTAATATTTTTTACAAAATCTAGTTAATTGATTTTTTAATGTATTAATTTATTTCAAAACATCTATAACATATATTGTATGTTAAGAGTTTTAAAAAAATGTAATTACTTTGTTTAAATGTGCTTACAATTAAATCTCTTACATTTCAAAGATCTATTTTACATTAATAAAATGTATAGTATTTTTAACTTTACTGATCACTTGTATTTCATTATCTCTCAAATACAACCAACATTTAACTGAATTCTTAATAAATATAGCCTAAACCTTTCTTAAGGTTTTCACTAACATTTTTATCGCATTTCATTGTAAGTAAAACAGTAAAAACAAATGGGTTGGGTTATCCTATACAGTTACATGTTATACAACACCTTAATCAGACGCATTATAACGGCATGTAAGAAATACTAACCCAACCCTTGATCTGTGTTATTATATACTTAGTATACAATATCCACTTATTTGGAGTATTATATAATCTACCCAGGGAATAAGCAGGAATGAGCAAGCTGTCCAAACATAATTCATTTTTTTATTTACCAGTCCTGACAACGTTTAGGCGGATCATTGTAAATGAATGGTCTTGATTTTTGAATCCAAGATTTTCAGTGGCATTTTGATGACAGTTGCATAATCTGTAATGGATTGGGGAAATTCTACAGGAAAAAAAAACAAGTTAATCCTTGGTGAAGTTGAATTATAGCCAGACACATACAGAATTGACTTTGTTTTATCAATTTTTCAGTAATATATGGAATATATCCAGCATTGTCATTCTATGGCAAGAATCTCTGTAGAAATTTATTTTTCGTACCGTCTTCATAATTGATGGTTGACCACCATGTTGGTAATCAGTGTACCACCAGTATTTAATAATCAAAACATTAAATACAGAGATGGATGGTTTGGGATGTTTCTCTTCCAATGGTATGAATTTACTTTGTGTGATTGACTAGTTGTGGCTTGAGAAGAGTTGCATCCACAGTCAATGTCTTACTGTGGTGATGTCTTTATACATAGTAGATACTAAGGTTGCCACAATGCCATACTTTTAACTTTGATTCGATACTAGTAAAAGAAAAACCATGCTAAATTTTTGAACCATGGAACAAAAGTTTATAACACCACTGGTAAATGTGTTGCATACCATCCAACTGCTTAGGAATAAGTTCATCATACCTAATTTCACTCAAAACTCTCTCTGGAATATGAGGAAGATCTCCATCATCCCAGCAATTATAGGAGCAACCGGACTAATGATACCCAGTGTACCGAGTGCAAGAGAGATACAAACAATTGCACTTAAAGGGACGATTAGAATCTTAAAAAGATCTCTCGGCTGGAGTGTCTGAAATAGCCGGTGAATGTCTGGCATCCGGTCATCAGAAAGTGAGGGGAGATAAAAGGACTGAGTCAGACAAGTACAAAACATACAAACAGAAAGAGAGAGAAAATTTGAACAGTAAAATATTGAGCTATGCAAAATCAATGTCATATTATTTTTTAATTTTGTGGCATCATAGTTTTATATAGTTTTAGTATCAACACATAAATAATATCGGATATTGAAACATGGATATTTTTTTAAACTGTAGAAACATTATTTTAATAGTTTTGTTGTATTTAGATTAGAAACAGTACACCTGGGTTTGTCCAGTAATAAAACCATAATAAGCTTATGAGAAATATTTTATAAAAGAAAAAACTTTTTTATTTCATTTGTTTAGAATCAAAATTTTTGTCTCCAAAATAGGAAAGTTAGATTGGTATCACTTTTAACTTAACCCTTTAAGTAACACCGTAGCATATCTGCTAAAAAGAACGAAAAAAAGACCTAGCATATTTTTCTTTCACTTTATAATTACAATTTACCCATCATGCATTGTTATTTCGTCCCTTTTGTGTATGCTAGTCGGAGATTTGATCAATTAGGCCAATAGTCAGAACTTAAAAACAAACGTCAACATTGCCCTGATGACTTTTCAAAAAATTAATTGGAGCAAATACAAGATTTGCCCTCGTCTCTGGAAAGGAAGGAGCTGTTTTCTTATTTGTGACATGGAATAAGGCCATAGGAAAATTTTTTTTTTTTTTAACTATTTAGAGTTGTAATAAACATAGTATAAGAAAAATGTTAGAATATAAAGTATTATCTTTGAGAACTGTGACATACTTTTTGTTACATACATGCAGACATAAAATAATAATAATAATAATAATAATAATAATAATAATGAAATGAAATAAATCCAGAAACATAGACAAAAAAAGATAAGATTAGGTAGAAAAGTGTTGTACATTATATTCTTAACCCCTCCACCACTGGATGAACTTGTCTGTCAGACTTTCTTTCATTAGGCCCAAGACTATTTAAATGCCTCTTCACTGTTTATTATTTGTTGTTTTTGCTGTAATTAAAACCTTTACCAAATATATTCTGGTCTTTTATTATTCTCCTTCTCACGACAAAAAAGGAGATTGCAAAAAAACAAAACTGCTTCATAGAATGAATAGAATTAGTCTAATTCTAAAAGACGTAGATGACAAAAATGTTTGAAATCTTTGACTACATAAGAGAGAGAGAGAGAGAGAGAGAGAGCAAATCTAATTAATATTCCTCCTCCTTAATACTCGCCCTATGCGAAACAATTACTATGGTGAAAATTTCCCCCTCTCTGCTTTCGTCACTTAATCACATCACTCACTCTCTCTATATGCCTGATAGTTGATTAGCAGGCTGGCTAAAATAAGTGTTTGTTTTCGTTTTTCATTCAGATTTCTCATCTTTTTCCTAGTAGCAAATTGCTTCTCGACTGGAAATGAAGAAAGAAATTAAGATGAATATATATATATATATATATATATATATATATATATATATATGCGTTTCTTATGTAAAGGACATTGAGAAGAAACGTAAAGAAACTTGAAATTTGTTTTTAAAGTTAGCCGATATCTTTTTACATTATGGTTGTTGAGTAAAAAAGTATTTTATTTACTTTGTGAACTGGAAATATATTGAAAAATTAGTTGTTTATTTTATTAATAAAAGTTAAATAAAATGTTTAAATTTGTATTATTCTTGCTTGTTTTATCCTGTCTTGTTTTCTATTTGAACCTTTTTACTGGCCAATTAGACCGAACGATTTATTTCACTCTACTGATATGACATCACATCCGTCTACGTTTTTCTAAGCTTTTTAACATATAAGCATGATTAGAATTGGTGATACATTTGAATCTTTATTGGTGTATACTCATCTACTTTTAAATTTTTTATAAAATAAAAGTTTCCTCAGGAGTTAATGATGCAACATTTGTTCTTGTTTATTTTTGTTTTATTAATGGTTTATTTTGATGGTTTATTTTGATGGTTTATTTTCACTTCTTGTCTACCATAGTTAGAATAGGTTAATATATGCAGGCTGTATTTTGATTGAAAAGTCTGTTTAGATGCTCTCTCTCTCATTTTAAGTGTCATACTTGAGAGAGAAGATAGTTTGGTTTACGCTTGGCAGATTTACATCTGGCAGAGTTTAGAGAAAGTTAATGCCAGAAGTTAAATTGGATTAAGAATAAATTAGTCAAGAGTTAATGGTAACTGCACATTAGTGAATTTGTTTTACACTAAGTGATAGGTATCTGGTATGACTATGCAATTCTTACAACTACATATCTAGAAAACGGAGCTGTTAAACCTGACATAGTGATATGGGACAAGAGGGAGAGAGTAGCAACCCTAGTTGAAATCGATCTAAAGATTTCTTTGCTAAATAAATACAAAAACTTGCTTTTTCATGAGAGAATGAAAATTTTTAGAATGTAATAAAGTTGTCTTATACCATATTCCAATATGGCTGAAGAAGGGTCTATCTACATTAATTTAATGTCGGAAACTGCAGAACATTGGGTTCTTTTGAATTAAAAAAATAATCATCTGATAAATTAGTGCTTAATCACTAATATTCCAAAGAAATCTTTGAGTTGCATTCAGATACAAAGTTTTTAGTCTTACCAGATACATGTCACTTAGTGTCAAACAAATTCTATCATACCTCCAAAATTACTAAGCAATTTCTTTCACTTGGTGAGTTTTCTGATTTAAGTCAATAATTATCAGCGAGGACATTGGTCTCAGCTGCTGTTGCTTGATCAACACCAGATGTTTCAACCAATCACAATTCAGTCCGACTTTGATACATCTATTTTATTTTATTAAAGTAACAGCTTTCATATTGAGTTTTTGAGCCAAATTTTTACTGAACATTCAGACACTTTTTGATAATGAACAATACAGATAACAATAGTTTTATTCTTAGAAATACTACTTTGCACTATTTATAATCTGCTTTTTCCCTCTCCTATTTTACACAAAAGCTCTCCTTTTTGTTGTTGTCCTTTTGTATATGCAAAGAAGACCATTAAAATCAGTCTCTCTCTTTCTCATATATATATATATATATATATATATATATATATATATACACACACATATATAGCATGTATCATATGTTAGTTGATAAAACAAGTTTTCGATTGTAGATACTACAAGAGCTAATAGAAAGTATTTTATTTAAAAACTATTAAAAAAATAGTGTCTGTTGGGTTTCATCGATCTGGTCATGTCGGGTCTGTAGTAGAAACTGACTTATAGTGGCGGACTGACACTTCAGCACCCTTCAGTAGGTGAAAACTCTGAGAAAAAGAAAACAGTTTTCACCTACTGAACGGTGTTGAAGAGTCAGTCCGCCACTATAAGCCAGTTTCTACTACAGACCCGGCATGACCAGATTGATGAAACCCAACAGACACTATTTTTTTTAATAGTTTTTAAATAAAATACTTTATATATAATTTCTATCTTTCTCTCTGCCTGTTTATTTCTCTTTTTCTCTAACAGGAAGACCCGGTAATTGCCCAGGATTGAATGAAGAACATATGCCTTTTTGTGCCCAAGTCATTTAATCCATATTATCCTTTTTTATTCTTATTTTTTTACATTTTATAAAATTCAATTTTTAGGGTAGAGCCAATGCATGTACTTAGCAGGTGTAAGAAAGGTGATATTTATTTAAATAATTTTTCGGTAAATTTATAGGTTTTAACCCTCTCTAGACACACCAGGCATTTCTCCGGTATGCTCCAAGCCCTGAATCCCATATTACCATTTCTAATATTTTTTTATGTTTATAATTTTCAAATTATAAATCAAATATAATAATGTAAACCATTGTATTTCCTTTTTATCGATGTCTGGCATAAATGCGAATCCCATAATATTATTGATCAAAATGAAATATACTTATTCAAGTACTTTGGGTAATGTACTTTCATAATATATATGATTATGGACGTCTATCTCTATTTTCAAGTTATAAATACAATAATATAGAGTTGTCTGGTGAAAACGCAGACCTCACAATATTATTGTACCCTCTTTGATCAAAATGAAATATACGTATCCAAATACCCTGCGTAATTTAGTTTCAGAATATATATGGTTATGAGGGTTTATCTCCAACTTCCTCGGAGGATCATGTATTAGTTGTTCTTTCTTTTGTGTCTTTTGGCATTTTTTTCTTTCTTGGGAATGGCATTCATGCTCTTGTGCGCTGATGATTAGTTATTATTTCACATGTGGTTTAATTATGCCACTATTTCACTAAGGGGGTGGTCAACTTTGTGACTCAATTATTTTCTTATTAGTAATTAACTGTGGAAATCATACTACGATTCATTTTTGGTAGTTAACTTAGTAACAATGACAAAAGATTTATTAAAAATAAAACTTCGACATTTGGTTCTGTTCTTCTAATTCTTTAACCTCCTTATTTTGGTCTGCTTTTTTTTTGGGGGGGGGGTCATACCTAAATAGCAGAAAACAATGAAAACAATTGGAGAAAGGTTCAAACTTTGAAGTAAATTAACCGTGCACTCTTTTTATATGCTGTTTTCGTGGAGTAATTGTTAGTCTTTTTTTTATTAATTTTGGTACAATTTATTTTAAAATGACATTAAAAAGCAGTAATATTTTTTAAAATAAAATATTTAAAAAAAAAAAATTAATTGAATAATGCAATGCCAAAACTTTTCATTATTATTGGTACAGTTTTCAGTTATATTGTAAATACATGTAAAATAATCTTCATTTTAATTTTGACTTTTTTTGCTTTTAATGTTAAAGTTTATTTTGAAATTTGAAAGAAAAATATATTGCACGAAAACAAATCTGAATTGATTTGTTGTCTCACTTCTACTTATTTTATTTGGGGGGATTTTACTGTAATTCAAAAATCTAATAAAACTATTTTCTCAAACAAAAAAAAGTGTACTAAAAGAGTAAACTTACTGTTGAGTAGGTATGTTTGATATTTGATCATGGTAAACTTTAAGGATCTTGGAATTAATATTACAGCAGACATCCTGTTTTTTTTTTTACACTGAACTCTCGAAGATGACGAACAAAAAGAAAAAAGAATAATATAAAAATACAAATAAATATTTTTTTCAATGAAAATAACAAGCATTGAGTTTGCAAATATGACATTTGCAAGATGCCCTCCTCTGTCTTGTTAAATAAACGCTCTATGTACTTTTTAAACTTTCATGTATTGCCTTTTTAAACCTCTATAATTTTGGGTGTTCAAAGTTCTGTAAACTGGCACATAATGGTTAATATTTAATGACTTGGATTAAAGTTTAATCATGAACTATTGAATAAATTGTCAATAGTAAGTAAATACCATTATTAACAATTTGGTAAGATATGAAAGGAATAGTTGCATGAATTATTACAAATGCATATCCATTTTTGTGTCTTTGAATAAAACATCAGGTAGAAAAAAATGTTATAGCTTTCCAGAAATTAGTTTATGATGGGGAAGTGACTTAAAAAAAAAAAAAAAAAAAAATTAAATTTTCAAAATATTAAAAAGAATCCCATAAAATGTTAAATTAGTTAAGGCGTGTTGGAGTAGCAATGCAGTGAATATTGTATTTATGTATCGACTATTGAGTGGACAAAATTTCCAATCGGCAGTTTCTTTCAGCCAATCAGAGAAGTGACAATATTGAGTGGTAGCACTCAATATTTTCAATCCTCTGATTGGCTGAAAGAAACTGTTGATAGATCTTGTCCAATCAAGAGTCGATACATAAATACAATACTCACGGCACTATTACTCCCAACAGGTGAAACTAGCAATTACTTTTTTATTTTTTTACTTGCTACTATTTGTTTTGTTGATTTCATTTATTTACTTTCTGGCCTTTTAAAACTTTTTGTGTTAAAAAGCATTTTTTTAAACATTTAATTTTAATAACTGAATTTGTTTTTTTAGATAACTCTCAAATTGAAATACTTTCACAAAATTCTTTCACAATTTTGAATTGAATGAAGTACATTTCCTCCAACATACAATGTCATATTTCCTTCTTTTTTCTTTATTTGAAAATACTCATTGCTAAATGTAAAAAATTGCTTTATTATGTCCTATTCAAATAAACAATAATGATCAGTGATCATTTTCCTATAAAAACGTGCCTTGTTATTATTTTTTACAAAGGCCAACCTCTGGGGTGGATACACCAATAGTCATAAACTTTGAAACTCTCTGTGTATTTCACTAACAAACGAGTAGTTTTTATTTTAATTTAATGTTATTTTTTTCATTCGAGGTTTTGAACATGTTTATGTCTATATTAGACTGCAATAGCACAAAAACAGTCACTGTTTCGACATTTGCAGGTTTTGTTAATATTAAATCATTGAATTTTATTTCCAAATTCCTGTAATTTATTAAAATACAAATAATTTTTAAATTACTTCTTTTGACGTTTCTCATTTGTTTTTGTGAACATTTTCTCATTTCCAATATGATTTAGTTTCCAAAGTTAGAGAAACCCTGTAAAACTGGGATTCATGAAGCACTCAAAAATATAATGACAATTGTTTTGTGTTAATGTAGTCAATTACAATGGTAAAAAAAGCATTGTTAAAATCTGTCATGTTATGTAATAATTAAAATAAAATAAAAACAATTTTTTTATGAAAAGGCACAGAGATTCTAAGTGTTTATGACTAGTGGAGTACTCACATCAGAAATTGGACTATTTAAAAAAAAAAAATTGATGGTAGTCTGATTGTAACGAATCTCTGTTTATTTATTCTTTCATGATGATTTTCTTGTATGAAGTTAATTTTTATATTGATTATATTTTATTAGAATTTAATCTTATTTCAGAAACATTTCTCAGGGAAGATGAATCAACTGAATTTCTGGGCAAAAGAATTCTGGAAGTTACAGAAGTAAGTTTGTTTTTAATTTTTTATACTTGTTTAAAACTGTTTCATACTTCTTGGCAGTGAAAGTGGAGTACTTTGGAGGTGAAATATGATGGATGGTTTGCCAGGTGCGGCTGTTTATCCTGGATGATTGATGGGGGATGAAATCGAATCTGTGAAGTCGATCAGTCAGAGCAAATTCATTCTTTTAGTGGTTGGTAGTCAATAAAAATTGTCCGATTCCAAATCAAAAGAAAAAGGTGATATAAAATGAAAATTGACCAAGACTAAACAATCAATAAGTCAAATATTTTTTCATTACGTGGTGGTCGTCTTAAAAAAAATACAAAAAAAAACCTACGCTTAATAATAGTGAATTTTTGCTACTTTTTTTTTCTTTGGGACATTTTTAATTTAGTATCAAGTTTTTTTAATTGAAATCTTTAGATATTGTACATGAAAAAAATGAAACCAAACCAAAAAGAAACGTTGAATTCATAGAGCCTTGAAAAAAATGTCGATCCTCTTTGAATGAAAACTCTGTAAATCTTCTCAATATATAATTTATATATTGAGAAGATTCACAGAGTTTTATATTATAAAACTCAATTTCTGTTTCTATATGATGTTTGTGTGTTTCCTATAAAAAGAGAGTCTACATAAAATCTAAAAGTGTATTCTTGTGTAAAATTTACCGGGGATGACGATGGAAGTATTCCCGAATTTCTAAATGCACCCCTAACGGGGATATGAGGGCATAATTCCCTTAAAACTATATCCTATTTTTATGAAATTTAAATCATATGTATAAATCTTTCTTCCTGCTAGTAATATATATTTATTCCCCATTCATCTGTTGAGCTCTCTAGTAGGAGAAATAACAGTTTGTACTTAGCGTAACGCATTATTATTCGCAATTAACATAGAATTTTTTCAATAACCGGCAGTGCAAATATAACCAGAAAGACATAAACATTATAGTTTTCCTTATTGTCAGAGTGAGTATAATAGCGTCAGGTTAAATGCCAGACTGCTGATCAGTTTCAAGTAATTTGGCGATCAGATTTAGAATCTCTGAATGAAAACACTGTCACGGCACAATAAAGAGCCATGATAGTCTGTGGATGATACAAATATATATATATATATATATATATGATTATTACAACTGGAAGATTACTTCGGTCAGACTTGGATCTTTTTTAAATTTCCGGAAACAGGGAAACCTTTTGACAGCAACATTTATAACCTTTCTCATATAGAAGTATACAATATAATTTTCACTGCTGTGTAGTTTTTTTGTTTTTTTAACTGTATATGTTTGATCACCCAAGTGGGTATGTTATGTTTAGACCTTTATAGGTTTTCGGCCATATTGTCGACTCATTGTTCTTTCGATTGTGTATAGTTGATGTTGTGTCCGACTTGTTTTGTGGTCAGACAAGGTGGAATAAATGTTCTCATACAAATAACGAAGACGTTTTTCACTTTAAAAAATATACTTTATTGAATTTAAATTGTGGATCCATTCCGAAGCCAAATATAAGATGGTCCTTAACTTATACACCTTTCATGATGATAATCAGTTTAACGTCTGTTTTACATGCCAACATGCGTTGGACGGCTTTTAGAAATTGACTTCAAAACTAACCTATCTCTGGCCAGGTCTTTATTTATCCCTTTTTCTCTCGGGTCCATTTTTACCACTTCCTCCAATGTTTTCCTTTGCCTTCCCTGTGAACTAAACCTGCTACCTCAACTGTTCTACATCTATTAACCCAACAACTCTCATCCATTCTTTCAACATGGCCATACCATCGAAATCTGTTGTCCTGCACATATCTGCTTATACTGTTCAAATTTAATCTTCCTCTGAGGTCGTCAAAACTAAGCCTGTCTTTACACATCCATCGTATCATTCTCACATCATTTCTCTCCATGCAACGCATGTCTTCAATCCTCACTGGCCGGGTTTCACTTCTATATATCATCATACTGTGTACACATGCCTGATACACTCTTCTCTTGTTTAACAGTGATAAAACCCTGTTCATTAGTAATGGCAGAAGTTCCCTGAACTTACTCCATAAAACTCATAATTCTTGCAATCACACTAGCACCTGCTCCACCCTGTGCTCCAATGGTATCACCAAGGTAACAAAACTTCTGAACAACCTTAATAACTTTGCATCCAGCCAAATATACTTTCTCCACATTTGAGTACTCATCCATCTCCATTGCCTTACACTTCATTAAAATGAATTCTGCTACTCCCTTCACCTCATAATTATCTAAATCATCCAAAACCACTTATGTCACATCACCAATTTAATCCAATCAGACATCCCAGAACCAGGGGCGAGCATAGGAGAGGGGAGACATTAAAAACTTCACCTTCTTTTTTTTTTTATTTGTTAACCAATCAACAATAATATATTGTATCACGACCGTGTGTCATACTTTCCAGCTGAATATCCTTCAAGTTTCAATCACTTTGACAATGCCTACACCCAACAACCTGCAGGTGTCATTGAGTCTTACTCCTAACCCTTCAAAGTCTATAACTAAAAATGATTTTAAAACTATTAAGTTTTAAAGTTTCAAATCAAGTTACCCAGAATAATCACAAGTGTCACTTTCGATTTGGTGATTCCTTTGACCCTGTGTGAAATATACAAAATTTTAATATTCTATAAATGAAAATGATAACTTCAAAATTTACAATTTCAAATGATTAAAATAACAATTATATTTTTCTACGCTTCTCAATCAAAAGTGCATTGAGCTCTCTTTCATTTAAGTAATTTAAGCAAATTTCAATTAAACAAACTAATATCGCCAGTCAACTTTTGACACCAATCATAGTGTTACAGACTCTACAGCCCTTACTGACTTATGGGTCAGCTAGAAACCCATTGAAAAAGTAGATGGTTGATTGATTAGCTTAACTGCGTGTGTAGAAGAGATTTGGCATTAAATTCAATTGTTGCTAGAATTTTAGTGAAACTAGAACATCACATCAGGTGTGGATAAATAGGGATGCTTAGACTCCTCATTCCACCTCTGAATATAGTCGATAAGCAACTCTTAGTTAAGGAATTGAAGTTCCATGTAGTTAAATAAAATAACATTAAAATCCTTACTATCTTCTTCAAGAATATCTTCACAGTACCAGTTTGAAGAAAGGTATGAAGTCAACATCTTCACTCCTGACTCCAAAGGCGCACAAAATAATACTTTTCCTTCTGTCTTCATATATGAATATAAAAGTTTTTTATTGGTTACTAAGATACTTTTCTATAGCACTATTGAGAACTTGTGAGATAAGCACAAAAAATATTTAAAGTTAAATTTGAAATACAATCCAATATTGTAGAAATACACGTCCCGTCATAAAAGTGATTACTTGCCACTCTTTTATATGATGGCCTCTCTCATCTCTTTCCATGCATCTATTATTATATGAAAGCTGAGTTAATCATCCTTTGTTTCCCTAAAACTTTGTCCTATATATTTTCATCGCAAAATATAAATGCTAAAATATTCTCCAGTTTTGGGATTAAGTTATGTTTAAAAACCCTTCCATTGTTCTAATTAGCCATAATTTGCAAACTCAAGCGCCCCATCTCTTACTAACTTTTTATCACTTTCATCCCCTCTCAATGTATGTTGCAAGACCCCCTCACCCTTTTCTTATTCTATATGTTGTCTATTACTCTCCATCCCATCACTTTTTCCTTCTCTCTCTTAATTAAAAGAAAAGAATAAAAAGATTGGAATAGTTCATTATAAACAAAAGGTAATATCAGCAACAGTAGTAATATTATTTAATTTTTACCTGTAAAGAGAAAGGGGGGATATAGTGAGCAGAAATAAATATAATTTTGATTTGGCTTTTTTATTTTTTATATTTAACTGGCTTTACAAACTCACTTTTTCCTCAATTCAAACAATCTGACCCAAACTCAATGGGTGACCCAATTGGTCACATTCTTTTCTAGTATCTATATGTATATATCTAACACCACACTGTCAATGGAGCTTTGGAGTCACCCCTTAATTACCATTAATCCCAGGTCCACTCTGAACCGGGGTGCTAGTAACTTTCAGGGTTTCCTCTATGGGTTAAATAAAATTAGGGTATGAAATGAAACCTCATCTGCTGGTATACACATACATTTAGATCATGATTTACTAGTTCAAGCAAACATCATGAATAAATACTTGAAGGCATTTAGAACTATAAAAATATTTGTCAAAATTAACTGATTCAGATTTAAATAATCTGAAAAGGGTTGATATGCTGTGAAAGAAAAAGCAAAAAAAAAACAAATACTTGTGTACATCTGTAGGAATACATATTTTCCACATTTGAAAGAGAGAATTCAATACCAAATCAGCAGAGATTTGATGAAAATCTTAATGTGTCTTCTGCTGTTTATAAGAGGAGGATTTAGGTTCCTAGTGAGGTTTCACTTAAGAACCAAACACAACGTGATGCACTTTTAGCCATCTTTTAACAAGGAATACCAAGAAAAGATACGATCATTGGATCAGAGTTTCTTCCACATCCTTCATGTTCACCAGATTTCGCACCTACAGATTTTCATTTGTTTCAATCACTAGATCATTTCATAAATGGTAGAACATTCAGCAACAAAGAAGAAATTGAAAACTATCTTTCAAAATGTTTTTTTTTAAAACCTGAAATCTAAATTTTGCCTATCAGTTCAGCTTTTGTCATCGAAACGAATAAAGTTGATGACTATTTTGATTAATAAAATTTAACTTACAGTTGTTTTTTATCTTTTTTAGGTAAAACATAATTATTTTCCGAAAGTTTTAATTGAAGGTACACAACTGTTTTATGTTGAGCATCCTAAATTTTCTTATAGAATGGATGACAAACGAAATGGTTTAAAATGTATATCTGTGTTTGTGGCTCTGCATATTAACTTCCGCTTAATTAGATAAATACATTTAAAAAGAAAAAAAAAACAGTTATTAATCAATAAAATTCACTCTTGCACAAACCAATGACTCTGTACTGGGAGCCTTTCAAACTCCATAAATACAACTTCTTGGCCTTTTATCTTGGAGCAAAGTGCATTATCTGTTCTGATTTTTCCCACATTAAAAACTGACCTTATGTTTAACGCTGCTCTCGTGGGAAGACAAGTAAATAATGACTTATCTATTTAAACAAAACGAGTGATGACCATCTAAAGGAGTTCACATACTTTCTTTTATTTTCTCACAATAATAATGCATTACAATGTGACTTTTTGACTAATTGTAGAATATTGAATTGCCTTCTATCAGACTATGCTGATCCAAATGTTTGATGCTTTAGAAGAAGTTGACAGTTACCCCCGTGAGTTAAAGGACGTACAGCTGATTTTTGAATGAATAGCACATCCGGAGAGAATCATTACTGATTCAGAGAATAAGGAATGACGACAGACAATGGGAAACAGAAAATGCCAGTGAACAGATTGAGCGTACAACTTCAATGTGATTCACAAACAAACCTATACCAGCCTGTTAACTCTGTCTAGCTCTGCTGATCTCTGTCTGTCTTTCTCACTCCCCGAACTTAAATTGAAGATGTCTGGTAGCGAAATTGTTTGTGATATACAAAAGAATTTTACTTTCTATGGATACAAATACAACAAATATTATTGTTTTTTTTGTTGTTTTTTTTTAAGCTGTGCTGCGTTTGTTTCTTTGTCACTTTTTACTAACAAACTGCTATGTAACATAATCTCACCAACACTCAAGTAATTAATGTAAAATATATTCCTTATTGATTTACTCCTATTTATGACAATCTTCACCAGTTTTATGCTTCTCTGCTTTGTCATACTTTATACTTTGATCATCAGCAGTCAGACATAATATTCTCTCTCCTCTTTTCCCCCTCCCCCCTCTCTCTTTCAGCAAGATGTGACACAAGTTCGTTTTTACTTGTGGGGGGGGGACTTAAGATCAGTTGTAAAAATACCTTGAAAGCCTACTCTACATAATTTCACAACTAACAGTCAATAAACTTATCCAACCCTTTTGGGAGGAAGGTCTCTGGAGACTGTGTCAAAGTGACTGTACACTCATGCAAGGTCCTATTTACCTTTCTACAAAGCTTTTTAGCTTATTTCTGAACTTATTCATCCATGGATACTGTGTTAAATATGTCTTCATGCCCTTTAAAATACTACACTTTTTCTTCTTTTTTTCTTTTCTTCTTTCTTTTTTTCTTAATGAGAAGCTTTGTTGGTCTGTCTAGGTCTGTCAAGCTTCAGTTTGGAATAAATTTTCCATAGCGAAGCTAAATGCATATATTAAATGGATGTGTCTTAAGAATGTTCATTATTGTTTCTTTAATTAAATGTGCCCCACTTTCAGGTGCAATGACCTGAATTCATATTTTCTGTTTGTAACTGTTATTAGAAACTAGGGTCACAAAATCTATGAAAAGATGTGAAAATAAACGGTGCTATGAAACTTATTGTTGTTATGGGATAACCTGACTTCCCCATTCACGAAATAGATGGACTCGTCGGACTATAAGTACGACTACAGCGAGCAGTCGAGACAAGACACATGTAGTCTTAACATTCTGTCTTACATATTCTCTAGTAGGTCTGCCCTATTACATATTCTGTATTCTGTTAACATATCTTGTATGTACAAGATATATGTCCGGAAATAAACTTATTATTTTAAAGACCTTCCACTCGGGTTATTTGACATTATATCTTCAACAGGATATATCACTTATGAATTAGATAAAGCTATCCTCACTAAAAATTACGATATTTTGCTTCTAAAACAATGAATATCCATATGTTTTGAATGAATACCAATTATTCCCATGTGACATACTTGAGGATGTGCTATTATTTAACAGAAATGTATTCAGATAATCTTTATATAAATAAATATTGGCTCTGATGGATAAATACCTTTTTATCCTCATCTCTATAGAGACATCGGGTGAGTTTGGTTTGAAAACAGTGCTCTTAATAAACATAGCTGCCGAATAAAATGGTGATAAGAGAGAGAGACTGTCTTTGGTCTAAAGTCAGTGCCTGCTGTAGCATTCACCCCGGGTGTGTTGAACCGGTTTCCTCTAAAGAATGAAGTTTCGGGGGGGGGGGGATATTAAATTCACAAGCGGTTCTCAGCTGCATGTATGTCCCGGTCAGGGGAGATGACGATGTTAGTTTGATTTTTGTTTTTTTCCAGTTTTTTGTTTGCAGGGAGGTGTCGCCATCGTTCTGCATACATCACCCGGTATTCTCAAATGGTCACCCATCTGGTACTGACCCGGTACAACGTTGCTTAATTTCAGTGATCTAATGAGAACTGGTGTGTCAATGTGATTATGTCATATGATGACAGTGATCTTACTAAACGCAGCTGCCAAGGCCAGAAGTGGCGATAAGAGAGAAAGACTGGCTATCTCTGTGTCACTCTCTCACTCTCTACAAAAGAAACCACCATTTTCTCAGGTCTACATGGCAGAACAAGAATTCATTTATTTTTATTTTCATTTTATTTATTCTTAAGTTTTTTTGACTCTGTCCATATTTAGCAAATAAATATTTATTCAAATAAAAAAACAAAAAATAAATCTGTATTTGTTTCTGATCGACACTAAAAATGAATGACTTCTCAAAAACTACTCTCATCACCTATTTATGAAAATGTAATGTAATCTCTGTATTAATAAAAACTGTGACTTACACATTATTTTTTTTTTATTTACTAAGAGTGGATTTCTTTAGTGAAATAAAAAAAAAATTTTAAACATCTTATTTAACAAATAATTTAATCACCAAATTAAATCCATCACAATGCATTTCCATTTCTTTGTAAAAAAAAATCAACCCTTTTAATCTTTTGTATCCCAAACCAAAATTGTATTTCCATTATATTTAAAAACTTTTAATCTTTGCAAAAGATAAACCATGGTACCCAATTTATTTTGATAGCGCAATTAGTCACTGAATTATGACTGTTCAATGTTCTTTGGAAAATAGCCAATTTACCATCTTGTGTGCTATTGGTCCAGAAGCCAATTTCCACAATGTATAACTAAAAATGTAGGCTGAAGTGAAAAATCCTTACAAATGTAATGTCATCTTGCAATAAATGAAAATGAATCATAATGTAAGCAATGATTATTAAATCAAACATTGGGCAAAATCCTATTACCCTTTGAAAAAACTTGAAAAAATTACACAAAAGCACAACTTTGACTGTTCATAAAAGATTTATTTCAACAGCTAACACATTTAATCTTTCTAATATGATCCATAGCCCATTAGATATCAAGCTAGAATTTTCATTTAATGGTATATCAATTAAAAAACTCTAATTTAGACCCTGTAAAAACAGACGGAAACACTGCATGGGAAAAATTACTTTAGTATTATTTCAATGCCCTACAGTTTTCAACTTGTATTTGTTTTGTGAAAGACAACTTAAAATCCTATATTAAGCTCTTCATATTGACGAATGACCATTTTTCTTTAAGATATGACTGTCTTTATTGTGTAGACTAAAGTAGAAAAACATCAACATTTTTCTTTAAGATATGACTGTCTTTATTGTGTAGACTAAAGTAGAAAAACATCAACATTTTTCTTTAAGCTATGACTGTCTTTATTGTGTAGACTAAAGTAGAAAAACATCAACATTTTTCTTTAAGATATGACTGTCTTTATTGTGTAGACTAAAGTAGACAAACATCAATATTTTTTTCATGTAAAAAATAAATTGTCTGTGACCAAAAATAGTAAACTAACTGGAAATAGCTTGGGAACAAACTAATAATGACACAAGAGAAAGAATTGTACATTGGTTAAATTTTGTTTACATCCAAATTTTATTGCAAGTTGAAATTGATGGGAATTTCACTATATTTTCCCCGTTTTCACACTCTAAACTAGGCTGGTTTGTGATACCTATTAATAGTTAAAAGAGGAATTAATTACTTTGTGACCCTTTGAAATGTGAAAGAAATTTGGAAACATTTAAACTGGCTTTAAAATTCTTAGCAAATCTTCATGCATTAAAAGATTGAAAGTTTGGGAAATTATTCACATCCAATAAGTTTATAAATAGGGATTAAAACAATACCATAGCAATTTTTTTTATAGTTTTATAACAATTTGGTTTAATTAATAACTTAATGAGAAAACATTACCATAATAATTCAATTTAACATTCAAAATCCTATTTAAAAAAAAAATAGTTACAAAAAAGCATAGTTTAAGAAGAATGAAAGTAAAAAGACTCTCAGGCAACATTTAGTAGGCATAACAAGTAAATTATAAAACAAGTCTTTATTGATTATTTAAAATCCCTGTTTGTTTTATCTTCATTAGTTTCTAAGTTAGTAAACTTCAAAAAGTATGATGGATCGCCTGGACCAGAGTAAGTCACTTGATTTAAAATCCTTACTGCAATGAAGATTTTTGTGTTCATATGTTTATAAGCTATTATTTAAAAGGAACATGGTCTTAACTAAAAATTGTACTCACAAAAATATAATGCTTAATTGAAATCTCTTAATGAATAAATGCATTGGATGATAAATAAATTTACATTCATGAAATTAAAAAAAGAAAATTAAAAAAAAAACATCTCAAAAATAGAATGTTCAGCAGATGTTAAGTGAATGTTTCTTTTAAAATACTTTGTAATATAATTAAGTGCCACATTTTCAGATAACACATGTAAAAAATTATTTTTAGCTGAGGGGGGCTTTTAACATAAGTTGATCTCTCTGGTTTTAATATTTCTTGGGGATTTCTTCACAACCCCACACATTTTTATTTAACATTTTTGGAGGTATTTGTAGAAGTATACATTGTACTGGGTTTTAGACTTAACTTTTCAAATATGCAAAAAAAAAAAAAAAAACGTAAAAAAGAGGAAAATAATAAAGTGAAGATTCTATAATCGCTTTTTTTTTAAATTACTACTAAAAAGGGCCAAACAATGTAACAAAGTTCAAAATAATTGAAAACAATAATAAAATGGGTTAGTTTTCAAAAATATAAAGCTAAATTAAATTAATTTATACTTGTTATTTTTTTATTTAGAGTAAGAAACTTAGTACAAAATTGTAAAATACTGACAAACATTTGCATAAAGATATTATTTTTAAAATGAAATAATTTGATTAGAAAAATGAAATGCCTACTTGAAATCTAAATAAAATCAATGACTTAATTTCTGTATAAGTTTAATTTAAAATCATCTCTATGGAGATATTACTTCGAAAATTTGTATCACTTTATTTTTTGAAAAACAAATTCAGATTCCAATACAGATTGAACAGCAAATCTTTGGGCTAAGATCAAAGTGTAGCATCTATTCCGTTTCAGGAGACCATCTTCCCAGTTATTACATCATCTTTTTGATGATGGGAGTTATTGCCTGCCGTCTGAAGAATCCTAAACTGTGAGAGAATGCCAATGGGACTAACCAGGCTATTTTTGCAGCCAAACCAGTGCCCCTTTTTGAGAAGTTAAATCCTCACTATAAACTGACCCTGTGTTTAACCATGCCACTGTGAATGGCAGGTAAACAAATCCTCAGATTATTAAAAAAGATGTTTTTAACTTATTGTTCAATTTCTACCATGCAAGAAAACTTCTCACACCTGACAGTATCCTTTATTTCTACAATGACACCATCCGTTCATGCATGGAGCATTGTTATCACATCTGGGCTGGTGCACCAACCACTAGTCTCTCTCTTTTAGACACAGTCCAAAAAAAAGTCTCTAATCTAATAGGTCCCACACTGTCTATCAAGCTCTAACTTCTGTCCCATCGCTGCAATGTTGCATCCCTGAGTTTATTTTACAAGTATTTCAATGGAATGTGTTCCAATGAGTTTGCTGCTTTAGTGCCCCCTTCGACGTAAGTACACCCGACCAACTCAACAAAAGCTAAATCCCACCCTTCACTTTAGAGATCTCCAGATGTCGGAAGATTTTCTACTCTAATAGCTTCTTTCTTCAAACTGCAGGCGTTTGGATTTCCCTCCTTGCTCCTTGTTGCCTGACTGTACTAACATACAGACATTTAAATGCACAACTCCCTACAGTATTCACACAAAACAAGGCACATTGCCACTGAGACGTAAGGGGCTACTGTGAAATAGGGACCATATCCATAGGGGCATCCTAATTAGTTTTAACTTTATATAGAAGATGTAGCAAAGGCTTAATCAGATCTACCTACAGTATATTTATGATACCCCCTCCCCGAATCTAAAAATAGTAAGTTTTTTTTGCTGCATAAGAAAAACAAAAAGTTGCCCATCCATTTTGAGTGTAGGGTGAGGCTTAATGGGTCAGTGAGGCATAATGGGTCAACTCACCGATTTCTTTGATTTTCTCCCAACTCAAAGTTCTTCCTATGCTCTCCTTCCTGGAATTACAAGCTTTGGAAAGTGCTACTAATGGACTTGCTGAATTTTTTATGATAGTTGTCTCATCTTAGAGAAAACGCTAAGATCCATGCTGGCTATTAAATTGTTATTAAAATGTTGAAAACGGAAAAAACATATATATACTTCCATCCAGTCACGCAAAAGTTAGCAAGTAAAACGTACCTATTTTTAGCCCCCTGATGAAACCTTTTAAAGTGGTGAGGGGAAGCGAGAAAGTAAATATAAAGTTAGACAAACCCTCAAACTTACCTCACCGCCTGAAATAAAATCGCAAAGAAATCCTCTACTCTATAATAAAAAGTCAATGTGGATGGGTTTTTTTCTTTAGGTCATCAGAAATGATGATCATAGTCTATATATGAAAAATGATGTAATTCTATCATTTTACATGAATATGTTAGTAATATATTTAGATAAATAATGAATGTAAACACTGGCAAAGTATTTTTTTGTATCATTTGTGACACAGAGTGTACACTAGTATAAAACCTAATTTCTCGATGATCGATAATTTAAAAAAATAAAATCATCTGAAATAAGAATAAACAACAAAAAAAGAACTTGAGCGAATTGTGACTTAAGTAGTGACAGTTTTAGTTAGATAGAACCATTATAATAAGATGTACGGGTGAAGTTAAATATAACGGCCAGTATTATTTGACATCAGGTTCTTTTTAAATAATATTCTGAGATTTGGTTACAAACATATTACCATAAAATCGCCATTATAAAGTATCTCTATTTTTAATGAGATCCACAGCTTTAAGAGTTCACAACCACTGCAACAGATGGCCAAGAGGATTTATGTATTAAACGTAGCAAATGTTTTTTTTTAAATTAAAAAAAATTTGCAATTGAAATTTGTATCACTTTTTGTATAAATTTGATTTGATAGAGATTTGCTCCAAAATTTGCAAAATTCTCACTTGCCAAATTTTTGTGTATACATTTGAAAAAATAAAAACAAATAAATTAAAAATAAAAAATTTGTATAACCAAATAAACTGCATTTTTCTATTGATTACATTTTTTTGTTGTTATCTAAAATGATGAAAACCACTCTTCTATCTGATGGTGTGACCCAAATTTGGGAGTTTTGAGGAGTGTGGAGTCACCTCTTACCATTACTCTTAGTTCCACTCTATCCCGGAGTGGTAGTACCTGTCAAAGTCCCATCTATGGGTGAAATAGAATTTCTTTGCTTATGTTGTAATGAGAAAATGAGTAAATTGTTTTTATTGCTTATATTTTTTATTATTATTATGCAACCACGAGGACAAAAATTGCCTTGTTTTTTAACGGCACCACAGTTATGAAAACGGAATAACAGAATGTTGTCTTTGGTCATGGTCTAAATTAATTCTTGTTTTTTGTCTTAATTTTAAAAAAAATTATAATTAATTCACAGGCCAGACAAAAGCATCTTGAAGGCCGAATTTGACACATGGGCTGTAGTTTTGTGACCCAAAACAATCTGAATATACTAGTATCATATATATATATATATATATAATAATGGTAATAATCCAGGTAAAAACATCCACAGGGTAGTAATCCAAAGAATTTCAACCGGGTTTATAAAAAGTGCACAATATCAAATAGAGCTTTATATATGATTATTTTTATTTACACAGACATGTACAAAATCTGCGACACTGGCATGTCGATGTTATCGATCAACAGTTATTAAAAACTGAGATCTCATCAGGCAGGGTTAGAATCCGATCTTAACCTCAGATCATATTTGGAGAGAATGAAGTGGAGAGAAAAAGAAGAAGAAAAGAAATTTAGAATTTCAAAATTTAGGGAGTCACGTGAGTAGATAGGTAGATAGACAGATAGAGAAGTGAAAACGTCTGTTAATTCAGACCGAGAGAGGAAAGAGGTGGGGGAGGAAAGAGACATGTAAGGTAATATGTAAAAAAATCGACACTTATTATAAACTCAGGGCCATAGGCGAATTTTCAAGTCAGCTGTAATATAAGTGTGTATGCATGTGTGCCCCTAGATCAGCCGTGATGGGGGGAGGGGGAGGGGTAAGGGGTTGTTACTCAAATGTGTTACTAATTCTGAATTTATAGTTTTTAATTTTAAGTTTTTAATTTATTTTGTCTAGAGTTTACCAATAATAAATTAATAAATTGAACAAATATTTTAGTAAATTAGTTAAGTTTAACAGAATTATTAGTAATAATAATAATAATAATAATTATAATGGACACCAAAAATAATTGAAATGATATAAAATGATAATAATAATGATAATGTTAATGAAAGATAATAACAGTGATAATTTAATTTGAAAGTACTAAAATGCCACCATTATTAATTATTAATAGTAATAATAAAAATAGTAATAATAACAACAACAACAACAATAATAATAATAATAGCGGTCAGCAAGAATTAAGAATTAATAAAAAAGTAATGGTCGGGAAAAAAATATAGAATAATTAAGAAATATTGGAAATACTAGATGATGATAATAATAATAATAATAATAATATTAAAAATAAAAATATAGAAGTAGGTAGCAATATAATGGTTGTAAATATGGTAATATAAATCAGTGGTTGCAATAATGCTGATCATGTTAAAATGGTGATAATAGTAGTTATACTAACACCAACAATCGCAATAGTAACCCCAATAATCCTAACAATAGTCATAATGATATTAAATATTATGATATTAAATGTGATATTAAATATTAAAATACCTGATGAGATCTCAGTTTATAATAACTGTTGATCGATAACATCGACATGCCAGTGTCGAAGATTTTGTACATGTCTGTGTAAATAAAAATATCATATATATATATATATATATATATATGAATGACCATGGTTTCATTGACACGGATAGGCCTTTGGTGTTTAGAAAAGGCCCTTAGAGTCCACCTCAAATCCTCAGCATTCAATGAAACAAAGACAAACCAAAAAAATAGAACAGACGGCGACAATCACCGCCTATGGGTATCTGGTGGTTTATTTCAAGCCGTCTCTTTTGGGAGAAGTTCCATGTTTATGTGGAGCTGTCTATGTAGATTATTTGGGCATTAAAATTTTAATTACAACTTAGTAATCTTTAACTACAACTTAATATTACTGATTATGAAGGTCGCATAGGGGCAGCTTGAAACAAAACACTGGACACCCATAGGCAGTGATCGCCACCATCCGTTTCATTTTTTTGGGGTTGTCTTCATTTCATGGGATGCTGAGGATTTGAAACAGACTCTTAGTCTTTTCTAAACACTAAAGACCTATCCGTGTCAATGAAACCATGGTCCATCTGTAGAAGCTATGATGTATAGTTTTTAAATAAATAATTTGTATGTTAGCTCTCGTATTCTTACGATCGAGCACTTTTTTTATTTCTTTTTAACATACTCTGACACACACACACATGTGCATGATCCAGATGTAACTAAATTCAATTTTGTTTTCTTTCTTTCCTCAAATTAGGTACCAATGACAATCAATGAAAATTTGTATGAGCAACCAACTTTGACAGAAGAACCATCATGGCATGACCTAAGTGACAGTTCCGATAGTGGGGTTCATGGTAAGCAGATCTTTGGAAAATCACATCTTCAGTTAATTTTTTTTTAATACTCTGGATGTGTTCAGTTAAAGTATAAGTAAAAAAAATGATATTGACTTCTTCCTTTTGACAGTATATTTACATTTTTGCATACCTAAGAGAAATCTGTCATAGATCTTAAGTAAGAACAGTGATCCTTTCACAATGAAGAAATATACATGACTAACTCAACATTGAAGTAAGCTCTTGTTGAAATAAACACTTGCTAGTTTCACATCTGTAATTTGAAGAAAAAAAACAATATAAAACTAAAAAACTTTTGGAACCAAACAAAAACAAAATACAAAGCCAAAGAAACACTTTTACTTCAACACAGTTTTATTCTAATTATGACTGATAGAATTAATTATTTCGCAGTTAGCCTGACAAATTCCTGCGACGAAATGAAACATAAACGTTTCTGTGTAACTCACTTGCCGTAAGTATATTTTTATACTACTATTAAGCTCTAATCTTGTATTGAGCACTATTGAAGTAAATACTGAAACCAAAATGGGTTGAACATTATTAAAACAAAACAATAAATGGAATAAAATTTAATGTACTTCTGAATTGAAGAAATATTTTTTTGTGACTATTTTCACTTCACTCGCTTATTTATACAGTGTCTACAATGTCTACAAAGACACAAGTAAATT
>OY744520.1:19731274-20221274 GCA_963556195.1 Sepiola atlantica
GCGAGAAACACACACATACACACGCTTGAAGTTGCATAATGTAATTGATATATATATATATATTTATTGCTGAAGAAGTTAGGGGAGAGAAATCGATATGATTGCATATGATAACTTCCCTTTAATTTGTTTTTGTGAGTAAGGTAAAATGTCTCCACTCTAACAGTTTTCTTAGCTAGAATAAGTATTTTTAGAAAGAAACTGTAACAAAATAAAATATATCCATGCCAATAACATAATGGATGGGGAAAACGAAAAAATAGACTAGTCTTAATCGAGTATCAATATATTAGATAAATTTCTATTTGGTCTGATTTTGAAAATCTTACAAGATAACTATATATATGTTAAATTAACATTGGAAACAAGATCTCTAAAAGATAGAAAGTTATTAAATGCATTTTTATAATATAATCATGAATTTTAATAACAGTGAAGTGAAGATGTTTTAAAACAAAATTGTTATCAAATAAATATCTTGTCTTTTATACCAATGAAGAGGAGGTTCCAAAGTTAGTCCGTTGTAAAATGAGCCCTTACTTAAAAGACCATGAAGACAAGTGTAGATTTTGAAATTTTCATCATACCACAAGTTTTCTATTACTTGCTATTTTGGAAGAAAAGGGCTCATTTGACAATAAATTAAAGTTGTAAACTTTCACTGTCTGGAAACGACCTCCATCTAAAATGTAAGAAACTTATAAAAAAAATGTTTTTCATTCAATAATTGTGAACTTATTAGTTTTAGTGCCTAATCGATAGTAAAGTGAAGAAATGTTTTGAACAATTTGCTATCCAAAGGTTTTGAGGTGGGTGATTGTCAGAAGTTCTTTCAAATAACCTTAAAAGGGTTGATATGCCGTAAAAAGGAAAAATCAAACTAAATAATTTCTAAAAAAAATGAGATAGGCAGGGAGTAATATTCATGATCATGATGCCAATTCTTATTGTATTTTTTATTCAATTTTTCTTTCTTTCTGTAGGTCACTGCGCAAAGCCCTGCAGATTCAGACTTGAAATCAGAACCCCGGGATTTTGTGCTCTCCCTCGGAGACCATGTCCCTACCATCAGTTCTCCAGTATATCATCCTACTAACAACACCGCTATAGTGACTAGTGCCCCATTAATTCAATTGGTTCAAAGCCACATCCCTGCAAATCTGGCATCTTGTATGACTCCTATTTCATCCCCAGCCATTGTCACATCAACAAATATAAAGAGCATTGTGAACTCTAAGATAAAAATCCAGCCCAAATTGACATTGGGTAAAGGATCAAATAGTCTAACCAAATCAAGTAAGTACAGTCACAATTCAGTCACGTGGGATCTTTTCTCCTCCATTTTTATCATATTTTAATGCTTTTATTTTTCACGAATGTGAGTTCTCTGTTAATTTATGGAAATCACTGCACTAACTGTTTGCAAGCAAGCCTCACAAATTATTTATTGCTGAAAAATGAGTTCTAATGTAATATAATCAGTTATTTCTCGCTTTTCAAACTTAATGTAGCAGCAACAGGCTTGTCTTCCCTCCTGCTAAGATGGATTTAACCATTAGAATTTTTTTTTTTTTTTAATTTGTTTTGCTTTTTTATAAAAATCTTTTTTCTTTTAGTTTTCTTTTTATTTCTGACAGAGAGGGGGAGGGGGTATGGCCACTAGTTAGGAAAGCTACTATGATTTTAGCTTTTACAAAAAGATAATTTTAAAAATTATAATTGGCAACTTACATCATTGAGTTTTGTTGGGGTTTTTTTTCTCTGAAATCTCTATATATTTTACATGAGTTGCAAAAGAGATGTCTATTTCAATATTAATTCAATAATAAAATATTGTAGAAACCTAATAAAAAGAATAAATATTTGAACACTTAATAGGCTGGACAAAAAAGAACTCCAGACCCTGGACCAAAAAATTAGGAAATTAATGACCATGCCTAATGCACTGCACCTGATGGATGATACTGACCAACTCTTTGGAAACGGAAAAGAACTAAAAAAAATACAGAAAGCCTATTTACTGCTGCAGTAGGCACCGCTAAAATGAACAATACGATGAGCAGCGAAACTGGAAATAAAAAGGTGAGAAAAGCAAAATGAGTAGAGAATCGACTACATGGACGATTTATAAGACTGACCAAAGAAATAGCGCACAAAAACACATGAACATAACTACGAAAAAAACGATACTTGAACAAAGAAGCAGCATCTCTATTAATAGCCGCATCAAAAATGATCAGAATGAACTACATACAAGCCAAGATAGACAAATCTCAAGAAAATAGCAAATGTAGACTCTGTGGAGAAAGAGACAAAATGGTAAACCACGTTATAAGCGAATGCAGCAAACTAGCCCAAATGGAATACAAAACGAAATTGAAATCAAAGGTAAGATAGACACCATACAAAGCACGACACTGATGAAAACAGCTGAAATATTAAGAAAAACCCTTGAGTGCAGAAACCAATTTACATAACCAGATAACACCAACCAACCACAGAGCAACTAAAATAGAATAACACTGCGTCAACATAGAAAGAACATTACATGAAACCAAGGGAATTGAAACCACTAGGGTAAATAATGATTCCCCCCCTCAAAAAAAAAATCAGCTGTGTCACCATCATTGATTGGTGCCACATAAAATATTCTTGAAAGAAAGACCTAGGAGGGAGAGCACCATCCAGACTTCTATTGAAAGGGCATGAAGTTTACTGGAATCCTGGGAAGACTAATTGCTACTCAGGTTCCAGAGAAAACGAACAGCCAGTATCCGTGAAAAATCAATGGTAAATGGCTGTTACAAGAATACAAAGTTATTTGTAATGGTTACCGAAAGAAGCGAAAATTTCTGGAAATATGGGGGGGGGGGGGGGTCATTCAGATTCCAGGGAACACTGTCTGTTTTTGCCAGTGTGCGATCATTGATGGTTACTCATGTGAGAATTCTTAGTGAGTAAAATAACAATAATGCTGTTCTTATCTTGATTGTTGTTATGTTCACAACATTTTGGCTGTTATGCTCTCCAGCCTTCTTCAGGTGTCGTAGTCTGGGAACTTCGAACTGAACCTTTCATTTCATCCATTTGGGTAAACTGCTATCATTCTACTTTGCGTGTCTTGTAGATATCAGTTATTTTTTTCTCAAGTTCCTTTGCCAAGGATTGAACTCACAACCTCTGAGTAAAATTCACTCTAGAATATCTCTTAACTAACACCTTTATCTACTTGGCTAATAGATATCTAAAAGGACTGGAACATAGAATGAGAGAGACCTACTGCAGTGGATTAAATTATCTATTTTTTTTAACCGCTTATCAATGTTAAAAGCCACTCAAGGATAAGGGTTAATGAGTTGGATTGATTGTCATTTGAATGATGAAGTATATTGTAGGAGAATTGAAAATGATGACTGGAATGAACAAAATTTGATTATCGTTTAAAGATAATTTATGACGAGTATTCATTAATATTGGATTTGAAGATGATCATGTTGTAGCCTGCAGGAAAGTAATCCTGTGGTAATGTGTTCTACAGATGGGAAACTTTTGGAAAGAAACTCTGTTCATGGAAATTCCATTTGATGTTAAGTAGATTGAGGAAGAGGAAAGTTCTTTGTAGTTGTGATAGGAATACGTGTTCTTACAAGAAGGAATCATAAATTGAAGCTCAGTCAGGCACCTTTCATGGAAATAACAATAGAGTAGAGAAAGACTAACAACGTCTCTTCTGTGAGAAAGTTACTGTAGGAAAGAGATCATCCCCATTAGATTGCAAAGTCGATTTTGTACTCTGTCTAGGCAACAAAGAATGCTCTGAGCGGCCATTCTTCAGATGTGGCAGCAATACTCTTCTTTCTTTTTTTTTTTTTTTTAAAGATATTTCACCCCAAACAAGGCAGGTCGCCACTGTAGACGTAAGGGGCTACTGAGAAATAGGGTGTAGGTTTTGGGTGTCATCCTAAGTTGGAAGCTGTGCAATGAGATGTCTGTTTACATTAGTTTTAAACCTCTGCATGTCGGTACAGTCGGGGAGACAAGGAGCAGGGAAGAAGTTCCAGAGGCCTATCTTAGGACGTATCTCGCTCTTCTATAGGTAGAGTATTGCATCAGAAGTCAGGTACTTTTTGGAGCGATAGAATGATCCAACCATTTTGTCTGCAATCTTAGCAACAGGTTGGACATATAAAGGATTCAGTTCAAAATTCTCAGAAGGTTACTGACTATGACTAGAATAATATAAACAAGAATGGATATTCTTAGATGTGTCTTTTAACGATGAAAATGCTATTTCAAATTTAAGTATGATCGACGGATGGATGAAATATTCTTGTCGTCTCATTGTTGTTTTCTCATTTCACAAGGTTTTTCTTTCATTGCACATAAAATATGATTTTGCAATTTTTTGTAATGGTTTTGCTGCTGATTTATTATTGAATTATTTCTGTGTTGACTTTTTTTATGCGATTTTGTAAAATAAACTGTCTTTTTTTTTCTTTTTTTTTCCTCTTTATTTTCAGCAAATGAAATTTCTGTCTCTCCCCCTTCATCAGTTAACCCAACCAATGGTATTTGTATGGGGCAGTATCCAGTCATATCACATTCTGGTGAATCCTCACCATTTAATGACTCCTCAGTTATCAACTCCGAATTTATCGATATGAACGGAGGTTCCAATTCAAATTTAGGCGGTAGTGTAAGTAAATTTTTATTTTATATCAATTTTTTTGACAATGCTCTCATCCATAAAACTATTTGAACTTTGTTTCAATAATTTGTTTAAACTGTTTGTTGTTAACACAGTGCTTAGGCTGATCCATTCTACAGCCTTCCACTGTATAGTATACTAGCTAAAAAGTCACACTTTAAGCAACTTTTAGTCTTGTTCCTGCAGAGGGCTGTCGAGGCTTTATTTAAGCATGATAATTATTATTCTTAATTTTATTACATTCGGAATTTCAAAGTCTCTTCATGCCAAATTTGCTACAATTGTAACCAATGTTTTTGGAGCTTATCAGTGTTTATTATTACTATTAGTAGTAGTAATAGTATGTTTACCCTTTGACACAACTGGCATCCTAAGGACTTTTCATACTAAATTTCTGTTATTCTTCCCAGCACTTTTGGAGACTGTAAATGTCTATTAATATTACTAGTAGCAGTATAATGTTGATCCATTATTACATACTCTGCATTTCAAGGGTTCTTTATGCCAACTTTTGAATTTTGCCTTATAGTTTTATAGTCTATAAGTGTTTTAGTATTTGTAGTAATATTAATATGAACATTTTTACCCACCTATAACATGCCCAATATCTCAAGGATGCTTCATGCCAAATTTGGTGCAAATCTGTCAAGTTGTTTTAAAGCCTATAAGTGACCAACAGAAAGAGAAAATGGATTGTGTTTAACGTCTACAGCAAGAAATAGTGGGAAAGAATGAATATAAATTCTTTTAAATATTATATTAGTGTTTTTTTTTTGTTAATAGTATTGATTTTTATTTCTTACAGATGAAATAAAAAAATATTTCCAATGTTTATATTTCGGCTATTTCACTATTTTCAAGGAATTACGTTAATAATGTCAATATCAGTAGTAATTTATATCAGTCATAAGCGTCATTGTAATGTTTTTGTGAAGTCGCCAAAGACCTTTTGGTCACATATTGATAACTGGCAATTTTATCAAAAGATGTTCATAAATTATTTGTCACATTTTTATACACTTTTTGTGTTGTTGACAATAACTTCTCTAACCTTATTTGACTATATAAGCCCACCTTCTTGGGTAGAACACTGTCGTTGGGTGATGTCTCCTGCTGCTTCTGAGCATAATGCAAAGCTTTTTGTAAATAAACAAATTTGGCATGGTGAAGCGGCTGTCAGTGTTTATATAAATAGACATTGTAGCTATCATTTACGAGCGCTTCTCCAATGGCCTAATGGTTAGAGCTGTCGACTGTCAATTAGATGGTTGATGGTTCGATCCCAGGCTAGGGAGAGGTGCTAGTCTAGCCACATTGAAAAACTGTGACAAACGAAATAGTCTTTCTGTGGATGACACTAATATATATATATATATATATATATATATATATATATATATATAGCAATGCTCACAAAGAAATTACATTTTAGATTTTGCTATAAATAATAGGATATTTATAAAATATAAATTGAGCAAAGAATTTTAGTTTTTAAATTATATTTTTTTTTAGACAATTATGGGTGATTTTAAGAGGGGTTTTGTTGGGAAAGGTCTTGCAACTACGACTAAGGGTTAGTGGAAGGGTTAAGGAAGGTTTTCTTATGAGGGGGTCTTGTCACTCAGACTTAGGGTTAAGAGTTTTTGGGGGTGGGTGGGGGCACTTGTCACTCGGATTTAGGGTTAGTGGTAGAGTTAAGGGAGTGATTTTTAAGAGAAGGGCTTACCACTTGGACCTCGGATTAGTTGTAGGTAATTAATTATAATTTTGTTTAATAGCTTTTCAGCATGAAAAAATATCAAAATAATTTGGGAGCTAACTGCCTTAAAAAGCTAAACTGGCCTGGAAATGAGGGATCATTTTACATTAAATTTATATGGAAAAATGATCCCCCTTCTAAATTATAAATAATTTTTTTGCTGTTTTTTTTTATTCGCCAAGATTTTTTTATTGTTCACACTATTTGCCTAAGAAAGTAGAATTTTTTTTTTTTTAAATTGGCGGCTAGAAAGTCATTTCTGACTAGAATTAAAGTTGGAAAGTCTAGCATTTAAAGCTAAGGAAAAACAGTATTTCTCGAAGGAGCCACTATTTTATAAAAGGACCACAAAACTCTTCGATAGGCAATTTATTTATTTGAAGAAGGTGAGTCGAGTGCAGGGGAGAAAAAAGTCATTTTTTTTGTGTGTAAACGTAGTTTGTTTAAATTTAATTAAATATAAGAATATATTCTGATAACAGAATAGCTCTATGGAAACATGTCCGAACATTTTCGATATTCATGTTTTAAATTTTTTTCACAAATTCAAATAGCAAAAAAGTTGCTGTCTTTGTTTACAAACTGTTGATGCTGCCCACTGACATAAGTGAAAAAGTCAATTCTCGAGAATGAGCTGCTTTTTTTTTTTTTCAGTATAATTCTGTTAATGGTGTGTCTTTCCTATGGATTTCCAAAGAATTTTCTGGACAAGTATTTTATGATAATTACATTAAAAAAATTTAAAAACCGCTGTTTCACCAATTTAAATGTTGGAATAAAAAAATAAATAAAAACTTACTGAACCACAGCAGTCAAACTTTGATAACTGATTATGGCCAAACTATTTGACCAATCAAATTCTAACATATATTACCTTAAAAGGCATTCTTTCCTTGATTTTTTTTAAAGCCAAATTTAGCTTAAAAGGCATTCTTTCCTTGATTTTTTTTTAAAGCCAAATTTGACCAAATTCCCACAACTGATTTTTTTTGAAACTGAGTTAAACATCCAACTACCCTATTATGCGCTCAACCATAATCGAAAAAAAAAGTGATTTTACAATATTCATCATTTTGTTTTTTATAAAATGTTATATAAAAATACACCTATAAATAACATTGATAAACTTATAGATAAATTAATTTCCTTTTGTTTGATGTGTGGTTTGATAGGATTTTATGGGTAAATTTACTATGAATCAATTGTTTATTGTTATCAAGAATGCAATAGTGTAAAGTACTAAAACAAACTTTAAAAAAATTCTATTTAATTATTTCTTTATAATTAAATTACGAAATTAAATCCACAAGAATGCATTTCCGTTTCTTCATAAAAAAGTCAACTGTTTTAATCATTTGTTAATAAGTGAAAAAAAAAAGAACACCAATAGAAAAGATTATATAAAATTTAATATTTATTCATAGGAATAATAAATATACAAAAAAAAACAAATGTGATAAGATATTAATTTGGGACGGTCGTTATTTAATATTATTTAGCAACCAGCTGACCTACAGTGTCGCACAGGAGTCTTTTACTTTAATTTTTGATTATTTACAGTTAAACACTGATATATTCTTCGCCGACTCACTCTTTGCAAACAAAAAATAAAGTAAAAATACAAAAACATTTTGTTGGCATTTCAAAATGAATTTTGAATATTCTGAATGTTTTGTTTATCTGGCAACATCATGACCAAGTTGTTGAATGTTCAACATAAAACTTACGCATTTTTGTGTATGTGTAATTCAAGTACGCCTCCTACTCCCACTGATTCTTTTACTCTTCCTTCTCTCTCTGTTTCTCTCTTCAACATTTTGTCTACTTTCTTTCTTCCACTCACTACCAATTCCATAATTTGAAACAAACACCAGTCAAATCTATGTTGATTAGCTGATTAAAACACTTGAAATATGAATTAATACCAGTGAATCAACAAAAATGTCTGTAATTAAATGTGTTATCGGTTCTTCAGGAGTTGTGGTGTTAATATACCTTTTTTTTTTTTCAGAAGGGAAAGCTTCTACCCCCCCCCCCCTCTTCTTAATATCTTAAATGAACATATCGATTCAGATAAAATATGTAATCAATAAAATCAATTAGAAATATCAATTTTTTTTAAAGAACATACTCAAATTAAAACCAGATGTTTATATCGAAACAGAAGTAAGCTATGGTGCAAAAATAAAGACACTGACTTTACTTCATATATTGGATATAGAGAAGAAATATGTTAAGAAATGTGGAAATGCATTGAGTGCATACATACATTTTCAGAATTACATATAGAGACAGATATCTATCAGAGAACAGACAGTTACATACAAAGGTGGAATAAGGCATTATTTATCTTTGGTGATGCATGTGTGAGTTTAGAATAACAATATATCCATGAATGTGAAAACGAATGTTCATGGATTAACCCTTAAATGCTTTTTGTTTCAAATATAACACATTCCAACAAAATGCCTATTTAATATAATATTCAACGAAAATGTGTCAAACTGCAACTTGTTTCACATCTGCAATGAGCATGTTGGCAAGTGTGAGTAGGTATTAGTATGATGTTGCATCAGCACACCTGCTAAATAGGTAATCAGTGGTCTTCGATGTCACGGATGAGTGAGGGTATGATATTATATATATATAATAAAGTGTTTTCTGTTCATGCATGTATGATATGTATGATATGCATTTTGTTTTGTTTATACTGTGATATTATGGCCAAAGGCAATTGATATCTTTTTGCTTTATATTTTATATAATATTATTTTTTGTACCAATTATGCCATTTGTTGCACATTTGCAACATCATTTATTTTTGTTCAATAAATTTTTTTTTTTTTTTTAATTATTTATACTAATTTATATTACCCCTCTGAAACGTTTTTCACTTGATTAAATTTTTTTCAAACCAATACAAAAAATAAAACATTTAAGGGTTAATTCAAACAAAGAATAGTGTACATTATTTCTAATTCTTTTTGTTTTTCCTTTTTTTCCAGTTCAAAGCTCTCAAGCGACAGCAGAGGATGATTAAAAACAGAGAATCTGCCAGTTTATCACGGAAAAGGAAAAAAGAGGTAATTTCCTTTGTATATATGAGATCTATTTTTGCATGACTGCTAGCTGAAGTACCCATCTATGTCAGGTTAGAGGTCATCACTACAATGTTAATTGTTAAAACACTTGCTGTTGAGTAGAAGATATAAACAGCATGCCTTGGTTTTTGAACAGATTTATTTAGAGATACAATTAAAATGAATTAGATTATTTTCCATTGAAACAGATTATTTAATTATTAATTCGTTTCTTTCAATATAGAGACTTTAAAAGTGATAGTGTTATAAGAATGGACATAAAATAATCAGGGTTTATATTATTAATTGGATTGTGCAACATTAGGTTTCCTTGCTGAACTCAATCTGTTGTGTTTCAAACAATTCCAGGTACATAAGGGTCATTTGTAATTGATATATGACTTGTGGTTGACAGGGAAACTACGAAAAGCAGACAGACTACTTATAGGATTTTATATATAGACTACCAAGAATTTCCGGCTTTGCACTGGGCAAAAGTGTATCATATTTTTATTAAAACTTCTCTATCTCTATGCATCTCTCTATCTTTCTCTTTTTTTATCCTCTCCCGTTTTCCTCCTCCCCCTACGCAGGCTCTCTTTTTACTCTGCCCAGCCCATTCCTCTCTGGACATACACACAGACAACTCCTTTATATGATAGATTCCTCAAGAAATGAGTTAGCATTTTTTTTCTAAATTAGTACATAAAATGGCTGAAAAGGCGACCCTCCATGATGAAATCTGGCCCAGTTGACACCCAAAGAATGAATAATTTTTTTGTAATTTTAGATATTATTCATCCAGGGCAATGCTGATTAAGAATCTAACAACTTTGTGGCTGTTTGTTTTGTAGTTTTTTTTACTTTTAGCTGGACAAACACACACACACACACAGACAACTGCCTTTTATATAATTAGAAGACTAGAATTTGTCATACCAACCTATATACTGATGGACCTGTGTCGCTGTATTTGTTTTATACATTATTTTGTTTGTATAGAATGGACTTGTATTTTAAATGTCAATTTTGTTGAATTTGGGCCAAACAAATCTTTTTTAATATTCAATAATCGTTAATATTTGAGTAAGCGCTCTTTTTGGTTTATGAAAGAAAAGCAACCAAATTTAAAATGCAAAGTAAGACAACTTCTCTTCATTTTCATTTATCATATTTTAGTCTTATTTTAACTTTTGATATTGAACTGGAAATAGTGGGTTTCAAATGACTCAGATGTTTTTACAAAATTAAACAAATAGAATCAAATAAATTAATCAAAGAGTGAGTGCATCCACATGAGTCTCAGCGCTATGATTGATTGTGCGGATAACACCCCGCCATGTATGACAAACATAATCGGGGTTCAACTACCAGTCTCCCAGTAAAATTACTACACTTTTTGTGGACCCATGGTTCTCACTGAGAACACTCAGTGGAGTTTATACCCACGCCTCTGCAACAGACAATGCAGGGAAAATTCTTAGACTCTTCATTATAAGAGTTATAAAATTCTTGAGGCAGTTCATGCATGTTTGTAAGAATGATACAGCAAAACCATGTGATATCACATAACCAGTCCATTAGATTTTTTATGGAGATCTTTCATCTAATTCCATCCCATTATCAAAATGCGGGATATCTCAGGAAGGGGGTTGGCCCTAGAGTTAAGAAAGATCTTAATTGCTTTCATATTCCGGTCTTCAAATCTTGTGTCTCTGCTTTTGATTAAAATCTTTTGTGATTTTGTTCTGATGGCTATTTTATAAAATCATTTCTGTTGATCTTCAAAAAGGATTCATTAAATAATATTCAATGATTATTTTTTTGATCTTCAAAAAGGATTTCAATGATTATTTTTTTGATCTTCAAAAAGGATTCATTAAATAATATTCAATGATCATTTCTGTTGATCTTCAAAAAGGATTCATTAAATAATATTCAATGATTATTTTTTTATTTTTTTTTTTTTTACAGTATCTTCAAAATTTAGAAGCAACATTGAATGAATACACCAAACAAAATGACGTTCTACAGATGGAAAATCAGAAATTAAAAAATAAAATCTGCATTTTGGAATCTGAGGTAAATCAACACACTAAATCTGATATCTTTTTATCTACTTGTATCTTTTTGGGTGTTTCACAGAAAGAATCGGTGATCAATTCCTATTTGTAGAACATGTTACCACGGGATTGCTTTCCTACGAGCTACAACATGCCCATCTTCAGATCCAATGTCAACAAATACTTGTCATAAATCATCCTCATACGTAATCAAATTTTGTTCATTCCATTCATGATTTTCAATCCTCTCATAATATTCTTCATCATTCAACTGTCAATTTATTCATCTCATTAAACCATTATTCTTGAGTGAAAATGTTAGCTTTGAAAAGTGGTGACTCATTAGTAGAAAAAAGAATTAAAATGAAAAATAAGATTTTTTTTAATCACCAGAATGCTGTGATGGTAAATCCATTGCTTTTTCTTGTTTGTTTCTGGATCATTTTGATACTTATGAAGAAAATTTTCACACCATTCTCCAGTGTTACTACTTTATAGATAAGAACATAACAGACATAAAAAATTAAAGGCAAAATCATTTTAATCACAAATTATTTATTATAAATTATTATATTCTAATAAAAGTTACATTATTTTCTTTTACCTCTTTTTACTTTCCATCACTCCTGTAAAATATTGAATATCCTTTTGCCAGACTTGTTCAAATGTTAGATGTTTTAGAGTTAGTTTCAGATGAGTAACATATCAGGAGGGAATTGCTGAGTGGCCAATCCATAAAATAAGGAATGAAGGCGTGCAGAAAAGAATGTCCAATTTGTGAATTGGTTTAAATAATTTAAGGCCAAACTACAACTTGGTCCTGGACCCTACAATGAACTGCCCTGGACCCCCTTGAGCAAGATTTTCTACCCCACGCACACCTCGAAATATATTTTCTCCGATTTCTTCTGCCTTTTCTTTTCTTCTGCCTTTTCTTTTCTTCTGCCTATCTTACTTTAACTACTCAAACTCTGTCTACCTCAACCCGGTTCTGAGTACGATCTTAAATTACATCCGGTGGTGGGAGCCCCCAATTTGGGAGCTTTGAGGAATGTGAAGTCATCTTTCATTGCTATTATTCACAGGTCCATTCTGACCCGGAGTGTTAATATCTGTCAGGTTCCCATCTGTGGGTTAATCTATCATTTGCAGAATAATTATTTTAACAAAATGTCTACAAAACAAATTAATCTCAAAATATTTGAAAATATTTTGAATTTAAAGCATTCCAACCAAAATTACTGAATTTGGTATTAAGTGACACAAAAAAGGGTTGATATGCTGTAATACAACTAACCACATTATAACTAGCATTTATACCTTTTTAAAGCAGAACTACTTGTATCTTAAAAATTGTTGAAGAAAATGTTTTGTTTAAAGACTCTTTTCCTCTTTTTTTTTTCTTTTAAATTCCAAATAGGAATGTGTACAGCTGTTTTACAACTTAATTGTATGCTAATTCCGCACTCAAAACCGTCTTCATCATAGACAGGTTGATAAAACTGGTTTGCACTCTCTCTTCAAGGTCTAACCTTATACTTGATTTTAGGCCAGTTGTTTTTTCTGCTGATTCCGAAAATCATGTTCAATCTTACATAATCAGATCAAGTTTTTGAAATATAAGCATACCAGAAATTCCTATATTCTGATCTATTTGTAGGTGAATGTAACGCATAGTAGTAAATTCTGTAAACCTTCTGTGAATAAAAGAGTCCAATATTTGATATTATGTGTTGCATGATATTTCATTGATTTGTAAACGGTACCAAGAAGAGTACGACACAAAATAATCTATTCATGAATGTGTGACTTCAAAGTAAGCATGATATGCTTTCTTCACAAAATTCATGATTTTTGTTTGATGATCTAGAAGAAGGGCATAGCCACAGTTGTAACGGAACCGATCCAGATGGTTCTTGAACTGCCAATCTATTGTAATACAAATCTAGTTATTCAAAGTTACCTATGATCAACTGTGGCAAAAAAAGAGCCCAAAAGGTCTTCGATAATAGCACTATTTGGGAAAAAAATATGCTTAAATAAAAATCGAGCATTTCTTAGAAACCAGACAGACCTGGCCAAAAGAAATGAATGATCTTTAATTCAACATACAAAATTAATCCTAAATAAGTTAGAAAACCTTTGATCTTTGAAAAATGTATTGTAACACAAGTCATTACATCATGCAAAGACATATTATATAATATCTTATATATAAAGTAATTGATCGGAATAGCTTTGTAACCAAAAGTTAGATAAAAAAATGTTTAGTCAGTAAGATAGGGCAAATATTTGTTTGTGTTTTTAAAATAAAAAATGAATAAAATAATCATATTCTAAATTTGAGTGGTTTTTCACTTTTGTTAATGACTGTAAATCCTTCTCTGTCGGCTTGCTCATCCTGTCAAAACTTCTTCCGGGTCCATTTTCAAAATTATATCATTTCGCAAAAATAACCTGTTCCATTTGTATTTCTAATACTAATTTGATATTTATGAAGAATTTTTCTTTTGTTTATCCTTTCAGAATGAACAACTTAAGAAATGCATACCAGTTTTAAGTAATAAGAAGACATTCCTGTTAACACTTGCAATTATGGTAACAATGAAATTAGGACCTATAGAGTAAGTATTATTCCACTTAATACGTCTTTCTTGGGTGGATCATCTTACATTTGAAGTTATCTTATGCGATTTTAAAAGTTCGACCTAAATAGCATTTTAGCTGACATATCAAACTTTGATTCTGATTTAGTAATTTTCATTTGTTTTTTTTTTACTATAATAACGTTACTTTGCTGCAGTTTATTTTTTTTAATTATGTAGTCTCCGCTCAGACAACGGCTAATATGAAAACCCTTTTCAATTATGAGCAAAAAATCTAAATCAGAAAGATGGATAACTCATATTTTTAATTGAAGAATATAAAAAGAGTTGTCTCCCTTAAAACTAAAATATTATTCCTTTTTCTGTATAAGTTTGAAAAAATGTGCAAACAAATAAAAATTAAAAACTAAAATAACTTCACTGCATCCCAGGCAACACTCGATATGTACAGCTAGTTATATAATTATCCAGTTGGGTTCACAGATGACATTATTTTTATAACAGCACATAAGTTTGTCTGTTTCTTTATAATCACACCGTCATGGGAAAAGCACCTTTTTAAGTTTTCAATAGTCTAATTTTCGGTGTGAATGCTGCAATAATCACAAACCCTTACAATCTCTGCATTTCGATATCAAAGAATAGTTTTGATTTTGATTTTACTCATGAAATGATAACATTACAGGTACCGGACATGATTGTGTTTGTATTAGACTACAGCAGCACAAAAACAGTCACTTTTGACATTTGTCCACTTTTGTGGGCCTAATTTTCAGGGCTTCTTTAATTATACAAATTATGTAATTAATAAAAAATTATTGCATGGTTTGGTCCAATGTAGTTGCAGTTGCTGGTGTCTTGAGGTCACATAAAAAAGCCAATATAAACTCAAACACACAAGGCTCTTCTTTTTACTACCAATGGTCAATATGCCTTTTCAGTTAACAATTGACTGCCTTAGAACAATTGTCTTCTTTCACCAAACAAGAGAAGAGCCTGCAACCAGAAAGAACAAAACTGCTACTATATACAATTTGGGGCCCACAAAGCATCACATAAGTTACCAGAACACTTCTTCATCACTAAAATAGTCCATAAATGCACGTGTTCACAATCCCATTTTTGTATATTCCCGTTTTATTATTTTAATATTTGGATATTTCATTAACCTACTCTTCAGTGGTTATTTAAAAATGAGAAAATGATCATAAAAACAAACGAGGAAGTTTTGAAAAAATTATTTCAAAACAAATTAGAAAGATTAAAATAAGATATTTAAAAATTATTTAAATTTTAATAAATTACAGAATCTAACATATAAAGTTATTTTGTCGGATTTTCAAAGTCAGACCCAATAGCATTTTAGCTGACAAACCAAACTTTGCTTCATTTGTTATTGTTGTACCATGTTATTGGCAATATAATAATGTACTTTGCTACAATTTATTTCTAAAATTATTTAGTCCAACCCAAAAGACTGCTAAAATGAAATATTTTTAAATAATTACCTAAAAATAAAAATCAGAACGGCAGATAACTCATATTTTAAATTGAAGAATATAATAGAAGTTGTCGATCTTATGTGCAAACAAATAAAAATTAAAAACTAAAATGACATCACTGTATACTGGCCAACACCATGTAAGTTTAAGAAATCAAATTAAGTTCACAAAGCTCCCAAATTTAAAAATAGCCAGCATTTTTTGTGCTACTGTAGTCTATTACATAGTAAATAAAAATGTCCTAAACTCGTAATGCTATCATGTATTAATTATAAATTTAAAAAAATACTATCAAAATGTACCAAGATTCTAAGAATATATGATTATTGGAGGTTGAAGGTTAAAACCTTACTACGGGCAATAATAACTCAGAATAACATAAATTAACACTTGTCCCCATTTATGGCTGACAGAATGAGAACAATCTATCGCCATAAAAGTAAATAAAAGGTTCGGTTCGAAATTCTGTACAGGTTCCCTAGTTTGACTAGAAGTTTCTCAGTTGAAAAAGGTCAGAGGTTACATCAACCGAAATGTTTTGAATATAACAACCAAAATGAGAATAGTAGTCTGAATAATAATACAAAATAATGGACGATTTTTATATGCTGTTCTGATTGAAAAGAATCCCCTAACTATATAATGCATAACATTAAGTTAAATGTTAGTATTTTCAATATAGTTTCTAACTTCATCACATGATAGCCAGTTCTTATCAGATCATCAAAGTAAAATGATGATACACCTGGCTAGTACTTAGATGGGTGACTAGTTATGAATATACTAGGGGTTCTGTATTCCAGGTGTATAAATTCTGGGAGTATAACTGGTGGCAGACTAGTGACTTGTCACAGGGCTGATTCAGACCATCTGTTCGACTTAACGTTATAAGATCGGGGATTAGCACTGGTCTTATGAGCCTTAGAATGAGTCTTATGCATTGGCGTACAAAGGTTTGGTGATGCTTGGTGCCAACTCCTTGATTGTATGCCCAAACACTCAAGTATAGTATGAATAAATATTATGAAAAAGTGAAATAGTTTTAATATGATTGGTGCCCCTACCCTCAATTTGGATATCCGGTGTCACTGCCCCGTCAGTCTCCTCTCTCTGCATGACACTGGTTTTATGAAATTTAGAAAATGAACAACTTTACTGAATATTGTCAATAAACACCATTGGTAATAAAAAGTGGAAGAGCCTTTTGCATTTGAGTTTATAGTGGCTTTTTCATGTGACACCCAGAAGGGAGCAGCAATTGGGTTTACTCTTTTGGACAATCCATAAGACCCTTAAGGGATTAACAACTACAAAATCCGAGGCAACGCCATGCCCATTATGACATTGTCCTGCAACGTCTTAGTCTAGATGAAGAAAAAAAGAAAAAAAAAGACACTAAACATTTATTTGTTCTTTTGTACGTTGTGCTTCAAAATATCAGAGGCTTCTTCATGAAGATAAAGCTCTTAATCGAGCAACACAGTTTGTTTTAATTATTATTTTTAACTTTTAAACTGATTTAAAGTTTTAATAAAAACTTAACACTAAAAAAAAATTTATTTTCTTAAATATTTCAAATGTTTAACTTTTCTTTACTCTTCCTTTTTTGCAGTTATTTTTCGCTCGGTGGATCAAGTTCTATTGAAAACTTTGGGACAAATCTAAAACATCCGATTGGACGACAACTGCTTTCATTTGGGGAAAAATTTGGTTCACGGTTGAGCAAAGATTCTTCTATGGATGCCAGTTGGCGTAATAATAAAAGGTCAACAGAGGAAGAGAATAACAGCAATGGGGATCTCTTTAAAGCTTCCTCATTTTTAACGAATGCCACGGAAAGTGGCGTAAATTGTCCAAGTGAATTTAATAAAACGGAATCAATTCGGTGAGTCTTTTTTTTTACTTTCTTTCTTCATATGTTTCTTTTTTCTCTCTCTTTTCCTTTCCCTTTTCTCTTTTTTGTATTTTAGCTATAACTATACAAAGATATATGGTTCAAAATCTATATAAAATAACCGTGTATGCTGCTCAAATTCTTTAAGACTAGTAGGATGAAATAATTTATATATATTTCATCTGGTTGACAAGAAGGGACGAAATAAAGGATTCTATTTTGTTTGTTTTTTTAAGAAAAGGAAGATGTTTATATGTCCTTGGCCTTTCTCAGTGATGAAGCCGAGAATGACAGAAAAATTGATACTTTGGCTTTTTAAAAATAATACTTTTTTGTCCTCCTCTTGTTAACTATATCTAATACCATCTCTACCTACCTGGCGTTGCCCAGGATGCAATGAAGTCATTTGAGGTTTTAATTTTTATTTGTGTGTTTATTTTTTAAAATTATACAGAAATAGGATTAAATTTAAGTTGTAAGGTAGACAACTCTTATTATATATTCTTCAATTTAAAATTTGTTATTCCCCTGGCTGATTTTGATTTTTTTTCAGTAATTATTGAGAAATGTTTCATATTATCAGTCATTCTCGGCTGGAATAAATATTTTTAAAAATAAATTGTAACAAAGTATGTTATTAATTTGCCAATAACATAGTACAAAAATAACAAGTAAAAATTCACTCGTCAAAAGCAAAGTTTGATTTGTCAGTTTAATGGCTTTTTTGGTCTGACTTTGAAAATCCAACCTGATAACTTTATATGTTATCTTTTTATGTTCATAAAAAAATATCATGTTAGATTTTCAAAGTCAGTCCCAAATAGCCTTTATATCTAATTTTGATTTTATTAGATATAAAGTTATTTTGTCGGATTTTCCATGTTGGACCTAAATAGCAATGCATCTGACAAATTGATATTTGATTCTGACTAGCGATTTCTTTTTATTTTTATCCCTACAGCATGTTCTTTACACTAAAAGAGTGTAATTCATGTCAGTTTCTTTTAGAAAATAATTATTCCGGCAAGAAAGATTGTTACAATGGAAACAATTTTAAATAATGACCTAAAAGACTCAAAATGTAAGGGAGATAATTTCTTTTTTTACTTTAAAGTAAAAATTAGGGTTATTTCTCTTAGATTTTTTTTTTTTTTTCAGTCCATGAGTTATTACACTTTTTTTTAATGTAAAAATTGAAAGTAAAATGGCATTAATGTATCCTATTCTATGCCGGTTAGGGTTAGTAACATATTAAAGCATATTTTTTGTCATCTATTACATATCACTAGAAGAATATCGGTCTCAAGATGGGTAAAATTAATTCCCTGAACAGAACAGCTTTGCACTACTTTTACATTTGTTACGAAAATTAAAATCAAGATATAATGCTACTAAATCTTACGTCTAGAATCCTTATTCCAATTTTGGTCAAAACGCGAGGAAAATTTTTCGGAAAAGTAAATAGTTTCTCCAAATTGGCAAAATGCAAAGCACAAATTTTATCGCGTTGGGATAGACACTTCAATTGCCCGAAACAATTATTGACTCTTGTCAAAAAAGAAAACTGATAGGTGAAACAATGTTTTGGTCAATATGTCAACATATCTGTAAGCTAGAAAACCAGGAAAAACTTGAATAACAAGTATTCGTGGAGGAACCCTAACCTAACCCAACCCTAAAAGAAACAGTATCTAACCTAACCCTAAAAGAAACAGTACCTAATCCTAACCTAGTTGGTAGGGTAGACAAAAATTGCCAAGAAAAACATTAAAAAACAAAAAGATGTTTGCTATCAGTTAACCCTAAACTAGTCGGTAGGGTTAAAAGTGAATTGGCAAAAAAAAAAAAATCATAAAAAAACTTTTTTCCTGACCAAACAAAAATAAATATTTATTCATAAAACTTACCACATACCATGAGTGTGTTGTTCCTTGATTTACATTTTGAAAATTTCTTACAAGTTTACAATTTTTTTTCTCCAATTTTTCATTGAATTTTTCTCGTTGGAATAAACATACGATGCCTGGTTCTAGCGTTTTCATATTGGCTAACGTTCTCGACACAAAAAACACCTTCCTGAGGTTTACTTAACCTAACGGAATGTGCCGATGAAAACGCGGTTCCGAAACTGCATAAACACTGATATTATAAATGGAAATTTGGGAAATATTTATTAATTGATGTGTAATACCTATTGTCAGAATTTCAAAAAAATCGGATGTATCTGAATTCTGATGAAGTGTTTATGGCCCCTATTTGACTCCTTTGCATAAACTAAATTAAACTAAATATAGCCCATATTACTCCCCTTGCCCCTAGCAGCTGCAATTCAAAATTTATAATGATCAGTTAATTAGATTAGGAGTTAATACTGTACATACAAATATATAGACACATAAACATACACAGCTTTATTTAAATAGAGGTTGCATGTGTCGGTCCCATATGTTAAACAGAAAGAACTTATGTGTTTGTCAATTTCTGCTATTCCTGATCATTGGTTTTTCACAAAATTTTGTTTGAAGTATGAACAAAGAGACATTTCTCCTTGCGCATATTTATAATCGATGACTAACTTTATAATTTAAAATGGCTTCTTTTTGCTTTTTCTCTTTTTAATGTTTTTTTCTTCTCTTTTTCTTTTAGCATAGCCCAAGATCTTTCAGATTGGATGTTATTACATGAACGACAGAAGAAAAAAAACAATATAAAAAAACATCATGCATACATGAAAAAGAAAAATGCACCACCAGTTATCAAGTTCAAGAAGTTTCAAAATCAAGGGCCGATAGATGCCTGGCAAAAAATTAAGTGAGTTTTATTTATTTATTTATTTATTTTTTTTTTTTGTGGTAAATCTATATCTATCTTATTTGTTTTTTTTTATTTAAATAATTTTGTTACCAATGAAATACTCGAAAATTTAATTTTCTTCTGTTTTAAACATTAAAATTTGATGGTGGCTTAAGCAGTTACATTTCTAAAACTAGTGAATTGATTGAATGACATTGCTGATTGCATTGAGGGTGAGGTAAACAGGATATTACATCTAGGTAGCTATAGCAAGATAGATATGCCACCTGTATGGGCGGAAGAATAACATCCAGTGGCTGCAATACAACAACTACCTGAATAAGTGGTAGGGTTACATATGTTGACTGTGGCATAAACAAAAGAGGCTACCTTCATAAAACGAAAAGAAATACGTCTGTTGGCTAAACAAACAATATGCAGCTGGAGGGATACGTGGCTACAGGAAGTTGTGTAGGCGACATGCTGGAAAATACGTGGCCATATTGGGCAACATGCTGGAAGGTGTGTGGCAGTATGAGGATGTCCAACAAATTTTAATCATTTTGTTTTTTGATCTGGTAGAAGGTGACTGACGAGAAAATTGGAGATTTTGAATCCCATCAACTCCTGTTTTTATACTCCAACCTCTACGACTCTCACTCACTCTACTCATTCCTCGCAACTGAAACAATAACGATATACCATTATATTTTTATCACAAGTGTATTTTGAACATGGCACCAATAAACTACACAACTATTGAATTTTAACATGAATTACAAAGGTTGAATAAATGTAGATTGAATGCATGCATCTTGTTTTATATGCACCTACTCTTAAATCTATATTCGTAGTAAATCAGCTGACCAGTTCTTTCACCTTGTAGTATATCATAGTCCTTCTTCATTGTCATATTTTTCTTTCTTGATTTTATTTGTTTGTTTGTTTTGTTTTTTGTTTTCGGGGGATGGGGTAGACAAAGAAACATTTTTAAAAAAAAGTGAATTGGAAAGAAAAAAACAGTCAGTCATGAATGTGCACTTTTTTTTTTTTAAACAACTCAGGGATCATATTTATTACAGCCTCCCATGCCCTACCTCCCCCCATCTACCTACTTCTAGAAAAAACGATTTATCAAACCACTTAAGGGATTTTGCTTTTTCTTCTCTGAAACCCCTATAAAATTATGAACTTCCTGAGTGGGGGGGGGGGGGGGGGTCTCAAGTGGACCAGGACTGATGATGTTCTCCAGATGTTTATCTCTGGGGTGGTTTAGTTCACTCATGAAGGAGGAACAACACTCATTTTTTTCTCTTGAAATATATTTTATTTAGCTTAACTATGGATGGATCTCCGTTTTTCATTATCTTCAGAGAGAGCCTTTACCCAGAATGACCATACGTTGTTTCCTCACTCATGTGTAAAACTGCAACTGATATCTCACTTCAAATTTCTTCTATATCACATGATTTAACTAACCAATCGAATATATAGCCTTGTATATGGGATCATAGATGAACCTGGGTCCAAACTTTGTGAATCATACTGTAAAAAGGAAGAAAATCACCTACTTAAAAAAGAGATTTGTGTCTGCCAAAAGAAAAAAGATAAAAAGAAAACATTCTAGATACTTACCCCTTAGAGTATAATGGTAACATTTTTTTATCCTCCATGACTTCTGTGACCAATCTGAAAACATTGTCTTTTCAATAAAACCAGTTGTTTGTTTTTTTTAACAACTATCAGTGAAATTTTTAGTTTGTGAGTGAGTGTCAGTTTGCTCTGGTATGACTAGAAAGTTGGATTTAGAACCCCTTCTCTTTTTTTTTTTTAATTGATTTTTGCCTCTTGAACCATTGACATTGAACTTGTGATTGTTTTCCTCCTTTTAGATTTCTAAGTCTGGATTTGCAATGCAGACTTAGCACACTTATTGTCAACACTTTACCTGAGAAAGAGTTAACTTATCTTCACCAAATTCGCCTTTTCTTAGAGTGCAATGAGTAAACTCATCCAAAACATATTTCAAAAACAGTCACAAGACGAGTTTATACAACAATTCTTGACATTTCTGGGCTCTTCTCAATTAGAAACAAGAATACTCAGTCGCTCATATATTGATATCTTCAAAATAAAATTTCAAGTAAAATATTGGAAATAGATAAAAACAAAAATTATTTCCATCATCGGCATTAAAAAATATAGAAAGCAATTTAAAAATTCATCTTAAAATGAAATGTTTTCTCAAAATCAAAAAAAAAACCGGTCTACAACTTAGCAGTAATATGCTTTTGGAGTTAAGTTAATATGTATGTCACTCAGTTGCTCACCTCTATCCCCCTTGCTCACCTTCCTCAAGTAATCACAATGACTATTCTTGTTCTCCCTTTCATCTAGCATCATTTAAAATAAAATGATTAATAATAAGTATCTGAAATCGATCTATCGTCATTGTAGTTGCAGGTTAATAGCTAGCAAGGCCGCTAGGATAAGGTTTTTGCAGACAGCACGTGGTATTCCCAAATGGTCGCCCATCTAACGACTGACCAGGCTCAGCATCGCTTAAATTAAGTGATCTTATGGGAACTCGTGTGTCGATGTGATTATAGCTGTACGCTTATAATTATTGTGCCCCCCCCCCACCCCCCACCAAAAAAAAATGGTTAGATTAGTTTTGCTGTTTCGTATCAGTATCGCAGGAAGAAAGAAAGAAAATTATAACAAAAAACAATTTTCAAATAGAGGCTTGTTTGTATTTTATGCCTTCTTACAATCTCAGATGGTTTTGAAATTTTGGGAATCTAATTAGTCTCTGATACCTTTCATGCAAATCGGAGATATTTGAATTTTATCAAAATATGAGAACTGATGCTAAAACATCTTGAGTAACCTGCTGATTACAAATATGTCATTGGTTTTGCAATATCAACTATTGAAAACTGATGTGTGGACACACATACACAATTTTCACAATTAATCTCACGCTTTCTTCTCAAATAAATGACTTAATTGATCAATTGTTTGTGGTTTTCTTCTGAAGAAATGAGAGGTGTCAAGTCTGGTGAGCATGCAGACCATTATATCATGTCATTTTGCCCTATCAAATGCCCAGGAAAAGCTGAAACAAGATGGCATAGTAAAAATGATGCAGTAATTCAATGAAACATTTTTTTTCCTTTTTAGTGTATAAGTTTTGTTATTATAATACAGTTTTGATGTTATTAACATTTTAAAGTAGATGACTTTTTGAAGACCCTTATACTAGTAATTTTATTTGTACAAAATTTTAAAAATATATCATTTTTCATTGACTAAATTATTGTTTTTCAGAGCTGTTTATAACAAATATGAATTGCTGCCATTTGAAAGTCCTCCGAAGAATAAGAAAGATTATTTAAAAGATATTCCCAGAAGAAATGATACATTTTATGTTTTATCTTTAAATATGGTAGGTTTTATTTTATTTAATTTTGATTGTTATTGATTTTATCTTTTGAAACAATAAAAACCTACTTTTGAAAAATAAAACAATTCATCAAACCACTTAAAGAAATTTTATCTTTCCTTTATGAATTCATCCCAATAACATTATCAAATGTCTGAAAAAAAAAAAATAGATTGAGAACAATCTATCCCCGTGGATTAACAAAAAAGTTCGAGGTTGACATAATGTTCCTCATTCAACTATTAGCTTTCTATTCAAAAAGATTTGGCTAAAGGTCGGTGGTTAAATCGGCTGCAGATTACATCAGTCAAAAGATTTTGAATATAAACACTAAGATGAAAACAGTAATTCAAACAATCCATTGTATAATTTCTTTTTCTCTCTAATCTTGAATAAATGTTTGTATTTTTCTTTTGAATTTCAGGATCACTTTTTATTACCAGCTACAGACCATAATAAAACAATGAGACCAAGAATGTCAATGGTTATGCCAGCCATGGCTTTGAATGGTAAATTTCTCTTCTGCTAGTTTGACATTTTTTAGGTCATAATATTAAATTCTATTTTATAACTTAACAGAAGAAAGATAAAAACATTCTGTTTCACATTCAGCAAGTATTCACCTGTTGAAATGAAGATTGTTTTTCAAGTATTTAACCCTTTGCCTGTCTGTCAAATAAAAATGGAAAATTACTGCCAATATTATTCCTTTCCCATCTATCTATGTACTATTAAAAAGCTATGCTTTTGTTGGAGTTTCTGTTCATACACAAATAGAAACATGTGATTGGTTGTCAAAAAAGGAATGGGCAGAATACACATTACTAAAGCAGTACTTTTTACGATGTCAATACCTGAGTTTGAATCTCACATAAGTTTAAAGGATTTTTTAAACTGGATACGTGTATATAAATTTACAAGAAATTAACATAATAACAGAAAAAAACATTACATAGATATTTTTTTTAAAACTAAGCGACTTTCTTTTATAATCTGAAAAAAAAGTAGACATAAAAGGTATTCATAATTAGTTCAAAGCAAATTATTTTTGCTTAAAAACACGATTTCTAATGTTATTTGCCAATAAAAACAATATGTAAATACATTCATCGTAGTTACTTACTCTCTCATGCAAATACTAAGTAGTATATTATTTTACACTAAATTTCACAAATATTTTTCTTCGTACTAGCTATAAAGTGGTGGCAGCTAGGTGAAGATGGAAATTGACATACCCAGGTACTGTATCAACACTGGCCAAGACGAGGGTATAAATTCGTTTTAACAAATAAACTGATGATAATAACAAAACAAAATGGACATCACTTAACATATGAACATTTTGTTTTCTGTTTTTTTTTTGTTTTCAAATTAAGAGAGGCAAAGGGTTTTGGTAATTTACTTATTCAGATTCATTTTTTTACCATTCTGCTGTTTAAACTTTAAACCAAACTATGTATTTAATTTATTTTATAGCTGTTTATTTGATGTTTTATTAATTAGCAAATATTGCTACTTGAAGGAGAAAGACTCTTGTAAAGGCCTGAATTTTAATTTTTATAAAGCCTTCTCCCAAAAATGAAATAAATAAATTCATTAAAAAAAAAGAAAGATAACAAAGTTAGTTTTCATAACACTATTCTGCTTCTAGATATGGAATAACTTTAACTTATTTAATTTAAGTATAAGATTTATTTATTTCAACACTTCTTTTGCCTGCTAGAAACAAATACAGTATGCAAAAACATAATTAAAATCTATGATAAATTTATATTTTTAAATTTCATTGAAAAGGTTACGAAATTAACTTAAGTGAAAAGACAATATTTTAAATTACATTTATGACATTTACTGAATTTTACACAAAATATTTGTTTTTTCGCAAACACTAAATAATGTAGCAAGTCCAAAGATAATAAATAAATCTTATACTTACTCCAATTAAATACTGCTCCAGAAAGTACCTAACTCCAGATGCAATCATCTACTTATATAAGAGTCAGATACATCTAAAGATGAAATACTGCGTCACATCTGGGGAATGCCACACAGAACCCTCTTTGCTGCTTTGATAAAGTATAAAATCAACTTCAAAATCTAATGGGGATGATCTTTTCTCTCCCTCCCTGGCTTCGCCTCCCCTCTTTGGGGAGGAGTAAGTTTATTGCTTACTGCCTGAGGCGCCCCTACCGGGGAATGCCGACGGGGCTGCCCAGGCAATTTTTAAACCCCACTTTCCCGACCCGACCTTGGGTCACATCTTACTTGTGGGAGTAAGATAAAAACTGGCCTTGTGCCTAACTCCCGAAGAGGAGTAAATCAATACTCTATCATTATTTCCATGGAAGGTGCTTGCCTGACCTCCAGTATTTGGTTCCTCCTTGTAAGACATTCACCGCAAGAACTCTTTATTCTACCACAATGAAAAAAAATTCTATCCCTCTCCATGTGCCTAGTGACAGACAGAATTTCCATGGAATGAGCTTCTTTGCAAAGACTTCCCACCTGTGGAGCACATTACTGCGGACTGCTTTCCTGCCGATTACAACTTGTCTTCAACTTCAATATCAACAAATTTTTCTCATGGACTGCTCCATAACTAATCAAGCACAGTTCATACCATGTTATTACTTCCATAGTGTTCCTCATCTATAAGCTGTCAATCATTCCACCTCATTAACTCTTATCCTCGAGTAGCTCTGGATCTTGATAAGTGGTATAAAGTGTAAAAGCAAAAATATGTGAATTTTTAAGACCGACTATAGCTGTTAAGTATCATAGAATGGAATGAAAACTCAATAAGGTAGAACTCAAGCCAACACCCATCACTTTCTTGAGGACAATGCTTTCTAATATAGAACGTCATGGTATTCCGTATATCTTTTGCATTTTTAGCTTCTAAAATGTTTTTGTGATTCAACCATTTACTTCCAGATACAATGCAGCATCCGGCTGGAAGCATCGGCTTGATACAGATTGACTGTGAAGTATTGGGGACTCAGTTATTTCATGTTCAGGACACATACAAGCCTGAAAGCCTTCTGGAGAGAAACACAACGCAGACTCCTCCATCACAGATGAAGCGACAGCCTCAACAACCTACTCACCCTTCACGAACCCGAGGAAAAGCATAATTAAGTTGGGTGGGTGAAGATTATAAAAAAAATCTCTATATATATATTATTTTTATATGTACTTCCAGAATATTGTGGTTCGAGTCAACATTTTTCTGGATTCTGTAAAAAAGTTTACTAATGTGGCTCATCTTTTTCACTTTTTTTTCTCTCTCCTTTTTGTCCCCTTTCTCCATACCCCTCTCTCTCCTTTCTCCATACTCTTCTCTCTCTCCTTTCTCCACCTCTCTCTCCCCTTTTCTCTCCCCTTTCTCCATCTCTCTCCCCTTTCTCTTTCTCTCTCCCCTTTCTCTTTCTATCTATCTCTCTCCCCTTTCTCTTTCTCTCTATCTCTCTCCCCTTTCTCTTCCTCTCTATCTCTCTCCCCTTTCTCTTCCTCTCTATCTCTCTCCCCTTTCTCTTCCTCTCTATCTCTCTCCCCTTTCTCTATCTCTCTCCCCTTTCTCTTCCTCTCTATCTCTCTCCCCTTTCTCTTCCTCTCTATCTCTCTCTCCTCTCTCTACCTTTCTCTTTCTCTCTCTTTCTCTACCTCTCTCTCTCCCTTCTCTTCCTCCCCCTTTCTCTACCTCTCTCTCTCCCCCTTTCTCTACCTCTCTCTCTCCCCCTTTCTCTACCTCTCTCTCCCCCCCTTTCTCTACCTCTCTCTGCTATGTTAGTAAAACAAAAGGTAATAATTTCAATCTTTGAAATGGATACATCTAAAAATGTTGGGCAAGCCTTATTACTACTATGGTTAATTAATACATTCCTCTTTTCTAAACGTATATTTATACTTATTTTCCGCTTGATGTGACAGGGACGCATGTAAAAATTAATGTTTTCCTTTGGTTGAGAATCACAAATAAACAATAATACTTAATTTTTACCTTTAAGCTTCAATTTTAATTCAAACCAGAAGTTAGTTTCTATCAGCCATGATTGTCAAAGAGTTACGATGTAAACAGATGTCAATCATTTTTTACACTAATAATAGATAAAAATGGCTGACTTGTATTACTTATCAGTACATTTAGACATTTTAAAGTGAAGAAAAACAGTTACTTGTCTTGCTATCTTACATAACGCTTTTAAGAAATGGTCGCAACTTGCTCCAAGTCTTGATCTCATTCTTTCTTTTATCATGCCCAAAGTACAATAGGGGATAAAAGTGGTTTCTTACTTTTAATGCCTCTAAAATTAAGCTTCTCTCTTTTCACCACCAATGCTTGGATCCTCACTTCTCCCTAGTCAAAATGAATGGCTCTCTCCTCGAGGAAACCCTCTTTGATAAGCTTCTAGAACTGACTTTCACCCCAGACCTAAAATGGGAGACTTACATCAAATCTGTTGCCAAGGTTGCTGGAAAAATAGTTGGATCATTCTACCGCTCAAGAAAGTACTTGACTCCTAATGCGATCCTCTACCTGTATAAGAGCCAGATACGTCCTAAGATGGAGTTCTGCTGGAGACGTGCCGCTCGGGGCACTCTTTTTTTGTCTTGGACAAAGTACAAAATCGACTTTGCATTCTAGTGGTTTCTTCTCGTCCCTACAGCCTCTTTCACACACGAGAGATGTTGTGTTGCTAGCCTCTCTCTATTGTATCGTTATGTTCATTGTAGGTGCTCGATTGAGTTCAATCCCCCCTCCCCCCGTAAAACATTCACAGCAAGAACTCGCCTAACTACAACCACAGCAAAGAACTTTGCTCTCTCTCTCTCTCTCTCTCTCTCACTCACTCACTCACTCACTCACTCACTCTCTCTCTCTCTACCTCTCTCTCTCTACCAAAAACCAAACAAAACTTGCATGAAAAAAGTTTCTTTCTTAGAACATCCCATCTGTAGAACAAAATACCATAAGTCTGCTTTCCAAGCAACTACAGCATGGTCGTTTTCAAGTCTAATGTAAACAAATATTTTTTGAGCCTTCCTCTTGGATAATCAATTCCTCTTAAGTAATCTTCTGCCTATTCCACCCATTGTTTCCAATCCTCTCGTGGTGGCGAGCATCGTCCAACTGAAAATCTCTTTAACCCTTATCCTTGAGTGGTCCCCATCACTAAAAAAAGACAACAAAAAAACTCCTTAATCCAAGTGTTTGATTTAAATATGTTTATTCAAATCGCATCTCTCTCTCAACATGCTGGCTCTCCTTTAATTATGCACCCATGCTACTCAAATAAATGTAGTAATTTTGAAGTCTTTAAATTGATAGAAAATAATTTCTGGCTTGAATAAAACTTTATATTATGATCTATTTGTGCCACTCAACCAAAGGAAAAACCTAGTTTTTACACCTTTTCTACCAAAGAACAGATACTAATTTACACCCCCCCCCCCTCTCTTATAAATTTTGTACTTTATGTTTTTACTAGGTTAGTCATACACCAAGAGGAGAACTCCACACTTAGAGTCTGGAGAAGAATTGCTCAATAGAATATTCCATATTTTGTTTCTCTTCCTGGAATGGGTGTTTAACATATGATGTTTTTTTTTTTGTGGTAAATTTGGTAAATAGTATGTATCGAATCAATAAGTACTCAATATTATGAAAAATAGAGCAGTTATAATAATGATAATATATATGGCTTACATTGATACTGCGAAGGTTTCAAACTAATGGCCTATTTGGAGTCGATTTGGTTCCAAAGAAACTATTAGTTCTAAACCTTGGCAGTATCAATGTAAGTTGCCTTATTTATAAGGTTGGAAAGCTCGATATGTATATTTTATTTATTTTAATTTTTATTTATTAATTTATTTAGGAAATCTTATGCTATTGATGTAGCATCTGATGACATAAGATTTCAGACTGTAGTATAATTGCTTTACATTTCAACCTGCGGCATTGGGTCAAACATTGGCAGTGTCTGTATAAGCCATATATATAAATTGGTTGTTGGAAAACAAGGATAAAAATAATCATATCAAGCGAAGTGGTTTATTCCCAATTGTATATGGCCGTTTCATCAATGGAGCCATACAATCAAACAAAATTTGAATTTTACAGACAATAATGAATCTTCAGGAGTACAAGAAGAAAACACAAAAAATTTACTCACATTGATACAATTTGCCAATACACAAGTCATAATTTGTGATACACATGCTGGCAGTTCAATTTGATTGTTTACAAGTCGGTCTTCTTTGATAGATATATATGTATATATATATATATATATATATATACGCATCCTAGCTGTACCTACCCGACATCGCCTAGAAGTAAAAGAAAAAAAATGACTTGATTTTTTGCAACATGTAATTTTGTAAGGAAATTATTTTGTTTTTCGATATTTATTTTTGCAGAAGTCAAGGGAAATAAATCATGAAATAGTTACTTCCCTTTAATGTTAAATAATATTTGGTGAATAAGGAGAAAAAACTTCTCAGAAAGTTCTTAGCCAGAATAAGTATTTTCAATAAAAACTGACATGAAATAAAATATATTCCTGTCAATAATAGTTAAAGGAAGAATTGAAAAATTGGTTTTGTACCCGGCTCAACAAAGCTAACTCGGGGAAAATTTAATTTGACAAAAAAAATGATGTATGAAAATTACAGGGAACAATACAGTGAAATATTTTTTTTTATTAATAAAAACTACATTAAGCTCATACATACATATATATATATATATATATATATATATATATATATATTTGCATTGCATGGACCATGGGGAATTAATCCAAAACCATAATTTTCATTGGTTTTAATAACTTCTATATTTCTGTACTTCAATGAGTTTTTTTTTTTTAATTTTTTATTTTACATCTCTCATTTTACACACAAGAGTAATTTATTCAAATTTAATATTCATTCCTATTCCTTACATGCGTTACATGGCAAAAATCGGATAAGTATATTTTTTATTAATTTGTCCAATTTTGTCAATCTTCAGAGGGTTGCAGTATATATTGTTGAATAGCAAAAAAGCATGTCATAACAATGACCGGAGTGGGAAATACGGTGACAATCCAGGATGATTTCTGATAAAAATTCGGCAAGCTGAAGTGTATAAAGGCAAAACATTCACTTGGGAAAAAAGTGACCACTTTAGTAAAAAAAGAAAAAATTCCACCCCACAATAAGATGTTCACACTCAAGAAAACACACTAATCAGATTTTTCAACGATGACCCCCAAAGCTAATATTTACGAAACAAGCCTAAATAATTCCTGCTAGTAGATCGAAATTTCTCTATTAGAAGAAAAGACCCCTGAAGCCCCCGAGACAATCAGTCAATTATTTTTAGCTGTTATTTATTATTAATTATTACTCAAAATTTTAAAGTGTCTAATAAGGCTATTTCCAAAACCAGAAATGGAGTGCGAAACCTCCATTGTTTTGATGCTAAACTATGAGAATAACCAGCTCCGCAACAAATCGGGTTCAAATGTATGAAAAGATTAGTATCGGAGGATTAAAGTCTCAAAAACAAATCTCTGCTGATCATTTATTTTTATTTTTAAGTGAAGAAAAAACATAATTATATCTAATTGGATTTATAACAAGAGTTGGTTTTATTTCTCTATTTAAAACTACGAGATCGATCATCAACCCATAGAGATTTTTAGCCACACGGAGAAAGAGAACATAGTCGATAAATCTGAATAGTGAGTGAGTGAATGAATTCTAATGCAATTATACTGATGAAATTGACTTGTTAATTTAGGATGTAAAATCAACTGTGAAAACCCTTCTTAAGTTACCCCTCTATCTCTCCCCAAATCCATGCTTAACCCCTGCTGGAACATAGAAGGAACCCACCCCTCCATTTATTGAGTTAAATCGAACTCACCCCGTACACTATCATTACCAATTAGGATGTCACAGTATCAATGATATCCTTACCCCCCCCCCCCAGCCCAACCCACTAGATAACTCAATACCCAATACAGAAAGCTTAACTACTCAATTCCAAGAGCCGCTACAATGCTTAAAGTTCTCTTTGATTTTATCGTTTACTGGTTTGGATACAAAGCTTAGTTTTGATGATAAAAAACTTTTCTATTAGCCACCAATTCATCTACCCAGTGAGTTGGGACTCAGTTTAGAGCACCGAATAATTTTTTGTGATTTTTATATTCTCTAGTTGGACTTACATGCAGTGTTGATCTCATTTCCCCTTTTATTTTTCCTAGAAAAATATTAATATTCTAGAGTTACTATTATTACTGAACAATTCTAATGATAACTATTTAATTTATAATAGAACCTAGAATATGCTTATTATCTAAATCATTGTCGAATTGTTCATGGCCTATCTAGAATCCCATGCAAAATTATGGTTTTGGATTCATTCCCTATGGTCTATGCTCTGAATCCTGTAATACAGCTTCATTGAACTTACAATTGGAAGCATTTAAGATATTATAAGGACTATAATTTAAATATATATATATATTCTTTGTAAAAACACATAAATATATATATAGTTTGAATTACCTACTAGACACCATCCTCAAGTTAAATAAATAGAAGAATATATATATATATATATATATATATATATATATAATCACAAAAAATACATTTATTTACAAAAAACGTAGATATAGTAAATCACTATCTAATCATTTTGGAGAAGTTATATATAAACTTCTCTAAAATGATTAGATAGTGATTTACTATATCTACGTTTTTTGTAAATAAATGTATTTTTGTGATTATCAAATCTTTTTCTTAAATCTAATGTAGTTTCCCCTATGTAGTGTGTGTGTCCTGATATTGAGCATTCTAACCTCATAAATAAAGCAATGTATTAACTTAATGATGATAAGTATATAATAATGATATATAAGCTATATTTAAAATATAAACAAATATATCTAATAATTTGGGCGGTTTTCTCCTGTTAACTCTACTGATAAATCTGTATTAGCTGTTTTTTAAATTCTGTTTTATCTATGGTGATTTCAAAGAGGCATTTGATGTTGTTTCTGTTGGGTAAGATGCTGGCCGACAGTATCTTCAGTTCAATTTCAAATGGGTTGTGTTTAGAAGTTTTGTGATGGCCATTCCACATTCCACTGTAAAATTATGGAGTCTTTCTACTACTTCCAGCTCTCTTATAACTAAATTTTATCAGCACAAAAGCAGTAATTTCTTCAGGGTTTGGGGTTTTAACTCTGGAAGAAATGCAGACAATGATTCTTCGGAAGACCAATTGTTCGGAAATAACAAAAGTATAAAAAAAAAGTTTTTCTTTTTTAAAACATGATTTTTTTTTAAATTATCATCATTAATTTTTCTTATTTCATCATTGAACATTTTGATTCCTTCTGTCAACTCCGGAGATGAAAATAGCAGTTTTTGTCTACCAAATCAAATTGCTTTCTTCCTCCATTCTAATACAGAAGATATCTTCATTAGAAGCAATTTTTATATTTAAAAAAAAATGACACACACCAAATAAGTTTTTAACAACTTCAGTATGAATAGCAATTTCATATCTTCTTTCATCCGTCTGTGAATCACAGATCATTTTTGCCATGATTTTAACATTTTCACTCTTCACTCTAGTAAACTGTTGGATTCATTGCTACAATAGTGCCACAGTTAAAAAATACTGTTTTTCTTTGATTTAGGAGCACAAATCAACCATAATACTTGATTTTTTCCTGTAAACTTTAATTCTAACCATGAATTACTATCTGCCAATTTAAAAGCTTCAAAATAACTTGAATCCTGAAGGCTATGAAGTAAACACCATTTAGGACTATCCCCACCCCGCTAATATAGATAAAACACGGCTGTCATTGGTTTCTCTGTTGACATGCAAAACTGTCAATTCAAAAATAATTTCTGGCTATTATTAAAATTTTATAGTCCAATATCAAGTATTATGGTCTTATTTTTTTTTCTTTTAAACCAAATAAATATTTTTAATTATATACTTAAAAAAAGGAAATTTTATTAACCCATAATATAACTAATGCATATTTTTTATGATGAAAAAAAAGAAGCTTTTTATTGGCTTGTCACAACATAATTCATAGTTGTCTTTATATGCAGATTAAAAGTTAAACTATATATTACAACAAATATATTTTTTAAATAAATATTTTCCTAAATAGTTATTTTCATTTGTCAGGAATATACTTTTCTTTTCTTTTTTTTCTTTATTTAAAAATATTTTTGTTGTAAAAAAAATGTTTAACTGTATCTGCATATTACGACAATTAAACAAATTTTGTACTAATAATTCATATTTTTTACCTTTCTCAAAAATTAACCATGAAGAAAAATACTACCACTAATCCCTAGTCGTTGGATGTCCAGGAATTATTATTATCCTTTATTATTATGCTTTATTTTAGGAACATGATCCTAAATCCATGATCGTTTGTTATGATCTTGGTGTAATGTCTTTGAGATCTCTGCTGATTTTTTTTGTGTAGAGGCCAGCTTCTTAATCCCTGGCACCCAAGGCATGCTTAATGTTCGTACTCTTTCAAATATAAAAAAGCCTGATATGAAAGCCTCTACCTAGGCATAATTATTTTTTTGTCAGAAATCTTTTAGTAATGCATTCTCCCTGTTAAAAAAACTTGTCTAAAATACAGTGAACGATCTTCTATATTAATTCTACAATTGTTTCAGATTGCAGTCATGTTTGCTGTGTGTTACATGCGGACTGGTCTGTTTCTTTGGGGAATAAAATAATGACAGGAGAGGATTGAGGGTTTCAGATTTTTCTGCTTTTTATGAGCTCATGAAGCCTGGGCGTTGATTGAGGTGACCGGATCTCGGACATCTGTATATCTATTCCACACAATGATGGGTGGAGTGGCGTATCTAGAGAGACCCTTTTCACATGTCTGGTCTCTATAATTTCCATGCAGCAAGAGTATGTCTTTCTTTTCTTTTCGTATGACGTCCCAGTCACACGTATTCGCTCTGTGTCTCATTATTGGCAGAAAGGGAATAATATAACATAACCCTAACTGATATAAGAGATTGTTTGCCTTTGATCCATATTTTTTATAGTTTTACAAACTTTTATGTTTACAATCAATACTTGTTCTTCATGGTTTTTGCCATTGACAGACATTTATTTTGTTGGTTTATATTTTTTTTTTTTCTTTTATGTATTTGGACCACAAAACTTTTTCTTTTGAAACTATGCATTATCATCAAGCATTTCCTTGTGCACTTAATTCATTTGTATTTTTTTGTTTGTTTATTTGTTTTTGTTATAAAAAAAAAGAAAATAAAGAAATTTGAATGCATTTCTGAAAATCTACCTTTTCAGATCCAAATACACCACACCATGAAAACGGCGCCTTATTAGTTTTTAAATAAACCCATTTCGGGCTCTGACTACTTCAATAATCATACGCTCCCAGAATCTCAATGTATTTCGATAACAAACAAATACTTTTTTAGTTTTAAATTTTATATCTTACATGATTCGATTATGAGTTTGAAGTCATGTTGCTTGTGTCTGTAGTAGACTGCAGCAGCACGAAAACGGCCACTATGCATACCTATTTTTCAGATTTTCTCTAATTTTAGACATTTTAAAATGATAATAAAATCAAATGAGAATGTTCAAGATAATTGAAAAAATTAATGAGAAATAAGAACAGTTAAAATAAATTATTTTATCTTATATAAGTAGGGATTTTGTCTGTCCGTCCGTTTGTCTGTCTGTCCGTCAGTCACAAGTTTTAAACGTAATAAATACATTGCGAAATAATGAAGAATACTGCATTTAGCTAATCTAATATTCCAATCTAATCTAAACATGAATAAATGCAAATCTTTCCTAAGTATATTAACATTAAAGCCTTTAAACTTAAATATAATGATACAGTATATATAGTAATCTCTAAACTCTGTCAAACAAAACCCGCTTTTGCACATTTATTTTCTTTTTAAGTTTCTAATAAATTAATATTGTGTAATATCCATTTATAATTGGTATTGTAAAATTTTATCATATATTTATATTTTCCTTGATAATTATATTATTATAATTATTAATACAATAATTAAATAGATTTTATTTAAAAAAACGACAGCTTTTTAAAAACATGTTAAAACTTTCAGTTTAAAGGGAGATAATTACATGAAAACTTCCGGCACTGATGTTAAAAGAGCAGGAAATATGTTTGACTTAATTTTATTCATAAAATAATACTGTAGTATCGGTTCTGTTGTCATAAGACTGTCTTCCCAGGAATTACCTCCACCGTTTTTAAGAGGATGTGTGTGGGGGAGGGAATCCACCCAGAATGATAAAAATCAAAAACAAAAAAAAAAAATTGATTTAATCAGAATATCTTTTAATGGGGTAGATAGTGTAGTATCGATTCTGTTGTTATAAGATCACCCTCACAGAAATAACCTCCTCCTTTGTTTTTGTTTTGTTTTTTTTTTGGGGGGGGGGGGATAGTGTTCGTTAATCATGATACAATCCTCTAAGTCAGGGGGGCAATTTAGTATATATTCGTTCACAATAATACTAGCTAATGAAGAACAATAACTCAAATTTATGAACGTCTTTTTTAACTAGAAAATTCTGAAAGAAGTTATCGTTCTTCCTTAGCATATTTCTCTTTGTTTATAACGATGGCGACTATATTCTTCTGGCTAATTTTCATTTAGGCGTTTTATGTAGACAATAAAACTTGCCATTGTTTTTTAATGTTATCTAGATGAATAAATGCAAAAGTTTTTTCCACCTATCCTAACTATATTAACATTAAAACGGCTTATGCTTACTTAATTCTGTGTAGTATATTTTCATTTGTCATGATACATTCCTCGCAGGCATTACCTCCTCTTTTTTTTGGGAAGGGAGGGGGGGGGGGCAGTATAGTATAAGTTCGTTCTTCACGATACCATTCTCCCAGGATTACCTTCTCCTTTTTTTGTGAAGGGTAGTGTACTATCTATTCTGTTGTCATGATATGCTCCCATGCATTAACTCCTACTTTTTTTAGGAGGAGGGGAGTGTTGGTTCATCATGATATCATCCTCTCCATCAATACCTCATCCTTTAGGGTCAGTGTATGTAGTTCGTTCATCATTATATCATCCTCTCAGCCTAGCAAAAGTATGCGACTGGAGGCAGCATATATTTGCTAGTTTTAATAGATTACAAAATTTAAAAATTAAAATTACAAAACTTACAAAAATTATCCACTGCATTATTCATGGTGGAGTGATTGTAAAGAAGTACCAGATATTGTGCACCTTTTATTGGGGGGGGGGGGGGCTCATATAACACTATAATTCTACAATATCATCAAGCTTATTCTACGTTCACTGACCTACAAAAGGATCGCCACGGATATTTGTGAGTTCTGCCTTCTTGACCCTGGAATATGGTGACTGTAACTCCTGCAGAAAAACAACACTTATTTGTAGAATCATTTACAACTGTTCATCTAGAATGAATCATATGCAAAGATTTTCTTGCTGATCATATGTAATAGTCAGCAACTACAAAACTTATTACCAAAATGACTGAATTCAGCATTAAATAACCTGATATGGGTTGATATGCCGTTAAAAAAAAATCAAGTGTTAACAAGGGAGTATATTTTACAATCGATGTCTACAATTTTTCACAAAATTGACTGAATTCAGCATTAAAAAAAACATCAACGGTTAAAATAAATGTTTGTATTCTATTTCACTTTGCAATCACTTTTCTAATTTGATTAACTTTTTGGGTTGCACCTCAGATGTCAGATTTTTGCTTCACTTCAAAATATTATCATCCATTTTTTTTTTTTTTTTTTTTGTTGAATACATTTTCAGTTCATGAAAAAATACATATTGACTTGATTCATCTTTAAAAATAAAATATTTATAACAAGGTTGAAACTTAGTTTTTTATGTCCTTATTTTTTTTTTTAACCGTTTTTTATAATCTTTTAAATTTTTTTGTTTAATTTATTTAGGTTTCAAGGAGTTATTTCTCACTCTTACATCTCTTTTTATTTTTTAACTTATCTTTTTTTTTTCTTTCTATTTTTCTTTGATATCTCTATCTCTTTATTTCCTTTTTTTCTTCATTTCTTTTTATTTCTTTCCTTCTTATCTTTGCATATACTTTTATACTTCTCCTTTCTATTTTATCCTTTTGTTTGTGTGAGGACAGACTGAAGTTGAGATGTTAACACTGAGTCTGAACTGTACTAGTCTCTTGAATATCTGGCGATGAGTATATCGTCGATATATGCAGATACAGTTTAAAGTCCTTGTAATATGTGGTCAATTAATCTTTGAAAAGATTGTTGAATTTTGGAGGTGAAGGAATTCAAAAAGTCTGAAAAGTGCTATGACTGCCCGTTTTTGAATATCATTTACTTCTGCAGATATTTGAAAATATACCTTTTTTGGGGTCGACTTTTAAAAATATTTTCATGCCAATCCCAATGTAAAATCGTGGAAGGACCAAGTAATGGTTTGGAGTAGTTGCCACGTTTACTCTATAATAGTCCACATTAGGTTGGAAGTCTCCCCTGTTGGGTTTTGAAACTAAATTCAAGGGAGATGCAAATAGACTTTTTAAGTCTAATGATACCTCCTTCAACATTTTGGTGAATTCCTACTTGCGAAAACATATTTTGGGAGGGTTTAAACAATGTGAACACGAATATACTGGTTGTTCCGTTAATTTTATCATGTGAAGGGTGTCATGTTTGATAACATTGTTGTATTTTCGCAAAATATCAGGATATTGCTCTTCGTGTCATATTTTGTTGACCAATACGGATGAGATAGGCTCCATCCTGATTCCGAAAATACAAACTTTAGTTTGGGAGTTTGAAGGAGGTTTATTATTCAGACAGCTTTAATGTTAAAGTAGGAGTATAATCAGGGTTCTGTACTGAGTCTTGCTTTTCATTTCTCTTTTGGAGCATTGTTCAGGGAGTTTCGGGATGGGTTGTCCGAAAGAGATGCGGTATGTTAATGATTTAGTACTTGCCTGTGAAACAATGGAAGGTCTACTTGTTGAGTTAAAGACTTGGAGAAATGCTATGGAAAGTAAAGGTCTGGGAGTGAATGTTACCAAGACTAAAGTGATGATCAGTGGTTGTAGTGTTGGAAATCACCCCAAAAGAGGAAAGTTCCTGCTCAGTTTATGTAAAAGGAGTCGCATGCAATTCAATTTTTTTGTGGTACTTGTAAGCATTGAGTACACAAGAAGTGCAGTGAAATTACTGATAAGTTGAGAGATGATAACCAGTTTGTGTGCAAGAAGGCTAAGGCAATGGAGGATGGATGCGAAATCAGATGTGGAGAAAATATATTTGGATGGCGAAGCTATTGAAGTTGTTAAAAGGTTTTGTTACCTTGGTGATACCAGTGGAGCACAGGGAGGAGCAGGTGCTAGTGTGATTGTAAGAATTAGAAGTGGATGGAGTAAGTTCAAGGAACTTCTGACATTACTAACAAGCAGAGCATTACCACTGTTGAGCAAGAGAAGAGTCTATCAGACATATGTATGCAATATGATGATGTATGGAAGTGAAACCTGGCCGTTGAGAACATGAGTTGCATGGAGAGAAATAATGAGAATGATACGATGGAGGTGTAATGTGAGTGTTAAACAGACTTAGATCTGATAACAGTATCGGGAGATGTGTGCAGAGCAGGAGACTTTGATGGTATGGCCATGTTGAAAGAATAGATGAGAGTTCTTGGGTCAGTAGATGTAGAACAATTAAGGTAGCAGAGTCAGTTACCAGGGAAGACCAAGGGAAACATGGAAGGAAGTGATAAAGATGGACTTAATTTCAAGAAATAAGGATAAAGACGTGGTCAGAGATAGATTGTTTTGGAATTCAATTTCTACAAACCGTCCAACACTTTTCAGCATGTAAAACAGACTTTAAACTGAATATGATGACGATATCGACCATTAAGCCAAACTTTTCAAGGAAATTGTCCCCTATAAGCAGTGTTTGTATGTTGACATGTATAAATTTCCATCCCGGTGCAGTCCTATGTTTAACACAAGTACGATTGAACCGTATTTATGATAATAGACATTTGTTTTTCTTTTTTTTTTTTCTTATTTAAAAATACATTTTCTACTATTTCTTTTCTTTTTCTGTTTTCCTTTTTCTGTCTTTTTGTTTTATCTTTTCTTCTTCTTTCTCTTTTTCCCTTTTCTTCTTTCTTTTTTTCTTATTCAAGACATAATTTGTATTATTCAGACTACTGTTCTCAACTTGGATATTATTTTCACAACGTTTTGGCCGATGTAACTTTTGACCTTCTTCAGATGCATTTTATCGAACTCATGAATCTTCATGTCGAACATGGGAATCTGTACGGAATTCAAACGGAACCCTTTATTTAATCCACACAGGTCAGCCATGACCAGGTAAATGTCTTAAATAATTTGTAATTGTATTCTTAGTATCGCCCATATATATATAGATTGAACCTTGAACCTCCAGAAGACTGTCACTTACAACCGATTATTACTTAGCACTTTTATCCGGTGCACAGATTCCTGAGTTTAACAAGCTGCACCTGAAGAAGGTCGGAGGTTACATCAGCCAAAACGTTGTGAGAATAACATCCACGATGCGAACAGTAGTCCAAATAATACAAATTATCGATCCTCATCTAAAAAATTCTGAAACATAAAAAACATAATTAAATCAGACGCATCAGTAGGCTAATATTTTGTTTCTTTTAATAGAAATTAAAAAGAAATAAAATATTAGTTAACCGATATGTTTTTGATTTGATTGTCTTTTTTATTTTGGAGTTTGTTTACTTTTCCATTTGTCTGTTATATACATATTTGTCTATGAATGTATCCATGCATTTATTATTAGTCAAAAAGGAAATTGTTTTATATATATATACAGGGTGGGCAAAAATAAGGGTCCTATTTTTAAAAATTCATAACTTTTTTATTTATTGATTTTTTTTAATTTTCTTTTTTAGAATAAGTAAAGGACCCCTTCCGAAGCAAGCATGAGCCGTATTAGCCCTAAGGAACGTACCCTCATTTAGAAAACATTATTTTTGCTTAAAAAACTCAAAACAGTGTAAAAAACAATACTTTAGTTTTTGTAAGTTTTAAGAAGTGTTTTTCGGCTAAAATTTGTTTTGTTTATTTCAAAAAATCTCGGAAGGGTCAGTCTACACACACATAAAGTTTGGTGAGTTTAACTTTTATTTTGTGGAAGTTATTCAAATTCAAGTTATTCAAATTTAAAGATAGGACCCTTATTTTGGCCCACCCTGTATATATATATATATAGTTAAATTTCCTCCTGAAAAAAAAACAACTAAATATTCATTCCCCTACTTCAATAAAACATATAAATTATAAATCTAATATTAACCATTCGATATTTTGCTTCTTATATATCCTTTTCTTTTTTTTTTTTTTTTTTTGAAGGAACTATCATTTTTATTTATATTTTTCAAAAGTGATTTTATAATGGAAAAACATGCAAAATATTAAAGGCTGCTATTTGCTTGTCGATTCTGTCACAAGATCTGTAGAGTAATATTAGGGTGAGGGGAGCTTAGTGTGTTTCCTTGGGTCTTTGTCCATGTCGTTTTTTTCTCTTATTACTACGTAATAATACATTGATTTTAACTCCAAAACGTCCTTAGTGTCATAATATTTTAAAATATATATTATCGCCTATACACTAACTTTATTCACAGTTTTGAAGAAACTGTTTTCACCGTCGATCTTTACGATTATCAAACTCCTTTTCTTCTTCCCTCCCCCATCTATGCTTCATATTGAAACAACTTATAAATACATATTTTTCCATGATGACATTCTTCCTCTTTCAATACCTGGCCTTACTGTCTCAGGAAACCATCCTTCCAGGCATTACCTCCTTTCAGACTCCCTCATTCATGTGGAAGTTTTTACTGAACTATACAGGTTATTTTTTTAACCCAATCCAGAGTACTCTTTTTAAATGGAAACTCGATTCTCCACATTTAACTGACCTTGTGTCAAACTCTACCTTTCTGGAGAGGCAGGTGAATGAAATACTTAGCTTTAATTATCACCCTTTTATGACCGTCTTCAATAGAGATTATGATCATTTCAATATTGGTACATCATTGTTTTATGTAAATAGATACAATGTTAGCCATTAGCAAGAAACTCTTTTCCTCTCAATAAAAAGTGTCATTTATGTTTTGAAGATGGCAACCCTCGAATATGCAAAATAGATGTTTCTGAATTTGTTCCTTCCAGAATTTTAATTCTGGATAAAAGATTTTGAATTGAAACAACTACCGTGCATTAAATCTTGATGAATACAGAACTGTCTCATATGAAATTAGTAAGAATGAATAAGGACCCCGTTTGTAATCTGCTCCCAGGAATTACCCCCTATTTCCATTTTTATTCCTATTTTTTAATTTCTATAATTTTCAATTTTTATTGGTTATGGGGAAACAACTTTAAAACTGTAACTTGATTTATTGAATTTCGTGAATGACAAACATATTTTTTCTGACTCCACGGTCACTAATTTGTTCTCTGGTTACTTCCAAATGAATCAATATTACAGTAAATTGTTCACCCAAACCTGGCCGAGGTGATACTGAAACAGAATATATATAGTTTGTTGGTATATCTGGTAGTTTCTGAGTTTTAGCCAAACAGACAGATAGACTAACATATAACTGCCTTTTAATTTAATATATGAGTACCCACATGTCATCAAACAGCTGTTTCCTGCGAATTATAAACAGACCCTTTGGAGAGGTCAATGTGACAAGACATTATATCTCTCTCCTCGTCTCTAGCAATGGCTTTGCTAGACGAGATGAAACTCATGGACTCAATTCTATTTCTATAGTACATATACGTTATCAGATCCGACCTATTTTGTATTCCTGTTTTCATAACTCTTTTTGGGGGGCCAAGTTTTGTGTTGATGAAACTGTTGAATAAAATTGATAAATTGTAAAGAAGAATTTTGTCCTTTTAGCGAAAACTTGCTGATCCTTTTCTTCATAGCAAACAAGGCCAGTAGGATTGATACCGACGCAGTGACCCCATTACAAAATGACGATCTGACATTCTTCTCTCAGCTTCTCTACAAACTGCTAGCAGCCATATTGGAAAGTGTAAGTTGTTGACACACGAGAAGAACTGATTTGCGGAGGATTAACTGCCTCATTTAATGGTCACTCCGATCCAACATCTGGTAAATCCTAATCATTAATCAAACTTCTTTATGGTCTTATCAATTATGACTAGTTTCTTGAACTGTTTTAATTTCATTCTGGAATATGAAACTGATGAAAGACGATCACGTTTCGTTCTATACATGTCGGACCCAGTTCCTTGACATTTAATTTCTCAAAAGCATTTTTACTTCAACTTTCAACCTTGTGTACTCACATAACGAAATACAGTGAAGCAAAAAAGAATAAAGTAAAACATATAATCTTATTTAACAATACACAATTTTCATAATTATCATCATTTGAATAACAATTTGGTAACAACTACTCTTAACTCTGGAAAATGTTTTCTTTTTTAATAAACAACGAAGACTCTTTTACTTTATTTTATTTACTAGCTGTATTTACACGGTGTTGCCCAGGAGTAGTTTAACTTTAATTTGTTTTTCTTTTTTATAACTATACTAGCTTTTTTTAAATTTATTTATTTATTTTTATTTTTTTTTACCAAATCATTATTTTTGAAAGTTAAATTTAATTACTGCAGTATCGTTTAGTCATAAAATTAATAATAGAACAAAAAATATTTTTCAAAACATTCAATCTGTAAATACATGAGGAAGTTAAAAAGTGTATTGAAATGACATAGGTTCCTGCGGAAAGTTGAGGGTCTTAATGCATCTCACTGAGGACAGTGTGTGGACGCTCGCTTATATAGATAACGTGAACAGGTGCCTGGCTCCAGGAGGCGATTCTTTTCAGTTGCCTGAAGTCCAATATAGGCAACCAATCGAGGTTGATCAAATCAGCATCAAGCATTTCAACCAAATAGACATCAAATGATTTAGTGATCATTTCTCTGCAGTGGTTGTTGTTGTCGTTACTGCTAGAACAGGAGTTCCACAACGAACACAATTTTTATGTTGCTAAAAATCTAATGTAATTATGGAACCGTAAAAAAGTCAAATTGAACGTAATTTCTGTGTAAAATTAAAGTTAACAAGCAGAAGTAGAAGATAACCTGTAATTTCGTAATGATCGGTTTTAAAATTATTTGCACTGAAATGGGTAGTGACATGGTTTCATTACTCCAAACCAACTTATATTTTCCTTAAAACAGGTGTAGATGTTGAAGGAATAAGATGTCGGCTCACCATTTATTAATAGAGGGTTGTTGCTATAAAGAAAAGGATCAGCAAGTTTTGGCTGCAATTAAGATCAATTTGATTCAACAGTTTCATCAACAGCAAACATGGTCTGGAAAGAGTTATGAAAACAGGAATACGACATACATGTATTATAGAAATGGAATTGTGTCCATTAGTTTCATCTCATCTAGCAAAGCCATTGCTAGAGACGAGAAGAGAGAGATATAACGTCTTGTCGCAGTGTGATCTCAAAAGGGACTCTTATCTTGCCTCAAAGTCTGACTTTCATAAATCAACATGAAATGGTTTGGGGCAGAAGTTCTATCACACACAAAAGTGTTTTGGCCAAACAACACATAAATCACTCCGCGAATGAGACCATGCAAGTGCAAACGAAAATAGATCATAATTATGTAATTGCTACACAGGTTTTAGCATGAAAGAAACAAGGAACGGTAATCCTAAACAAGCATTTACTGATAGCATTTGTCTATGAGGTTGCATTACCATTTTACCTGGCACTATTTGAATTCCATTTTGTTCAAAGTCAATATTTAAAAATGTGAATATTTGTGTGCTAGAATAGCACTTCGCTTCATAAGACTTTTTTATTTTTTTAATTTTCTGAATGGTCTATTTAGTGTTTCAGTCCAATGTTGTATGCAAGTACCGTGGTTTCTTTTTTCTTTTTTTTTTTTAACTTAATTACTAGCGATAACTGATATGATTTTATTCAAGGACAAGAAATACAATTTCAAACCAACAATAAATAAACAATCATGGCTGCCATTGTAAAGACAAACCAAAATAAGTCCAATTATTTATAAACAATAATGTGAGAGAAAGAGAAGTAAAGAGACAGATGCAGACATAGGTAGATAGAGAGGAGGAGAGAAAGAAAGAGAGAGTCAACAGATGACGATTAGAACGGAAGTGACGCCGCCGTTACTGACATAGCGTTGCCACAAACGATAGCCAGGGAGCCTGATGCTTATACAATAAGCCATTCTTGAGATAAGAGAATGGTTCCATATGGAAATGTTGCCGAGTTATAAACAAAAATGCATTCTTATGTAAAATTTATCAGAGAAGACAATGGAGGTGTTCCCAAATTTATAAGTGCACCCCCTAAGGGGTCTATGAGGGCATAACCCCCTTTAAAACTTCAAATATATCCTATTTTGAAAAAGTTTATATCGTATATATAAAATTCTCCTGGGAAGACAATGGAAGTGGTCCTGAATCTCTATGTCACCCTCTATGTGCCGAATATCTACATGTCCCCATCTCTAAGTGACCCATTGGGAGGGAAACCCTCAAAACTTCAAATATGTATATCCGATTATAATGAAAGTTTAACCATATGTATAAGACACTAATTCAGAGAGGGTTTTCAATATTTCAGCTTCTTTCAATTATATTAGTGGGAGGAACAAGGCAGTAAAAACAAGGAAAGTAATATTGTGTTATGAGCATAGTGAAAAAGTACATAGTAGTGATCCTCATTCAATCCCGAGCAACGTCTGGTCTTCCTGCTCATCTAATATATAAAGTAAAGATAGCTCTCCCACCCACGCACATTTGTGCTAGATAGATTTAGTAACTAACAGACACATACATGATTCAGTTAGTGATTTCTGCTACATACTAATCTATGTTGTTAGAAATCAAAATTTTATTTTTTATCCATTTCTTCCATTTTAATATTTTGTCCTGCTCGATATTTTTTCTTAAAATAGTCATACATAAAAAATAAAATTAAAATCCTATTTATACAAAATAATTTATTTACAAAAAATAATTTGATACTTGAATTAAATCCACGAGAATGAATTTTGGTTTCTTAGAAAACAAGTCAGACATTTTAATGGATTACTTTGTAAAATTAAATTTTTCTGGCTTAAATTTTCTTGCTATTCCTCATGTATTAAAATATTGAAAGTTTTGGGTGCTGTTTACATCAAATAATTATAGAAATCAACATATCAACAACGTTACCTTAACTCTCCTGCTACGCCAGGTAAGTATATTATATTGTCATCTCATGACTACTATGTTGTATATTATTTTAGTACCCTCTGTCTCGAGGGTTAAATATTTTCTTTATACTTTTAGAAAATTTTATATATTCTTTGAAGATTTCAACAATTTTAACTTTAATCTAAAATTTATTCTTAACTCAATGGATCTCCAAATCCTTAAATGGAAGTTGCTACTGGACTATCCTCGTAAGAGGGAAAAAGTAGTCTTAGTACCCCTATTTCTCTGGACCTTACACAACATCTGGCTTAGCTAACATTCTTGCAGTAACAAAATTTAATTTCAATCTTAAAATCTGCCATGTCATAAAGTAAAACTAATCATGTGATACCATAGACTGACCCTCCCCCAAGCCCCAGCTGGAACCACGGGAAAATGTTAACTAGGAATTAGATAAGTGAACGACAATAAAAATACTGGCTGATTCATTGAACTTCCCAGACAAATGACGCCATGACAATTAGTCGATAGCTTCCTGGATGGCCGGATAATGATGGAGAGAGTGAGCTGAGAAAATCCATGATGAGAGTAGCTGAGAAAAAAGCAAATATGGACAGTTCTGGTGGTAGGCTGAAAGATAACCAGACATCTAGGATTTCCATTCACGAGTAAATATATTTTGTGGAGATTAACTGTACAAAGACAGGCTCTAGACGAGCAGACGAGTTTGAAAGGGTCATACGATGGAGTTAGTTTTAGCTGAGATTATGAATTTGAAAGATGGGTATTTAACTCAGATGTGGCTGTTAGTGACAGGACTCCAATGACACACACACCCGTGTTCAACAAGTGATTGTTTATGCAATGTATATATCCGTGTTTGCATTGTTACTTATTTTTAATATAACTTGTACACTATGCTTTGCACCCTCGACGATCGCCTTACACTAGAATCAACACGACTAGAACAAGAAGATGAAAGAGAAGGGAACTCATGGCATATCACGTTTTGGAGGTCGGCGAGGGGCTGGCATGGTTATACAAATGTGCCGTTTGACCATCGGATTGATCCTAAGAAGCCCCCCTCCAAAAAAGGAGGCAACAAAGAAAAAATAAAACGAACGAGGAACAAACACACGAACTTGCATAAAAAAGAAAGCGAGAGAAAAATTACGAAGAATACGAACGAATGACAAGACGAAAAAGTGAACAAAACTTAAGAAAAGGAAAAGAAATTGTGCGAGCTCAAACACATGGATACAGTGAAAGAAAAGAATGAAGGGATACCGTGAAAGAAGAGTCTTTGTTTTAAAACAATGATTGAGAGAGAAGGAACAAAAAGAAAAATAGAAAGAAAAAAGTACCGACACAAAGAGAAAATGGTAGGTGGGCAGAATAAAAAGACAATAACTGATCAAAAAGAAAGTGGTGAGTGTTTTTTCTTCTCCTTGTGGCTCTGCACAAAGAAAACAAAATCACCCCTTTTATAAATATTTTATTTTCAATTCATATATAATTTGTAACTATTTGTTTTTTAAATATTTGAAATTGCTAGTAGAGATTAAGTTAGGAGAAAAAAGGAGATACAAAGTAAAGAGAGAGAGAGAGAGGCTAAAGATGGGCATGAGTGACAGGAATAGTGAGAGTCGAAAGGTGATTGGGTTGACTATGATAATGATACAGCTGGGGGTTTGATGGATGTGTAATAAATATGCCTGGAGACCCGGTTGAAAGTTAATTTCCATAAATAAGACTGAATAGGTTTTTAGCATTGATTTTGATTAATCGTTGACTTGTTTTTTTAAATATATTAAAATTCGATTGCAATTTTTAGAGACGTTTTAAATTTATAATTGCAAATATTAAGTGTCAAACAGTTTTTTATTATGTAATAAAGGATGAATTGTAGATCACAGCCATATAGACAGATACAGACATAGGTAGATAGAGAGGGGGAGAGAAAGAAAGAGAGAGTCAACAGATGACGATTAGAACGGAAGTGACGCCGCCGTTACTGACATAGCATTGCCACGGACGATAGCCAGGGAGATGCGTTGGAACAACCAGGCTGACTCGTGCCTAGATGTTGAAATCCTCCGTCCAATGTCCTGCAAAAATTTAACAGTCTCGGGGCCAAGCACACTCGCCGTTTCCACTGAAATTGGTTGGAAGACGAAACGGTCAGTGAGCGAGCTATATTTTCCGCGCTTCCTTGTTTCGGCGAGTAGAGCCGCCGTGCCGGGCTTCACTTTAAGTTAAAAATAAGGAAAAAAGAAACAAAAAAGTGAACTTTGTTTAAAACCCAAATTTTGATAAAACCTTCAGTAAGTGCTTTTATTTAAATGAATATGTACTGTATGTTGGGGAAATTTAATGGGAAAATATGTAAAAAATAGATATAATGAAACTGCATGGTTATTCGCTGTTTTTTTTAAATTATTTTTTGTTTCATCTTTCGTGTGATGAGGATCAAACTCCCGCACGTAGTCAATCTCATTTTGGTATGGATTTAGTCACATCTACACTGAGTATAATATATTTTTGTATGGAAACTCCTCAACAGATGGAAATGATAGTGTGGGCCGGATGTGACAGGGTGGTGCACAGATCCCCTTCAGGACGCCAGGCCCTGGATGCGGTTGTAGAGGAGAGGGGTTCAAAGAGGGGTTGTGCCATTTAGTTATGTTATGTGAATGTAAACCTAGGAGGGAGATTGGTGAAAAATTCACAATATCCCAAACATACAGGGATGCAGCGCTTATTCATCCCCTTCCCCAAGTTGACAGGCAGGAAAGGACACAGAGTAGGGTTAGTAAGAAAATTAAAAAAATCATGAAAGTGGTATTACATAATATGTGACGTATTAAAGAATTTCACAAGGTCTCTGACTGTTGGGCAGGCTCATCGACTTATGGTCAGAGGATTTGGCAGAACACGGGACATGGTTGCTGTGGGATGCTAAGGAAAAGAGACATCTGGGAACTTGAATGTTAGTTGAGGATATCATGCAGTGAAACCTTATGCATGGGGACTGTGTCCTCCTCCTCCTCGCATGGGATGTGGAGTCAGTTCTACAACCCAATGGCAAGCAGAGAATGACCGAGAACCCTGTGTTTAGAAATAGAAAGTAGAGAAGGATGTGTGAGATAGTATCCAGAAAATAGATGAATGTGTAGCAAACTCGAGGAAAGTTTAATGGTTAGGAATGAAGTCGGTTCATTTGGTGGTTGTATCTGTTAGCTGGGATATGTTAGAAATCTTAGCATTTTAATGTTGGGATTTTGTGATCAGCATATGATCCACGATAGATGTGGTGGGATATCCAATATTCATTAGCTTTACATTGGTGACTCCTCATTAAACATGTGAAAAACTAGAGGGATATCGTGAAAATATTCATAAACTTGGTGACCCCAGGAATATCACAAAGAAGCATAGTTTTTCACTGGTCTTTAAAATGCACAGAACAAAGCAGTATAATATCTAATATCAGTATTTTCTGATGGTGACTCCTTTGTTAAAATGTACACGATGAATTGGCTATTTCAAAAGTCATACTTGATTTCTGGACTCCTAAAAGTACCAAATAAAATTTGGGAGCGATTTAAACAAAAACGCTGTGTGTGCATAAACACTAATTAAGTGTTTAAAAATAATTTTGTTTCTCTTTACACTTAAAAATGTTGGGAAAATGAAATGGTTGTTTATTTTACATTTTTCTTTCTCACTGATATTGTTTTGTTGAACATAATATAATAAGAGCTTTTTTGTTGCCTTCCTCTTTTTTCTCTAGTTGGCAAAATGGGTTAGGTTTTGTTACTTTAGCCTCCTTCGTCCTCCCTGGTCAGCCTTTCATACAGACAAATAGAAGCCATTGCATGAATTCTCTAATTCTGATAAAAATTCGAAGGCTGGAGACAAGTTTATTTTCTTTGTTTACCTATAAATGGTAAAATATTTATTTTACTGGAAGCATCCTCTACATGAGTAGAAGGCGAAACAAAATGTTTTTTAATGGAAATCGCTTCAGAAAAAGCATGAAGCCACTTGATGTAAGGAGCTAACAAGAACGAAATATGATTATCACAAAAACAGGAGATGCCTATTGGCCTTAGTCTTGAAAAAACCAAGGCTATTAGTAGGAGGAAAACAGTCAACAGGAAGATAGTTCCACAAGCCTGAAGTTCTTGGAAAGAAACTACTGGAATAGGAATCAAGACAGTGAATTGATGGAGACTACTAGACCAACAAGTTAAACGAGCTGGAACAAAAGAAGCAGAGAATAGATCATAAAATTCTGAGGAACACATTCCATAATAGTACTTATAGAAAAGACTGAGACTAGCAACGTCACATCTGTCAGAGAGAGGGTGTAGAAAAGAAGAATGGGTGGGGGCCAATCAAATTACAGATACGTTTTTGCACCTTATCAAGTACCGCATACATGGTCTGATAGTAGCTTTGTGAAGATAGATAATGGCCTCCAGTGTGAGAAAGTGTTTGGAGCGATAAAGAAAAGGGGCACGCCTACGATTGAAAGACACGAGCTGAATCTTAACAGGATTAAACGAAACAAACCATTTCATACCCCAATCCACAACTGAATCCAGGTCAACTTCTAGATCAGCTCCATATTTCAACTGATCCGAGGGAGATGGGCGAAGAAGCAACACTAGAATAGAGAGTGGTATCATCAGCATAGATGTTAATTCTCTGAATAATATTCTCTGGAAGATCATTGATATAGAGAAGAAACAGTGTTGGGCCTAGAATAGAGCCCTGAGGAACACCAGCATTGATAGGAAAAGAAAATGAGGAGACACCGTCCAAACATACTCGCAAGGGATTTAGCTGATTGTCGGATTGGTCGAGTGTATTTACGTCGAGGGGGCACCAGAACAGCAAGTATTGACCATTTATGTTATCTCCCTTGTATTGAGATATAAGAATTCTATTCCTAGGGTGTAAGTTACTTCGAGTGATCTCCCTTGCTTGTTGTTATGGTTATTGGCTGGTGTAAAACTGTATTTATCTTTCTGAAATACAAATGAAAAGACACACAGAAACAAAGGCAAGAATCAAAGACAGGACACGTCATTATCTCTTTCGTTGCTCGGCTGATTCAGGGACACTGAGCGCTCACACATTTATTTATTACAAAATCTTATACAAGGGAGATAATTGATCGCCTAATGAAAAAGCGATAATTCTAATCGTTTAAAACTCTACATCTCTCTCCTCCTTAATAAAAGTCAGATATTTATATATATAGATATATAGATATATACATATACATAGTCAATGCATGCGTTAGGATCGAGGGTCGTGTTCCCTCGATTATGGACATGTTCATTAAACCAAGCAATGTTGCATGCAAAGACAGAGTAATAATTAATAAACAAAATGAAGTAGTTCAAATAACGTTTATTGAACGTGTGTGTACGTGGAATGATGAAGTGTGTGATGTATGCATGTGTGTCGATGGAAAAACAGTTCTTGAAAAAGGTATAAGAAGAAATGAATCCGGCGAGAGGAAAGTCTTTGAAAGCCGTACACAAAGAAAATGAGTTGAGAACTCTTACCGTTGTTTGACCACGTGTTGACGGAAAAAACGTGTGTTGGTAGTTGTTATGCCGAGACTAGTTGAAAAGAAAAAGAGAGCGAATTTTCGTTTGCACCTGGTTTTATAGTCCGAAGGGCAGATAACTCTGGTGTCGCTTTACAGCGCCACCTGTCGGTGAAAAAGCGACACCTAACGGCCAACCGGTGTAGTTATGTTTTGAAAGGAGGAGGTAACTGCTACACATGCGTATGTGGTGGTGGCACGAATATAGCTGTTTAGGGTTCTCATGAACTGTTCACCCTCTCCATTTGCCTCGGGCCACACAGGTGTGACTCTTCTATGGCGGAATCCTGCTTAGGTGGCACGTGCGTGTGCCAGTATAATCACCCTGGCCTCGTCCAGCACTTGTTTGAGTGTGGAGTTGTCTCATAACCCCTTCGTCTGACCTTAGAGGATGAAAAGCCCTACACTATCTGTGCGAATATTTCTCGATCTGTGACTGTGAAGTCACACGTGGACGCTAAAGTCCTCAGTCTTGCGTCGAAAGAGTCTAAAGTTTTGTCGGCATTCTGCGATGCTCGTTGAAATTTGAAGATCTCGTCTGACATTTTTTTGCAGTGAGAAGTAGTCGGTTAGTGACTTCTTTGCTGTTTCATATGTGTTTGGTATCTTTGATCCATCTCCTGATTTGACGATAGGCCCGACACCTTTCTGTATTTCCATGAAGTTGTGGAAAATATCAAAAACTTTGTCTCCAGCATAGTGAAGTAGGCTGACTTTTTTCTTTTGTCTGTGTCGATGTCCAAAGCAATAAATAAATTCTCAAGTTTGTCAAACCACTTTTGCCAGTGGATTCCAACGGTACTTGGATCAGCATGGATGCTAAAACTTGGAAAATTGGGTAGTTCGTTATAAGACATTCTCTCTGATTTTGTGAATATTTCTTTGTTTCGTTTTTTTTGGGGGGGGGGGGGATTGTTAGCACATCACATAAATCCTATGTCGCTAGTTGTAAAATTGTATTTATCTCTCTGAAATAATATTGAAAAGACACACAGAAACAAAGGCAAGAATCAAAGACAGGAAACGTTATCTTTTTCGTTGCTTGGATGATTCAGGGACAAGATCAAAGTGTAGTATCTGTTCCGATGGGGTGCCATAGACTGGTATTGTCTTGGCCTTCGGGGCTTGATTTACGCCGGTCTATGGGTCAGTCCTGTGCAGTTCTAGGAGGTTCACCCTCCCAGGCTTTGCCTCCCCTCTTTGGGGAGGAGTAAATTTATTGATTACTTCCTGAGGCGCCCCTACCGGGGAATGCCGACGGGGCTGCCCAGACAATTTTTAATAGCCAGAGTGCTCACCTTCTCGGGCGCTGGTTTATCAAATCCCACTTTCCCGACCTTGTGTCACATCTTACCGCTGTGGGAGGTAGATAAATAAAAAAAAAAACCCAAAAAAAACAATTCAACCCTCTGGCGGCTTGGCCTTTTGGCCAAGATCAAAGTGTAGTATCTGTTTCTATGGATACTGCCCCCCCCCCTCGTAGACTGGTATTGTCGGAGCCTTCGGGTCTTGATTTACGCTGGTAAAAAACAATTCAACCCTCCGGGGGCTTGACCTTTTGGCCAAGATCAAAGTGTAGTATCTGTTCCGATGGATACTACACCCTATAGACCGGTATCGTCTTGGCCTTCAGGTCTTGATTCTGCCGGTCTGTGGGTTGGTCCTGTGCAGTTCTAGGAGGTCCACCCTCCCAGGCTTTGCCTTCCCTCTTTGGGGAGGAGTAAATTTATTGATTACTTCCTGAGGCGCCCCTACCGGGGAATGCCGACAGGGCTGCACAGGCAATTTTTAAATGGCCAGAGTGCTCAACTCTCGAGCGCTGGGTTATCTAATCCCACTTTCCCGACCTTGTGTCACATCTTACCTTGTGGGAGGTAGATAAATAGAAACAATTCAACCCTGCCAAGATCAAAGTGTAGTATCTGTTCCGATGGATACTGCACCCCCCGTAGACCTGTATTGTCTGGGCCTTCGGGTTTTGATTTACGCCGGTCTATTGGTTGGTCTGTACTGTGCAGTTCTAGGAGGTGCACTCTCCCAGGCTTTGCCTTCTCACCCTTTGAGAAGGGGTTAGTTTATTGCTAATCGCCTGAGACGCCCCTACCGGGGAATGCCGACGGGGCTGCCCAGGCAATTTTTAAATGGCCAGAGTGCTCAGCTCTCGAGTGCTGGCTTATCTAATCCCACTTTCCCGACCTTGTGTCACATCTTACCTTGTGGGAGGTAGATAAATAGAAACAATTCAACCCGGGGGTTAGGAGACCTCCCAGAAGACTCCTGTCCAGCCAGAGATGCGGACCTAGCAGCAGCATCAGCAAGAAAGATACAAACAGCCCTTCTCAGGGCTACTATAATAATGCGATTTACTTTCTTTGCTGCCTGCCTCATGAGAAGTCAACACTTGCCTCAGCCTGCATCTCCAGTTCCTACTCCAGCTGACTCCTGCACCAGTGCCCTGCATTCTTGACTCCGGCATCAGCACCCTGCAGTCCTGACTCCTGCACCAACACCCTGCAGTCCTGACTCCTGCACCAGCACCCTGCAGATCTGATTCATGCACCAGCACTCTCCTGCTCCAACTGCACCAACACCCTGCAGTCCTGACTCCTGCACCGGCGGCTCCAACTCTTTCTTTTTTTTTAAACAGCCCTTATCAGGGTTAACCAACAGCCCTTATCAGGGCTACCCAGACAACTACTGCAAGATTCTTTCCTTTTTTTTCTCGCCAGCAACAGCAAGGGTACCTCGTTAACATCCATCGACAGCTACTCAGCCTTTTCTCTCCAACGACACCACTCCTGTCGTTCAGTTTGCTGTCACCAGAGACGCCACTCCTATCTTTCCAGTTTCTCCTGTTCCAGTGACGTCATTCATCTTTCCAGCCTTTTCTCTCCAACGACACCACTCCTGTCGTCCAGTTTGCTGTCACCAGAGATGCCACTCCTGTCTTTCCAGTTTCTCCTGTTCCAGTGACGTCATCTCAATTCCCATCACTTCTTGTTATTACCATTTTTTTATGGTAAATAAACATACTCATTTTTGAACTGTTCACCTGCGTTTGTCCTCTCTTCTTTGTCATTGCCGTTTAACATATTCTTGCCTGTGTCCCCTTTCTTAGTTGTGAGGCCGATCAACCCCAACGGTCGGTCCCGCAACAGATTAAAATAAATGGCATTTAGAAATGCCATTTGATGCATTAATTGAAACCGGCAGCTCTAGTAATTATATTAATTTTAATATTGTAACAGCTAATAACTGGAAAATATTTTCTTGTTCTACTCGTGTGTCTATGATGAATGCTTCTTTACCATCACAAGTAATTGGATATTGTCTGGTCAATTTACTTTTTTAAAATATTTCATACAAAAACATCAAACTTTTGATAATGAAAAACCTTTGCAGTGACGTGATACTGGGGCACGATTTTCTTCAACATCATTCTCGTATTGAGATTCCTTTTGGAGGACCCAAACCAGCCCTTAGCATTTGTGGTCTAATAGCGGTCAATGTTCAGTACCCATCTCTCTTTAATAATTTATCTCAAGACTGCAAACCTATAGCGATGAAATTTAGACGCTATTCACTTGAGGATAAACAGTTCATAAAAACCGAGATTACGAGAATGCTTGGTGAAGGAATCATTGAAATGAGTGAGTCTCTGTGGAGGGCCCAAGTTGTAATAACATCTCCCCCCCACCCCGCCCCCACCCCCCCAAAAAAAACAAAGACTAGTAATGATTACTCTCAAACCATAAATAGGTTTACCCTACTGGATGCTTACCCACTACCACGGATAGATGAAATTATAAGCGAAATTACCAAATATAAACGAGACCTCAGAAGCGCCTATCACCAAGTGGCTATCAAAACAGTTGATCGCCCCTACACAGCTTTTGAGGCAAATGGCCGCCTCTACCAGTTTAAAAGGATACGATTTGGAGTAACAAATGGTGTTGCTAGTTTTCAGCAAATTATAGATAAAATAATTAGTGATGAAAAATTGGAGGGCACCTTTGCCTACATTGATAATGTAACGATATGTGGACACAACTATGCAGACCATAATCGTAATCTGAAACGATTTATGGCGACGATTGAAAAATACAACCTCACACTAAATAACGATAAATGCGTTTTTAGCGTAGACACCATTAATTTATTAGAGTACACCGTGAGCAACGGATTTATGTCACAGACCCGGAACGATTGAAGCCGCTGCTAAAATTGCCAATCTCTAATAATATGCGTGCCCTAAAATGAGCCCTTGGTATGTTTGCACATTACTCACAGTGGATTGCTTCCTTTTCAAGCAAAATTCACCCATTGGTACAAACGGACAGTTTCCCTCTCTCACACACAGCAGTGGAGGCTTTGAAAAATATTAAAAAGGATATAGCAAACGCAGCAATTACAGCTATAGACCTCGCTATTTCTCTGGTGGTGGAGACAGATTATGCAATTGCTGCCTCTTTAAGGCAATCTGGACGCCTTGTTGCTTTTTTTTCACGGTCCTTGTCGCGTTCAGATCAGCGACGCTCAGCAGTTGAAAAAGAGGCTTATGCTATAGCGGAGGAACTCAGAAAGTGGAGACACTATTTGATTGGACAACGTTTTAGATTAATTAATGATCAAAAATCCGTCGCATTTATGTTCAACACCAGGACAACAAGCAAAATCAAAAATGATAAAATAGCGAGGTGAAAAATAGAATTCTCCTGTTTTTCTTTTGATGCAATCTACCGACCTGGTAAAGAGAATGCTGCAGTTGATGCGCTATAGAGTGTATGTAGCTCGATACCTCTTTTTTCGGTTAGCGAGCAGCTGTTTATATTAGAACCAGCCAGCTCTCCAAGGATCCCAGACAAGCCATTTCAAATGAGTGGGAATCCTTCTTATTGGTTGATAAGTTCGCATGTACATGTGAACTAATACTTTTATTTCGGATCTTCATACTGCGATTGTGCAGACGTAGCACAGAGCACTTGATTTAAGTGTGTCCCATTTCCACTCAGCACAGGAAGAGGTAAACTGAAAAGGAAAAAAGAGGAGGAAGGAGGAACCTGAATCAACAGAGTAGCTTATACAAGCTAGTATCTTTTCCACGTTCACTTGTATCATTTGCCTATTTACTAATATATCATAAGAATACACAAATAATGAGGATTGAGAGGGGGGTATTTCTTTTTGCTTTAAATGATTTAAAGATAATTGAATATTATCAACTGTGTTTATTAAACTAATCTTATGATATAATTAATAGAATTACTTTAAGCTTATTTAAAGAAAAAAAATAACCACAAAATGTTTAGGATCAAAAATCTTGATTTTAGTTTTTTTTTTTTTTTTAAGTGATGGCAATTGAAGGAATAGAAAGAGAGAAATAGGAGTACAACATAAGGGAATGCAAACGAGACGAGACTGAATATAGCCGGATTAAAGTGTCCTTTTCAGGGTACTAGATTCTTAAATTGAACATGTGTTCCGAGGGAGGAAGGTAAACAAACCCAATCGATAATATGAGGAGTAAATATCCAATTCAACATGTTAACAAAAAAAATCGATATTCATTAGATGGGGATACAAAAGTCTTGACCCCGACGTGATTCGAACACGCAGCCTTCTGATCTGGAGTCAGACGCGCTACCGTTGCGCCACGAGGCCTTCAACACCGAGAAGGGAGTTTTAAACTATATAAACATTATTAAAGTATACTACATTTATTTTCGTATTTTTCATTTTTAAAGAAAATGTTAAAGATTGTTATCCTTTTTTGCTACTACTTGAAAGCATGAATAAAATAAATTTTTCTAAATTCTTTCATACATATAATTTGTTTTTTTACTTATAAATAATTTAAAAATTTTGAAAATAAAATACCGATAAGCATTTTTATAAATTACGAAACTAAATGTCGGTGAGTCTAACTTTTCCTTCCAGAGTAAATCCAACATGGAGACCCTGTTAGAACAGCAACGTCGTTATCATGAAGAAAGAGAAAGGTTGATGGATGCTATGGTTAAGGAGATGCTCCTACCGAAAAAAACGGTTCGTTAGAGTTATAGTTTATTATATTTATTGTTATAGATCGCCGGTTCTTTTCATATGTTTTATTGTATTGCCATGTTAAAAAACATGTACCGGTCCCCCCCCGAGTTTCCTTCTCTTCAAAGTACTTTGGAAAAAACAACAGATTTTCTTTAAAAAACGAATTATTAAAAATATCGTTTGGTTAATGGGATTTTTCATTACCTTTAGATATTGGAGATAATATTATTAAGTTATTAACACGTGGAAAATTTACATATATCTTGAGAAATAAAGTTTAGTGTTTTCTTATTTTTAATTCTTTGTGTGTGTGTGTAGGCTGTCGAAAAAAAAAACAAAAGCAAATAGAATTTGTTTGTTTATGTAACACATGTTTTCTTGTTCATAATTTTCTAGTTGAAGTCAAGGTTATAGACTTGAGTTATCGTCTTCCTTAGCTAACCTCTTTCTAGACTTGTTTGTGAATATGGCGACTATATTTCCCCGATCAAGTTTTCATTTCGGGGTTTCATATGTACGGTGTAAATTGTTATAACTTGATGTTTATTATTATTATTATTATTATTTATTTATTTACTAAAACATGATTTAAATAATGCCGAAACTCATTTCACTCTAAATAGTTTACGTGACTGAAATAGGAATTAACCAACTAAAATTACGATTTCTGTTTTACTATCGTTTTTTCGTCTTCAGCGATACAAAAACCCCGAACGTAAACAATGTGCAATGAAACCAAGTAAAGCCTTATAGTGAATTATAAAAATAATTTAGTTAAAAAATTAAAGTATTTATAAAAATATTTGTTTCCCAACCTTTTTTTTACAGATAATTTGTAAACACTTGTGTTAACCATTATTAAATACTATTCTGGGAATTATAAAAATTGCTTTCTGGGATAATGAAAGTGCTTGCTTCGTTTCAGGTAACGTCAACTCGGTTTGCTTTTTAAAGTAAACTGGGGTATTAAGCACCACCTTTTCACTGACTTTATGTTCCATCTGCATCGTTTTCAATGTTTCTTTGGACTTTCATGGGCAAAATATATTTGATGTCTTTGTTTAAACAAATGTGTTCACCAGAGACAAAAATATAGTTATTGAATTGTTTAAAAACTCGAGTTAGCTTTCCACAAATTTTAATCACCTAGGGCAATAGGCACCACCTCGCAGGGCATTAAGCACCGGCTCTACTGTGGGCAAAAATCACACAGCCATTTCTCATTTTGAAGGTCTTCAAGTGAAATGTTGATGCTCGTGCACTGTATGTGATACCAGGAATCACAGATGTCACACTGAACCCAGTTAATGCCATCCCCTCTACCACATCTGCAACATTCCTCAGTGTCAGAATCACCTGGTTGTGGTGGTCATGGTGTTTCCTGTACTGGTGGTGTTTTATCCTTGCATTTCCCATTTCGTTTCCCTCTGGCAGGTTGGCGATTCTTTTTTGGACCTTGTCAAGGAGGAAGAGACTAATAGATGATGCACCAGCCCAGATGTGGCAACAATACTCCATGCATGGGCGGATGGTGGCTTTGTAGAGATACAGGATAATGTCAGGTGTGAAGAGTTTACTAGCACGGTAGAGGGAGCCCACCTTCTTTGCTGCAGCCTTGGCAATGTCTTCAATGTATTTGTTCCAATTCATGTTACCTGTGAAGGTTAGGCCGAGTAGTTTGAATGTTGAACTCTCAGGTAGCGTGTTATTTGCCATGACAATCGGTGGTTGGAGAGGTTTCTTGTAGTTATTGAAGGAAAGGAGTTTTATCTTTGCGGCATTAAAAGTTACCAACCATTTATGACTCCAATCCACTACAGACTGGAGGTCATTTTCTAAGGATCAGCCATTGCCTCGAATATGATCACGTCTGTTTTGCCAACATGACGAGAGTAAAGCGTGGTGTCGTCAGTAAATAAACAATTTTAACGGGGCATTAGGCACCTGTATGCCCAAACATCAGTAAATGTTGACTTGTTATTACAAATTCTGCTTTTATATAACTTCCTCAATAATAAAAAAAGGTCAAACTTAGCTAATATAATCATGTTTCTTAATTAAATCACTTTAAGGGATTTTCAAGTCTTTTCTTTCAGAAAAATATAGACATGGATTAAGCACCAACTTTTTTTCAAAGATCAAGATATTTTTTGAACAAATAAATTACACACAATGACATGAATTATGCTTAAATGAGAACCAGTACAAAGCAAGTAACTTACTAAAAGCATACAAAAACATGGCAAGTTGGATTTTCAGCAGTTTTAAAAATTGGTGCGGAAATAATGATCACATTTGATAGGCTGTGGATGCAGACCACCATGACACACTTTCCAGCTCTGAAAAATCAAAATCTGAATTAAATCAAGTGTAAAAATGTTTTGGTACTTAGTTTTCAGGCTCAGTGGTTTCGCAGAGAAACAAAATTTTGTTCAGTTGCCCTTATGAGCATAAAGTTTTGAAGTCTGTTTCAAAATGGCTGCAGATGTGGAGAAAAAACAGCTTCTCAACTTGGCACAAAAAGATTACTTTTGTTTGGCTCAGTAAATGCTACTCGTGAGAAACAAGGCCTGTGATTGGTCAGTGATCAGACAAGCTTGGTGCTTATTGCCCTACAAGTGCCATAATAATGCTATAGAGAGGTTTGTGAAGGTTACCTAGTTGCTGGTGCCTAATGCCCCATGATACTTAATACCCCAGGTTACCCTAGATAGTAGACATACTTCCGGTTCCAGTAAGACGCCATCTTATAAAAACCTAGATTATACTAGCATATATACGCATTTTAAACGTGTTTGTCTTCAGATTTCATGCGTAATACTAAATAGATTTTAACTAGAAATAGTTCATGTAATATTTTTTGAAAAAAAACAAAACATAAAGCCATTTTTATCGCATTCTGTTTAGAACGGCGATCTCATCATTTAACTTTTAAGCTTTTAAACTGCCGATTAGAAAGTAATTTTTGGATTGGATTAAAGGCAAAAATGAAGTAAAATATTATGGTTGTTCTATGCTCCAAATAAAAAAAATTCCTACACACCATTATGATTTAAAAAAAATTCCTACACACCATTATGATTTAAAAAAAATTCCTACACACCATTATGATTTAAAAAAAAGAAAATCGAAGTTATAATATGTACTTAATTACACATTTTGTATACATTTTCAGATTATTTACCTCCTTGCCAGGAGTTAGACACAAGATCAGGTATGGTTTTGAGAAGCCAGCACACTAGAATATAAAAAATGTCGGCATTCTCCTGTAGATGCGCCTCAGGCGATTACTAATAAACTAATCCCTTCCCAGAGAGAAGGCTAAGCATGGGAGGGGTGCCATTCATGTTTTTCTTTTAATTCATTTTGTGGAACTTTCAATGATGTTTGCATTTACAGTTGTTGGCATCATTTTTGAATGAGAAGCCAGCGCACTCTGACCTACAAAAATGCCCTATTGGCATTCCCTTGTAGGGGTGCCTCAGGCAATTAAGAATAAACTAATCCCTTCTCAGGGAGAAGGTAAAGCCTGGGAGGGTGGACCTTCTAGGACTAAGCAGAATCCTACTTCAGTTCGACAGCAACAAAGCCACTGTTGGACTGATTTACATTATCATATTAAATACATGTATTTTTGTATATATACATGTATATGTACATAAAGCGTTGTTTTGCTTATGTCTTAATAAACTAAAAATAAAGTCCTCTATAAAAATTCCACCAAAGTATTTCTGTCTCAGCCAATCCGATCTGCCATTCATGTTTTGTTTTTTTTAATTAAAAAAACTTATTTTTTTAAGCTTTCAATGTTGTTTGTATCCACAGTTTGGGCATCACTTTTGGATAAAAAACGTTATTTAACTCCTACTATGCTACAGTATGCATGGCAAGTCGAGTAAGCATATAATAACACAGATTTATGTAATAAAGTCATCGGTAAGGAAAACAAATAGGAAATAATAATCCAACTAAAACCAAAATTGTTTATTAACTTGAAGCCTTTTCGATTTTTATTGGTTGCAATACTTAATACTGATTGATCAATTCTATCAAAATACTGAATCCTGATTGGTTACAGAATCTGGGCTTCAACCAATCAAAAAGACTTGCTCTGGAAGCTGAGCACCTGCTAGCATTAATCCAAGCACAGTTAGCAGTTAGACTTAACTTGCCACACAAACCCTTGTCAATCACAACATGACTTCACAGACTCCTTGTGGGCAAATTAAATCTAGTCTGAGCCGCTAGGCCATACATCCTTGGCAGACAACACAAGACACGGTCATGTACTACTAAACATAGTTACAGCTTATACACAGTTTCACAAGATCACTCACACACATATAGGCAAAGCAACATTTTGTATATATGCTTTGAACTCTTATTAACTCTTATTAATTCTTTACTTTCGATTGTTCTAAGAAGTCATAAATAAAATCAATATATTTATGTATGGATAGACGTTGTCGTTCTTTAGATATTCCCTTTTCTACTACACCTTATTGCGTTTTTGTCATCCATCATCAACCGCAACAATCAGATATCAATAGCAGAAGCAAATAACCTCAACAAATTCATTCAAACGAATTTCACCTCATGAAGAGCAATTTCCAGTCTCTGTTACAGTTGATCCTGGGGAAATATAACTGAGACCTTTTAAAACACACACATATAAGCTATAGAGAAGTGTGCAACCTGTTACCAGAAAACTGGGTCACTTTGACTAGATATAACTATAAACTTAAAGGGATGTCTTAACACACTTAAGATCCAGTTTCCTTGCATGGTTGATTCCATGAATGTCTTTTCATTATTTGTAGTGAATGTTCCCAGTGTAAACTTAAGTCTGGGTTATTCATAAATATTAGCTGACAGACTAATTGGCCTAAAATAAAATCTTTTTAGGGTCTTCTTTCTATGATTGTCGATTATATACATACAATAACGACCTGCAAAAAAAATTATTTTCATATTTTATTAATTGTAATGTTATTTAATCTCAATCATCATCATTTAGTCACATGGGTTTGTTTCCATGGCTGACCATTCAATTTTATTGTTAATCAGGTCAGATGCTGGACTTGTCATCCTTTTCTAACCTTTCTCCCTGTTTAGGCTTCCACAAAAAAAAACTTCACCAACAATCTCGTCTGTAACTCCAGAAATGTCACACGAATCCGACTCTACACTTTTTTATGCTACCTGATATTGGACGCAGGTTCGCATACAATTGCACCACGTGACATTCAAAGCCACTCTTAGAATCCGTCCATTTTTAAGGCAATCGTCCTCCATGCCAAGCAGCCGTACAATAGTACAAGGGTAACAACTGCTAGAAAAGGTCTCCTTTTTATGTTATCTGGAAGTCTAGATTTTCAAGAGATAATTTGTCAATGGTGTAGCAGTTAGATTTTGATGAACTATTGTCTTTCCAATGTAAGCTTATGTTCCTATGCGGAGTAATTGGTCTATTATCTAATGAAAACAATTTGCGTAGGATATGCTTTCATTGAATTACTTAGTTTTTCCCGCTTTCTAGTCAGTTGGATTGAAAATGTCAACCAAAGCAGTTGGAGGAAGGATTTCAATACTAACGCACGTGCGGCATGACCGTTTCAACTTAGAAGTGCCATGGAACCTTTTCTTAACCTGTGATGCCAAATTATTTTATAATCTCTTTCTATTATTGGTGGAGCGAAGATGTGAAATAAAGCTGATAAAACGTTAGTTTAAGACTTTGTCATTTAATTTACTTGCGATTAAACATATCTCTTTTCTAAGCCTTACAAATGTGTGTTTGCATCGCTTTCACAATTAGAAAATAAAGTGTTTTGATTTCAATTTGGTGAAGTTGAGATGAATTCCAACCAATTTTCCTGCGAACCACGAGGTGTACATTAAATGACGATTGTGTTTAGTGTCGGAAATGTTTAAAGACTTAAAACATTTTTTTTTTTTGTTAATGGATTTATAAATCTGAAATTCTTTGCATTTAATTTTCTTTTTCTTTTACCAGCCTCGTGAACAAATCAATTCAGATCAACGACTGAAACTCCTGCTGGATCGTTCGGTTGAATGCACAAATGAATTGAAAGACTTGTACGAAGATAAAGATGGGTAAGAACATAATTATTTGTGCAGCATTTCTTGAATCTGCAATGTAAACTTTCTGTAAAAGTTTTTTTTTTCTCCATGTATAGACACTTAATTTCATTCTTCATAGTAGCTGGACTGAATTGATGACAATGAACGATCTTTTTTCCATCCATCCACATGGTCTTTTATCTCAACTACTTTGACTATTTCAAAATCTCTCTCAATTAACATGTGATCTCGTTCAACCAATCAGAGCTTTTGATTTCTATGCCGCTCTCTCTTTAACTATCTCACACCGTTTATGATTCTTCCTGTCATCTGAGATTTATTTCACTTTCATGACAATCTTTAGCTGTGAAAACTGATGGTTTTATTTTTAGTTATAACTAGCAGGGCTACCTGATGTTACCTGGGATCCTGGATAAGAAAATAGAAGAGTTAAAAAAAAAGGTGTTTTGGTAAACATTACTATTTGCGACATAAAATATTTTAACGGAAATAGAGTTGGGAAATTTGTCCAAAAATATTTATTTGAGTTTACTTACTCCTGTGATGTGCACTATTCTCAACTCGCTTCAATTACATTATTGACTGCATCCTTGATCATGCTCTCCAGGGCTATCAGAGGGTGGCAGTTGGACGGGAGGTGTGTCGGACCTGGCTTATGTCGATGACATTGTATTGCTGGAGTCAACCGGGGATGAGGTGCAAATTGCATTGGATAGGCTGCAGGAAACTGCACTTTGCATGGGTAGGTGCGTCAACACATTGAAGATTAAGGTTCTCTTTTCCTTGATCATTCCAGAGGATTGGTGACCACTGTCTCTCAATGGATGCAGTAGAGGTCGATCGTCAAGTTGGGGTGCTATATCTGCTTTTGTACGCCTCCTCTTATGAAGGCATAGAGAGATTTCATTAAAAAACAAAGAGGCGTATTTACCAATCTGTCATCCGGTCGATCCTCCTCGATGGCTGTGAGACCTAGCCAACTAGGGTGGCTGATTGACAGAAGCTGAAAGCGTTTGACAATGATTGCCTCATCTTGCATTGTGTCCGCTCACACCTCAATATTAAGTCTCTGCCGTCTGTTCTTTTGCGGTGACGTCTTCGATGGTTTGGGCATGTGGCTCATCGCCTGAAGGGAGAGCTAATTAATGATGTAATACTCCCTAAATTTGTATATCTGTGGCGCAAGCGTGTCGATAGACAGCTGAGAATCTGGACAACAACCATCAAAGAGGAATTGGCTGAACTCGCGGGTCCACAGATGATCGACATTCGATGGTGGAATAACGATTGGCTAGCTGTCTCGTGCGACCTTGCTCATAACCTCTGTGCATGGGCCGTCATGATTCGAGGTGTAGTGCAGTCTGGGGAAAGAAGCCGACTCAATCCAACCAGGGTGAACACCGTTGCAACTACAAGCATGCATTCATTTTGCAAGCGAATGAATATTACTGTATTTTTTTACCAAACCAGCTTGGGACAATACTGAATATGTAAGGTCTGTAAATGTATCTTGGGTAGTTTCTGAGTTTTATCTAAACACACACACAGAAATACAAATTTCCTTTATGATAATTACAGGCCCAAATTCTAGTATATATTTAATATATTGTTTTTAACGCGAATATGTAGTTAAAGCAGATTAAATTGTTTTGGACTATTAAAATAATGCTCAACACTATGGATAATGTTTACTCATTCATTTATTTATTCTTTATTATCGCTTCATATTTGAATTCATGTTTTGCAACGTGACGTAAATCATAAATCTTTGATATCATGCCAAAGGTATAAAGTTTTAAAGTAATGCTTTAAGCTCTATTTATAAGACAGTCAAAATAGTTCAGTTGGTAGACCCTAAGACTGAAAATTTCAATGTTTCGGTTTCAATTTGTAGTCATTGTATCCACTTTATTTCTTGGGAATTTATTATTTATTGTTAATGCAGTATTTTCCATTTCTAAAAGTGGTTAAGTTCTTTGATATTTCGAAATGAGACATATTCTGCAATGTATTTATTATGTTTAAAAAAAGTTGTTACTGACAGACGGACAAAAATAGCCTATTTTTCTTCTTTTTACTCCTTTGATGACGGTTTTGTTATTCAATTATCCATTTCAATCCGTTTTTGTTTTTTTCAAGGTTGAGAAAGGAAGAAGTGGCTGCTCTTTCTGGTCCAAATGAATTTGCAGAATTTTATGCTCGACTCAAAACGATAAAAGACTTCCACCGGAAACATCCTGGAGAGGTTAGTACATATTCTTCTCAAATCAAATATTTCTTTTAAACATTTTTTTTTTGTAAGAATAAAAAAAAGTTACTATTTAAAACCAATATTAAAAAAATACATTTTCATCTGCAAGCAAATTATTATGGGATTTTTGTCTTGAAAACTTAAAATTAATTGAGCAGATAATCTTTAACAACGATTAAATTATTATGGGATTGATTTTTGTCTTGAAAACTTAAAATTAATTGAGTAAATAATCTTTAACAACGATTAAATTATTATGGGATTGATTTTTGTCTTGAAAACTTAAAATTAATTGAGCAGATAATCTTTAACAACGATTAAATTATTATGGGATTGATTTTTGTCTTGAAAACTTAAAATTAATTGAGTAAATAATCTTTAACAACGATTAAATTATTATGGGATTGATTTTTGTCTTGAAAACTTAAAATTAATTGAGCAGATAATCTTTAACAACGATTAAATTATTATGGGATTGATTTTTGTCTTGAAGACTTAAAATTAATTGAGTAAATAATCTTTAACAATGATTAAATTATTCTAGGATTGATTTTTGTCTTGAAGACTTAAAATTAATTGAGTAAATAATCTTTAACAACGATTAAATTATTATGGGATTGATTTTTGTCTTGAAAACTTAAAATTAATTGAGCAGATAATCTTTAACAACGATTAAATTATTATGGGATTGATTTTTGTCTTGAAGACTTAAAATTAATTGAGTAAATAATCTTTAACAACGATTAAATTATTATGGGATTGATTTTTGTCTTGAAGACTTAAAATTAATTGAGCAGATAATCTTTAACAACGATTAAATTATTATGGGATTGATTTTTGTCTTGAAGACTTAAAATTAATTGAGTAAATAATCTTTAACAACGATTAAATTATTATGGGATTGATTTTTGTCTTGAAGACTTAAAATTAATTGAGCAGATAATCTTTAACAACGATTAAATTATTATGGGTTGATTTTTGTCTTGAAAACTTAAAATTAATTGAGTAAATAATCTTTAACAACGATTAAATTATTATGGGATTGATTTTTGTCTTGAAAACTTAAAATTAATTGAGCAGATAATCTTTAACAACGATTAAATTATTATGGGATTGATTTTTGTCTTGAAGACTTAAAATTAATTGAGTAAATAATCTTTAACAACGATTAAATTATTATGGGATTGATTTTTGTCTTGAAAACTTAAAATTAATTGAGTAAATAATCTTTAACAACGATTAAATTATGGGATTGATTTTTGTCTTGAAAACTTAAAATTAATTGAGCAGATAATCTTTAACAACGATTAAATTATTATGGGATTGATTTTTGTCTTGAAAACTTAAAATTAATTGAGCAGATAATCTTTAACAACAGTTAAATTATTATGGGATTGATTTTTGTCTTGAAGACTTAAAATTAATTGAGTAAATAATCTTTAACAACGATTAAATTATTATGGGATTGATTTTTGTCTTGAAAACTTAAAATTAATTGAGTAAATAATCTTTAACAACGATTAAATTATTATGGGATTGATTTTTGTCTTGAAAACTTAAAATTAATTGAGCAGATAATCTTTAACAACGATTAAATTATTATGGGATTGATTTTTGTCTTGAAAACTTAAAATTAATTGAGCAGATAATCTTTAACAACGATTAAATTATTATGGGATTGATTTTTGTCTTGAAGACTTAAAATTAATTGAGCAGATAATCTTTAACAATGATTAAATTATTATGGGATTGATTTTTGTCTTGAAAACTTAAAATTAATTGAGTAAATAATCTTTAACAACGATTAAATTATTATGGGATTGATTTTTGTCTTGAAGACTTAAAATTAATTGAGTAAATAATCTTTAACAACGATTAAATTATTATGAGATTGATTTTTGTCTTGAAAACTTAAAATTAATTGAGCAGATAATCTTTAACAACGATTAAATTATTATGGGATTGATTTTTGTCTTGAAAACTTAAAATAAATTGAGCAGATAATCTTTAACAACGATTAAATTATTATGGGATTGATTTTTGTGTTGAAAACTTAAAATTAATTGAGCAGATAATCTTTAACAACGATTAAATTATTATGGGATTGATTTTTGTCTTGAAAACTTAAAATTAATTGAGCAGATAATCTTTAACAACGATTAAATTATTATGGGATTGATTTTTGTCTTGAAAACTTAAAATTAATTGAGCAGATAATCTTTAACAACGATTAAATTATTATGGGATTTTTGTGTTGAAAACTTAAAATTAATTGAGCAGATAATCTTTAACAACGATTAAATTATTATGGGATTGATTTTTGTCTTGAAGACTTAAAATTAATTGAGTAAATAATCTTTAACAACGATTAAATTATGGGATTGATTTTTGTCTTGAAAACTTAAAATTAATTGAGCAGATAATCTTTAACAACGATTAAATTATTATGGGATTGATTTTTGTCTTGAAAACTTAAAATTAATTGAGCAGATAATCTTTAACAACAGTTAAATTATTATGGGATTGATTTTTGTCTTGAAGACTTAAAATTAATTGAGTAAATAATCTTTAACAACGATTAAATTATTATGGGATTGATTTTTGTCTTGAAAACTTAAAATTAATTGAGTAAATAATCTTTAACAACGATTAAATTATTATGGGATTGATTTTTGTCTTGAAAACTTAAAATTAATTGAGCAGATAATCTTTAACAACGATTAAATTATTATGGGATTGATTTTTGTCTTGAAAACTTAAAATTAATTGAGCAGATAATCTTTAACAACGATTAAATTATTATGGGATTGATTTTTGTCTTGAAGACTTAAAATTAATTGAGCAGATAATCTTTAACAATGATTAAATTATTATGGGATTGATTTTTGTCTTGAAAACTTAAAATTAATTGAGTAAATAATCTTTAACAACGATTAAATTATTATGGGATTGATTTTTGTCTTGAAGACTTAAAATTAATTGAGTAAATAATCTTTAACAACGATTAAATTATTATGAGATTGATTTTTGTCTTGAAAACTTAAAATTAATTGAGCAGATAATCTTTAACAACGATTAAATTATTATGGGATTGATTTTTGTCTTGAAAACTTAAAATAAATTGAGCAGATAATCTTTAACAACGATTAAATTATTATGGGATTGATTTTTGTGTTGAAAACTTAAAATTAATTGAGCAGATAATCTTTAACAACGATTAAATTATTATGGGATTGATTTTTGTCTTGAAAACTTAAAATTAATTGAGCAGATAATCTTTAACAACGATTAAATTATTATGGGATTGATTTTTGTCTTGAAAACTTAAAATTAATTGAGCAGATAATCTTTAACAACGATTAAATTATTATGGGATTGATTTTTGTGTTGAAAACTTAAAATTAATTGAGCAGATAATCTTTAACAACGATTAAATTATTATGGGATTGATTTTTGTCTTGAAAACTTAAAATTAATTGAGCAGATAATCTTTAACAACGATTAAATTATTATGGGATTGATTTTTGTCTTGAAAACTTAAAATTAATTGAGCAGATAATCTTTAACAACGATTAAATTATTATGGGATTGATTTTTGTCTTGAAAACTTAAAATTAATTGAGCAGATAATCTTTAACAACGATTAAATTATTATGGGATTGATTTTTGTCTTGAAGACTTAAAATTAATTGAGAAGATAATCTTTAACAACGATTAAATTATAATGGGATTGATTTTTGTCTTGAAGACTTAAAATTAATTGAGTAAATAATCTTTAACAACGATTAAATTATTATGGGATTGATTTTTTTCTTGAAAACTTTAAATTAATTGAGCAGATAATCTTTAACAACGATTAAATTATTATGGGATTGATTTTTGTCTTGAAGACTTAAAATTAATTGAGTAAATAATCTTTAACAACGATTAAATTATTATGGGATTGATTTTTGTCTTGAAGACTTAAAATTAATTGAGCAGATAATCTTTAACAACGATTAAATTATTATGGGATTGATTTTTGTCTTGAAAACTTAAAATTAATTGAGTAAATAATCTTTAACAACGATTAAATTATTATGGGATTGATTTTTGTCTTGAAAACTTAAAATTAATTGAGCAGATAATCTTTAACAACGATTAAATTATTATGGGATTGATTTTTGTCTTGAAAACTTAAAATTTATTGAGTAAATAATCTTTAACAACGATTAAATTATTATGGGATTGATTTTTGTCTTGAAGACTTAAAATTAATTGAGTAAATAATCTTTAACAACGATTAAATTATTATGGGATTGATTTTTGTCTTGAAAACTTAAAATTAATTGAGTAAATAATCTTTAACAACGATTAAATTATTATGGGATTGATTTTTGTCTTGAAAACTTTAAATTAATTGAGCAGATAATCTTTAACAACGATTAAATTATTATGGGATTGATTTTTGTCTTGAAGACTTAAAATTAATTGAGTAAATAATCTTTAACAATGATTAAATTATTCTAGGATTGATTTTTGTCTTGAAGACTTAAAATTAATTGAGTAAATAATCTTTAACAACGATTAAATTATTATGGGATTGATTTTTGTCTTGAAAACTTAAAATTAATTGAGAAGATAATCTTTAACAACGATTAAATTATAATGGGATTGATTTTTGTCTTGAAGACTTAAAATTAATTGAGTAAATAATCTTTAACAACGATTAAATTATTATGGGATTGATTTTTTTCTTGAAAACTTTAAATTAATTGAGCAGATAATCTTTAACAACGATTAAATTATTATGGGATTGATTTTTGTCTTGAAGACTTAAAATTAATTGAGTAAATAATCTTTAACAACGATTAAATTATTATGGGATTGATTTTTGTCTTGAAGACTTAAAATTAATTGAGCAGATAATCTTTAACAACGATTAAATTATTATGGGATTGATTTTTGTCTTGAAAACTTAAAATTAATTGAGTAAATAATCTTTAACAACGATTAAATTATTATGGGATTGATTTTTGTCTTGAAAACTTAAAATTAATTGAGCAGATAATCTTTAACAACGATTAAATTATTATGGGATTGATTTTTGTCTTGAAAACTTAAAATTAATTGAGCAGATAATCTTTAACAACGATTAAATTATTATGGGATTGATTTTTGTCTTGAAGACTTAAAATTAATTGAGTAAATAATCTTTAACAATGATTAAATTATTCTAGGATTGATGTTTGTCTTGAAGACTTAAAATTAATTGAGTAAATAATCTTTAACAACGATTAAATTATTATGGGATTGATTTTTGTCTTGAAAACTTAAAATTAATTGAGCAGATAATCTTTAACAACGATTAAATTATTATGGGATTGATTTTTGTCTTGAAGACTTATAATTAATTGAGTAAATAATCTTTAACAACGATTAAATTATTATGGCATTGATTTTTGTCTTGAAGACTTAAAATTAATTGAGCAGATAATCTTTAACAACGATTAAATTATTATGGGATTGATTTTTGTCTTGAAAACTTAAAATTTATTGAGTAAATAATCTTTAACAACGATTAAATTATTATGGGATTGATTTTTGTCTTGAAAACTTAAAATTAATTGAGCAGATAATCTTTAACAACGATTAAATTATTATGGGATTGATTTTTGTCTTGAAAACTTAAAATTAATTGAGCAGATAATCTTTAACAACGATTAAATTATTATGGGATTGATTTTTGTCTTGAAGACTTAAAATTAATTGAGTAAATAATCTTTAACAACGATTAAATTATTATGGGATTGATTTTTGTCTTGAAAACTTAAAATTAATTGAGTAAATAATCTTTAACAATGATTAAATTATTATGGGATTGATTTTTGTCTTGAAAACTTAAAATTAATTGAGCAGATAATCTTTAACAACGATTAAATTATTATGGGATTGATTTTTGTGTCTTGAAAACTTAAAATTAATTGAGCAGATAATCTTTAACAACGATTAAATTATTATGGGATTGATTTTTGTCTTGAAGACTTAAAATTAATTGAGTAAATAATCTTTAACAACGATTAAATTATTATGGGATTGATTTTTGTCTTGAAGACTTAAAATTAATTGAGCAGATAATCTTTAACAACGATTAAATTATTATGGGATTGATTTTTGTCTTGAAAACTTAAAATTAATTGAGCAGATAATCTTTAACAACGATTAAATTATTATGGGATTGATTTTTGTCTTGAAAACTTAAAATTAATTGAGCAGATAATCTTTAACAACGATTAAATTATTATGGGATTGATTTTTGTCTTGAAAACTTAAAATTAATTGAGCAGATAATCTTTAACAACGATTAAATTATTATGGGATTGATTTTTGTCTTGAAAACTTAAAATTAATTGAGCAGATAATCTTTAACAACAGTTAAATTATTATGGGATTGATTTTTGTCTTGAAGACTTAAAATTAATTGAGTAAATAATCTTTAACAACGATTAAATTATTATGGGATTGATTTTTGTCTTGAAGACTTAAAATTAATTGAGCAGATAATCTTTAACAACGATTAAATTATTATGGGATTGATTTTTGTCTTGAAAACTTAAAATTAATTGAGCAGATAATCTTTAACAACGATTAAATTATTATGGGATTGATTTTTGTAGCATTACAAGTTGATTTTTTCTTTTTAGATAATTGTTATTTTATCAACTTGCATGAAAAGAGCTGTGTAAAATATGCTTAAAACCGTTTGAATTATGCAAATACCATCAGTGGTTCAAAAGTTATGAGAATTTTAAGTGCCGAAATTTATGTTTTTCCGTGGACATTTTTCTTTACTAAACCTTTAAAAAAAGTGGGCTAAAATACGGACCTCATCATTTCAAGAAATTCAGTAATTTCGCCACCATTTATTTATTTTTGAAGTTATTCTCATGAAACTTGGTACTCTTATGTAAAATGATGTGCTCTTTCTGATAATGTAGTCAAATGTGATGTATCTCTTCACCATAAGCCATAAATTATAAATTAAATGGGTAAATTTCAAAGTTTTTCAAACTAGCATGTTGTATCATACAGATTGTGAGGTATTTCAATATAACTTTAATTTCTTTGAAGTCACTACACAGTGTCTGTATAATAGTAAGTGCACTATTACTATCTTTTTAAAGAAATTGTGTAATTTAAGCACAACACCATTTTTCTTAAGCCTTACACTAAAATGATTCTTTCAGCAAGGTTGCGACAGGTTAGTTGCAGTGTTTCATAGTAAGGTCCTGTATATATTTACTCCATAATATACTGGGGAAAAATAAGATTGGATAAAATTTGTAATCCAAGCACTGACACATAGCCCCTAAGTCCGGGTGGCAACAGCCCCCCCCCCCCCAAAAAAAAACAAGAACATGGTTACATCTAATATCTAACTAAAATGGTTACACATCGTTCAAACGCTATAATATAAGAAAAAAAATAGATAAAATTTGTAAATAAAAGCGCTTAAAAATACTTTAAAAACACAAAAAAATAAGCAGATAGGTAGAATAGTAACTTAATTTGCATTGGTACTCTTATGTAAAATGATGTGCTCTTTCTGATTATGCAGTCAAATGTGATGTATCTCTTCACCATAAGCCATAAATTATAAATTGAGATGTGCAAATCTCAAAGTTTTTAAAACTGGCACATGGTATCATACAGTGGGAGTCTATTCATGAACAAAACAAAGTATTTTAGAGGTATTTAAATACAGCTTTATTGAGAGTAGTTATTTACCTGCCTCCCCACCAAAGTGGAGCTTAATGTGGGGTGTAGCCATTGAACACCTCAAGAGCATTCATGGCCGGTATTTACTACCCCCCCCCCCCCCCCCCCCCAAAAAAAAAAAAAAAATTGAGAGTAGATATGAAAATCTCAGAAATAAACAGAAGAAAATTTTTCAAAAAGATTTTGAATTTCTGTAAAGGATGGAAATTCCCATAGCCGACCAGAACTCATGCATTCTGGGACCAGTCCAATTTTCAAAATAAACTCTTGATTTACATTTTGCAAATCATCTCTATCTGGCCAAAAATATACACCTATTTTCTGAGATGCAGCCATAAACCGTACTCTACATGAATCCTCGAATGTAGCTTCCACAATACCAGGATACCAGGAATCTTGGTAAGCAACAACTATATATTCGCCGGTTGATGGTAATTTTTTCGGTAGTTGTTCACACACTTGTTGAACAAGACATTGAAGTTCTGCCTCATTCTGTTGTTGCATGCTGTGGTCACTTCGATTTTTCATAATTTTCTTATTCTTTTTCTCTACAACTATTTCTTTTAACACAGACTTTTCTCTTTCCACATGTTTTTTGCGTAGAGTTTTGCCTCCTTTTTGTGCGGTCTTCATCAGATTGCGACGATCATCCAATGGCATATCTTGCAACCATTTCATCATTTTCATTCTATTGCGTTTCAGTAGTTGAACAGAGGAATGGTGATGCATTGAAGCACTTGGCCGTCTTCTTTGGCTATGGTCTAGGTCACCAAAATGATGTTCGCATCCCAAGTTTGTTGTCTGTGCATATCTGTAAATTGAAGAACATTTTCTTTTAGCAATATTCACTTTGATATTTGTAAAAATATATTTTTATATCGTTTAAGTGTAGAATTACAAAATTTGCTATAAATTTTATTAAAATATTCTTACTGTGTACGATCAATATCTTTTTCTGAAGGGGGTCCACCAAATTTACCTCCTGGAAGAAAGTCAGCAAGCTGCTTTTCAATTGTTCGGTTCATTGCGGATGCAACAACCTTGAGACATGAAAATAATTCATTTCTTGTGTCTTCATCAACAGTGAATAGGCATTCTACCATCAGATTCCTATGAGGTAAATTTAACATTTCATCAGTGATGTCTTCAGTCCAGTGGATGTCTGAACGTAAAATAATTGACTGGTTCTTTTTGCAATTTTCCAAAAAGGTATGGATATCTTGAACATGTTGCTTAAGCTGAAGATAAGATACCCCTGACTTGGTAATCAAATTCCAAAAAGGTCCTGTAATCTTTATGTAAACAAGTCCAAAACATTGCAACATAATGCCAATAAATTGTGACTGCAGGTCAGCTTTAACAGCTTTTAATTTGAGATTTGGATTCTTAACCATTTCCAAAACTTCCAGGAATTGTTCTCTATGAAGAAGGACCTCTGCAGATGTCTGGAAAAGGGCATTGAATCTATTATCTCTGTAATTCCCTATTACAGACTTGACACCATTTTCTTGACAATAGCCTTCCCACAAATCCCGAATTCCATAATGGTCACCAGCTGGACCGAATATTTCTGATACTGTTCTTACTACTCTCTCCAATATAGAGCTTTGAGAATTCCAAGTGCGGAAAAATGCTAGAGAGTCACGACCGAGTTGACCATGTTTACTCACAAGAGTCTTCTCATATTCCCGAATATCTTTGCAGCAGTAGGTGTGAAATCCGAGAAGTACGTGCGCCATACAGTAGAAGTTCAGAATGGGGGATGTGTCCTGGTCAGCAAAATCTTTTATCATGTCATCTCTCCATTCTGACAGAAGTTGGTTTGCCTTTTTCTGATTACTTGCTCTGTCACTCATACAGAATGCAAGTTTCTTCAATGTCAATTTTATAAATTCATCTGAATTTTTAGCTTCATCTGTACCATGAATGTTGGCAAGTTCCATTAAATGATCTTTTGTGACATTATGGATGGCACTTGCCGTTTCAGAGCCAACCCTGGTAAAGCCTAAGCTGATGATGCTCCCAGATGATAAAGTGATAGAGGTATCGATTATTTTTTGTTTTTTTCTGGTTGTCCCATCTCTGTTCACTCCCCAATGTTCAGCTGCAGCTAACTGCTCTGAAATGAACTTTTTAGCAAGAAAATGTCCTTCATCAACAATCGCTTGAACAGTTGGGGTGCTTGGCAAATCATCTTTTTTAAGTATTTTTCCAAAGAGATGCTTTGAAATACACATTATTACCGGTGACACTTTCTGTGTTGCAACCTCAAGTCCAGAAAGCTCAATAATGCACATCCGCAAATTTTCTGTAAAAGTACCATCTTTTTCTTTTGTTCTTATAGTTTCGAATATTTGAGATGACAAATTTTCAATTTCAATTTCCAGTGTTTGAATCCATATCTCTTTTTCTTCTAATCTCATGTCCATGGCCTGGATATACTCATCTTTACTTTTCTGCATTTTACTGCATCGTAACCTAAAGTGGGAGGCTGATTTTTGTGCTACTCTCTTCTTTCGAATTTCCTCATCTATCGATATTTTATCATCTGTAAATTCTTTTAAATGTTTGTTCTCCAGCTGCAATTGCTTTAATTTTTTTCTTTGTGTGTTAAGTTTCATAGAAAGCTTTGAAATCTTGTCACTTTGCCTTCTTATTCTCTTACTTAAAATCTTCCACTTTCTCCTGTGGTGGTCATCTCTCTTCTTCATGTTTTTCAAAGAATAATGTCCTATTCTTCTTTGAAGGTCTTCTAGTTTTGTCTCTGCACATGAGATGTTGTCCAACACTTGGCTTAATTTCTTGGATTGTTTTGAAATGTCATACTGCAATATGTTGTATGCCTTTTGAAATTCTTTTTCTCCATGTAGGTTATCAGGAATTTCATGGTCAGTATCTATTTCAATATCTGCAGCACATGTTGCCTCTATGCCTCTGAGATCAGAACTTGATATAACTTCGGGATCCTGTGATATCTCGGGTTGAGATTTCAATATTCTTCTTGCCACATGAAATTCTGCATCAAGAAGATCTTTCAAATTATCAAATCCTTGGACCTTCTTTTTCTGTCGAAATTTATCCTTGGTCTTTACTAACCTATAAATCTTTGTGTTTAAAACTGATGCATTAATTTCTTTCAAGTCACTACATAGTGTCTGTATAACAGTAATAACACTCTTAATATCTCTTTTAAACAATTTGAGTAACTCAAGAATAACACCATTTTTTAAAGCATTACACTGCGCTGAAATGTTTCTTTCAACAAGGTTGCGGGAGGTTAATTTCAGTGCTTCACAATAAGGTCCTGTATAGATTTCCTCCATAATATACTGAAAAAAAAAAAAATGATTGGATAAAGTTTGTAACGTAACTTACTTGCACATAATAAATAATCGAATTCAAACAAAAACACTCTGTGTTATTTAATAATGTTTACCTTAATATATATATGTGTATATATATATGTGTGTGTGTGTATGTATGTATATATATTATATGTATGTGTGTATGTATGGATGTATATTATATATATGTGTGTGTGTATGTATGTATATATATTATATATATGTGTGTGTGTGTATGTATATATATTATATATATATGTGTATGTATGTATATATATTATATATATGTGTGTGTGTATGTATATATATTATATATATGTGTGTGTGTATGTATATATATTATATATATATGTGTATGTATGTATATATATTATATATATGTGTGTGTATGTATGTATATATATTATATATATATGTGTATGTATGTATATATATTATATATATATGTGTATGTATGTATATATATTATATATATGTGTGTGTATGTATGTATATATATTATATATATGTGTGTGTATGTATGTATATATATTATATATGTGTGTGTGTATATATATATATATATATATATATATATATATATATATATATATATATAGCTTCATCCGGTAGGATACCCCATCCCCAGCAAAAACAAAAATATATTTTATATATATGTAGATTCATAAAAGAGACATTTTCTCTCGGCTTTTCTTAGATCTAGTCAGATGATTACGATAAGTATTAATGTGTTTTTATTTAAAATAGCTTTATATTTTTTTGGGGTTTTTATGCATTTATTTTCGTGATCTCTATTCTGTTTTACCGAAAATTCAACTATGTAAACAAAGAAATAAAACCTTGCATTTTATTACTACTTTACTACTTGTAAATTGGAAAAGAAAACGCTCATTTTGGAATTTAAAAAAAAACAGTATAAATTTTCAATTTTCTTTTAAAGAAACCGTTCGATATTTCTGAGAAAAAAAAGAAAAAATGTATGTGTTGTGATATCCTTAAAATAAAACATTTGAATTTATTTATCTATCGAATCATTTATATTTTAGGAAAAGTAACGTTGTTATACACGTACCGTGCGTATTATTAAAGCTAGCTAGAACTATGATATAAGGATTTTTTTTAAAACAATTGGTTTATTTGTTTGTTTTTTCTCTCTCTATGTAGTAATTTTATAAAAACAAACACAATTCTACTTTAAATACAAGTGAGGACTTATAAATACCGACACGTGTAGTATAGTACTAAGCGTTAAAACAAAAAAAAAAAGAGTCGGTTCGGTATTGTATGAAAATAAAATTTGAAAAACTTTTTAAATTATTTTTTTAAATTGACAAACTCATAGTAAAATGAGTAGGCTAGTGACACGAAAGCAGAACAACAGAGTTTTCTATTTTTGAGAAGGGAACACAAATGAAACTGTGTACGCCGTACGGCTTTTGTGATAGTTCGTTTTTCCGTTAAAAAACCCACGGCCCGACTTTTAAAATAAATGTCGGCCCTTGACACGTGTTTGTTCTAGTTGTTTTTAAAATCACTTATAAGAACAAAATATTCTCTTTCCACACGTAAAAATTAGACGGTTCGATATAAAATTTCATTGTGATGCGTTTTATATAAAAGTTTATTTTTTTTTTGGTTTTTATGCATTTATTTTCGTGATCTCTATTCTGTTTTACCGAAAATTCAACTATGTAAACAAAGAAATAAAACCTTGCATTTTATTACTACTTTACTACTAGTAATTTTATAAAAACAAACACAATTCTACTTTAAATACAAGTGAGGACTTATAAATACCGACACGTGTAGTATAGTACTAAGCGTTAAAACAAAAAAAAAAAGAGTCGGTTCGGTATTGTATGAAAATAAAATTTGAAAAACTTTTTAAATTATTTTTTTAAATTGACAAACTCATAGTAAAATGAGTAGGCTAGTGACACGAAAGCAGAACAACAGAGTTTTCTATTTTTGAGAAGGGAACACAAATGAAACTGTGTACGCCGTACGGCTTTTGTGATAGTTCGTTTTTCCGTTAAAAAACCCACGGCCCGACTTTTAAAATAAATGTCGGCCCTTGACACGTGTTTGTTCTAGTTGTTTTTAAAATCACTTATAAGAACAAAATATTCTCTTTCCACACGTAAAAATTAGACGGTTCGATATAAAATTTCATTGTGATGCGTTTTATATAAAAGTTTATTTTTTTTTTGGTTTTTATGCATTTATTTTCGTGATCTCTATTCTGTTTTACCGAAAATTCAACTATGTAAACAAAGAAATAAAACCTTGCATTTTATTACTACTTTACTACTAGTAATTTTATAAAAACAAACACAATTCTACTTTAAATACAAGTGAGGACTTATAAATACCGACACGTGTAGTATAGTACTAAGCGTTAAAACAAAAAAAAAAAAAAGAGTCGGTTCGGTATTGTATGAAAATAAAATTTGAAAAACTTTTTAAATTATTTTTTTAAATTGACAAACTCATAGTAAAATGAGTAGGCTAGTGACACGAAAGCAGAACAACAGAGTTTTCTATTTTTGAGAAGGGAACACAAATGAAACTGTGTACGCCGTACGGCTTTTGTGATAGTTCGTTTTTCCGTTAAAAGCGACTTGTTGAATTAAAAAAAAAAGAACGTTTTAAAGAAAGATGCGCAAATTAATAATTATCAAATATGTACATATTATATATAAAATTAATTCTGAAACTATTATCTATATGAAAATGAATGAAATATTTCGACTTACCTTATCAATTTTGAAATATTCTTTGTCAACTTTACTCGGTCGTAAGTTTGTTTTCTGTGGTCGGAGAAATACAGTTCAAAGTCCAGTAGAGTTGGACGTCTGGGTTTATATAGCCTGTGAAATCTCAGCAATATCCAATCAAATTTGACCCCGCGCATAGTATCAAAACGTGACATACAAATTGTAAACATAAAAAAAAAGCGTCGCCGTTTTTGTTGCTATCAGTTTTGAGCGGTTTTTCATTTTTAACTTGGAATATAAAAATATTGAACGTATAAAGGCACAATAAATTAACATCATTGGAATGCTTATTCTATTCTCTTTCCATCCATGTAATTCTTTTAAAGATTGGCCCGCAAATAAAAAAGATATGGCTTCTTTAAACGCATTAGGTGTGAAATCGAGCCAATGTCAGCGGAAAACCAGTACATGCTTGTAATGCTAATTTTTGTCTTGAAAACTTAAAATTAATTGAGCAGATAATCTTTAACAACGATTAAATTATTATGGGATTGATTTTTGTCTTGAAAACTTAAAATTAATTGAGCAGATAATCTTTAACAACGATTAAATTATTATGGGATTGATTTTTGTCTTGAAAACTTAAAATTAATTGAGCAGATAATCTTTAACAACGATTAAATTATTATGGGATTGATTTTTGTCTTGAAGACTTAAAATTAATTAAGCAGATAATCTTTAACAACGATTAAATTATTATGGGATTGATTTTTGTCTTGAAAACTTAAAATTAATTGAGCAGATAATCTTTAACAACGATTAAATTATTATGGGATTGATTTTTGTCTTGAAAACTTAAAATTAATTGAGCAGATAATCTTTAACAACGATTAAATTATTATGGGATTGATTTTTGTCTTGAAAACTTAAAATTAATTGAGCAGATAATCTTTAACAACGATTAAATTATTATGGGATTGATTTTTGTCTTGAAAACTTAAAATTAATTGAGCAGATAATCTTTAACAACGATTAAATTATTATGGGATTGATTTTTGTCTTGAAAACTTAAAATTAATTGAGCAGATAATCTTTAACAACGATTAAATTATTATGGGATTGATTTTTGTCTTGAAGACTTAAAATTAATTGAGCAGATAATCTTTAACAACGATTAAATTATTATGGGATTGATTTTTGTCTTGAAAACTTAAAATTAATTGAGCAGATAATCTTTAACAACGATTAAATTATTATGGGATTGATTTTTGTCTTGAAAACTTAAAATTAATTGAGCAGATAATCTTTAACAACGATTAAATTATTATGGGATTGATTTTTGTCTTGAAAACTTAAAATTAATTGAGCAGATAATCTTTAACAACGATTAAATTATTATGGGATTGATTTTTGTCTTGAAGACTTAAAATTAATTGAGTAAATAATCTTTAACAACGATTAAATTATTATGGGATTGATTTTTGTCTTGAAAACTTAAAATTAATTGAGCAGATAATCTTTAACAACGATTAAATTATTATGGGATTGATTTTTGTCTTGAAGACTTAAAATTAATTGAGTAAATAATCTTTAACAACGATTAAATTATTATGGGATTGATTTTTGTCTTGAAAACTTAAAATTAATTGAGTAAATAATCTTTAACAACGATTAAATTATTATGGGATTGATTTTTGTCTTGAAAACTTAAAATTAATTGAGCAGATAATCTTTAACAACGATTAAATTATTATGGGATTGATTTTTGTCTTGAAAACTTAAAATTAATTGAGCAGATAATCTTTAACAACGATTAAATTATTATGGGATTGATTTTTGTCTTGAAGACTTAAAATTAATTGAGTAAATAATCTTTAACAACGATTAAATTATTATGGGATTGATTTTTGTCTTGAAAACTTTAAATTAATTGAGTAAATAATCTTTAACAACGATTAAATTATTATGGGATTGATTTTTGTCTTGAAAACTTAAAATTAATTGAGCAGATAATCTTTAACGATTAAATTATTATGGGATTGATTTTTGTCTTGAAGACTTAAAATTAATTGAGTAAATAATCTTTAACAACGATTAAATTATTATGAGATTGATTTTTGTCTTGAAAACTTAAAATTAATTGAGCAGATAATCTTTAACAACGATTAAATTATTATGGGATTGATTTTTGTCTTGAAAACTTAAAATAAATTGAGCAGATAATCTTTAACAACGATTAAATTATTATGGGATTGATTTTTGTCTTGAAAACTTAAAATTAATTGAGCAGATAATCTTTAACAACGATTAAATTATTATGGGATTGATTTTTGTCTTGAAAACTTAAAATTAATTGAGCAGATAATCTTTAACAACGATTAAATTATTATGGGATTGATTTTTGTCTTGAAAACTTAAAATTAATTGAGCAGATAATCTTTAACAACGATTAAATTATTATGGGATTGATTTTTGTCTTGAAGACTTAAAATTAATTGAGCAGATAATCTTTAACAACGATTAAATTATTATGGGATTGATTTTTGTCTTGAAAACTAAAAATTAATTGAGCAGATAATCTTTAACAACGATTAAATTATTATGGGATTGATTTTTGTCTTGAAAACTTAAAATTAATTGAGCAGATAATCTTTAACAACGATTAAATTATTATGGGATTGATTTTTGTCTTGAAAACTTAAAATTAATTGAGCAGATAATCTTTAACAACGATTAAATTATTATGGGATTGATTTTTGTCTTGAAAACTTAAAATTAATTGAGCAGATAATCTTTAACAACGATTAAATTATTATGGGATTGATTTTTGTCTTGAAGACTTAAAATTAATTGAGCAGATAATCTTTAACAACAATTAAATTATTATGGGATTGATTTTTGTCTTGAAAACTTAAAATTAATTGAGCAGATAATCTTTAACAACGATTAAATTATTATGGGATTGATTTTTGTCTTGAAAACTTAAAATTAATTGAGCAGATAATCTTTAACAACGATTAAATTGTTATGGGATTGATTTTTGTGTTGAAAACTTAAAATTAATTGAGCAGATAATCTTTAACAACGATTAAATTATTATGGGATTGATTTTTGTCTTGAAAACTTAAAATTAATTGAGCAGATAATCTTTAACGATTAAATTATTATGGGATTGATTTTTGTCTTGAAGACTTAAAATTAATTGAGTAAATAATCTTTAACAACGATTAAATTATTATGAGATTGATTTTTGTCTTGAAAACTTAAAATTAATTGAGCAGATAATCTTTAACAACGATTAAATTATTATGGGATTGATTTTTGTCTTGAAAACTTAAAATAAATTGAGCAGATAATCTTTAACAACGATTAAATTATTATGGGATTGATTTTTGTCTTGAAAACTTAAAATTAATTGAGCAGATAATCTTTAACAACGATTAAATTATTATGGGATTAGTTTTTGTCTTGAAAACTTAAAATTAATTGAGCAGATAATCTTTAACGATTAAATTATTATGGGATTGATTTTTGTCTTGAAAACTTAAAATTAATTGAGCAGATAATCTTTAACGATTAAATTATTATGGGATTGATTTTTGTCTTGAAGACTTAAAATTAATTGAGTAAATAATCTTTAACAACGATTAAATTATTATGAGATTGATTTTTGTCTTGAAAACTTAAAATTAATTGAGCAGATAATCTTTAACAACGATTAAATTATTATGGGATTGATTTTTGTCTTGAAGACTTAAAATTAATTGAGCAGATAATCTTTAACAACGATTAAATTATTATGGGATTGATTTTTGTCTTGAAAACTTAAAATTAATTGAGCAGATAATCTTTAACAACGATTAAATTATTATGGGATTGATTTTTGTCTTGAAAACTTAAAATTAATTGAGCAGATAATCTTTAACAACGATTAAATTATTATGGGATTGATTTTTGTCTTGAAAACTTAAAATTAATTGAGCAGATAATCTTTAACAACGATTAAATTATTATGGGATTGATTTTTGTCTTGAAGACTTAAAATTAATTGAGTAAATAATCTTTAACAACGATTAAATTATTATGGGATTGATTTTTGTCTTGAAAACTTAAAATTAATTGAGCAGATAATCTTTAACAACGATTAAATTATTATGGGATTGATTTTTGTCTTGAAGACTTAAAATTAATTAAGCAGATAATCTTTAACAACGATTAAATTATTATGGGATTGATTTTTGTCTTGAAAACTTAAAATTAATTGAGCAGATAATCTTTAACAACGATTAAATTATTATGGGATTGATTTTTGTCTTGAAAACTTAAAATTAATTGAGCAGATAATCTTTAACAACGATTAAATTATTATGGGATTGATTTTTGTCTTGAAAACTTAAAATTAATTGAGCAGATAATCTTTAACAACGATTAAATTATTATGGGATTGATTTTTGTCTTGAAAACTTAAAATTAATTGAGCAGATAATCTTTAACAACGATTAAATTATTATGGGATTGATTTTTGTCTTGAAAACTTAAAATTAATTGAGCAGATAATCTTTAACAACGATTAAATTATTATGGGATTGATTTTTGTCTTGAAGACTTAAAATTAATTGAGCAGATAATCTTTAACAACGATTAAATTATTATGGGATTGATTTTTGTCTTGAAAACTTAAAATTAATTGAGCAGATAATCTTTAACAACGATTAAATTATTATGGGATTGATTTTTGTCTTGAAAACTTAAAATTAATTGAGCAGATAATCTTTAACAACGATTAAATTATTATGGGATTGATTTTTGTCTTGAAAACTTAAAATTAATTGAGCAGATAATCTTTAACAACGATTAAATTATTATGGGATTGATTTTTGTCTTGAAGACTTAAAATTAATTGAGTAAATAATCTTTAACAACGATTAAATTATTATGGGATTGATTTTTGTCTTGAAAACTTAAAATTAATTGAGCAGATAATCTTTAACAACGATTAAATTATTATGGGATTGATTTTTGTCTTGAAGACTTAAAATTAATTGAGTAAATAATCTTTAACAACGATTAAATTATTATGGGATTGATTTTTGTCTTGAAAACTTAAAATTAATTGAGTAAATAATCTTTAACAACGATTAAATTATTATGGGATTGATTTTTGTCTTGAAAACTTAAAATTAATTGAGCAGATAATCTTTAACAACGATTAAATTATTATGGGATTGATTTTTGTCTTGAAAACTTAAAATTAATTGAGCAGATAATCTTTAACAACGATTAAATTATTATGGGATTGATTTTTGTCTTGAAGACTTAAAATTAATTGAGTAAATAATCTTTAACAACGATTAAATTATTATGGGATTGATTTTTGTCTTGAAAACTTTAAATTAATTGAGTAAATAATCTTTAACAACGATTAAATTATTATGGGATTGATTTTTGTCTTGAAAACTTAAAATTAATTGAGCAGATAATCTTTAACGATTAAATTATTATGGGATTGATTTTTGTCTTGAAGACTTAAAATTAATTGAGTAAATAATCTTTAACAACGATTAAATTATTATGAGATTGATTTTTGTCTTGAAAACTTAAAATTAATTGAGCAGATAATCTTTAACAACGATTAAATTATTATGGGATTGATTTTTGTCTTGAAAACTTAAAATAAATTGAGCAGATAATCTTTAACAACGATTAAATTATTATGGGATTGATTTTTGTCTTGAAAACTTAAAATTAATTGAGCAGATAATCTTTAACAACGATTAAATTATTATGGGATTGATTTTTGTCTTGAAAACTTAAAATTAATTGAGCAGATAATCTTTAACAACGATTAAATTATTATGGGATTGATTTTTGTCTTGAAAACTTAAAATTAATTGAGCAGATAATCTTTAACAACGATTAAATTATTATGGGATTGATTTTTGTCTTGAAGACTTAAAATTAATTGAGCAGATAATCTTTAACAACGATTAAATTATTATGGGATTGATTTTTGTCTTGAAAACTAAAAATTAATTGAGCAGATAATCTTTAACAACGATTAAATTATTATGGGATTGATTTTTGTCTTGAAAACTTAAAATTAATTGAGCAGATAATCTTTAACAACGATTAAATTATTATGGGATTGATTTTTGTCTTGAAAACTTAAAATTAATTGAGCAGATAATCTTTAACAACGATTAAATTATTATGGGATTGATTTTTGTCTTGAAAACTTAAAATTAATTGAGCAGATAATCTTTAACAACGATTAAATTATTATGGGATTGATTTTTGTCTTGAAGACTTAAAATTAATTGAGCAGATAATCTTTAACAACAATTAAATTATTATGGGATTGATTTTTGTCTTGAAAACTTAAAATTAATTGAGCAGATAATCTTTAACAACGATTAAATTATTATGGGATTGATTTTTGTCTTGAAAACTTAAAATTAATTGAGCAGATAATCTTTAACAACGATTAAATTGTTATGGGATTGATTTTTGTGTTGAAAACTTAAAATTAATTGAGCAGATAATCTTTAACAACGATTAAATTATTATGGGATTGATTTTTGTCTTGAAAACTTAAAATTAATTGAGCAGATAATCTTTAACGATTAAATTATTATGGGATTGATTTTTGTCTTGAAGACTTAAAATTAATTGAGTAAATAATCTTTAACAACGATTAAATTATTATGAGATTGATTTTTGTCTTGAAAACTTAAAATTAATTGAGCAGATAATCTTTAACAACGATTAAATTATTATGGGATTGATTTTTGTCTTGAAAACTTAAAATAAATTGAGCAGATAATCTTTAACAACGATTAAATTATTATGGGATTGATTTTTGTCTTGAAAACTTAAAATTAATTGAGCAGATAATCTTTAACAACGATTAAATTATTATGGGATTAGTTTTTGTCTTGAAAACTTAAAATTAATTGAGCAGATAATCTTTAACGATTAAATTATTATGGGATTGATTTTTGTCTTGAAAACTTAAAATTAATTGAGCAGATAATCTTTAACGATTAAATTATTATGGGATTGATTTTTGTCTTGAAGACTTAAAATTAATTGAGTAAATAATCTTTAACAACGATTAAATTATTATGAGATTGATTTTTGTCTTGAAAACTTAAAATTAATTGAGCAGATAATCTTTAACAACGATTAAATTATTATGGGATTGATTTTTGTCTTGAAGACTTAAAATTAATTGAGCAGATAATCTTTAACAACGATTAAATTATTATGGGATTGATTTTTGTCTTGAAAACTTAAAATTAATTGAGCAGATAATCTTTAACAACGATTAAATTATTATGGGATTGATTTTTGTCTTGAAAACTTAAAATTAATTGAGCAGATAATCTTTAACAACGATTAAATTATTATGGGATTGATTTTTGTCTTGAAAACTTAAAATTAATTGAGCAGATAATCTTTAACAACGATTAAATTATTATGGGATTGATTTTTGTCTTGAAGACTTAAAATTAATTGAGTAAATAATCTTTAACAACGATTAAATTATTATGGGATTGATTTTTGTCTTGAAAACTTAAAATTAATTGAGCAGATAATCTTTAACAACGATTAAATTATTATGGGATTGATTTTTGTCTTGAAGACTTAAAATTAATTGAGTAAATAATCTTTAACAACGATTAAATTATTATGGGATTGATTTTTGTCTTGAAAACTTAAAATTAATTGAGTAAATAATCTTTAACAACGATTAAATTATTATGGGATTGATTTTTGTCTTGAAAACTTAAAATTAATTGAGCAGATAATCTTTAACAACGATTAAATTATTATGGGATTGATTTTTGTCTTGAAAACTTAAAATTAATTGAGCAGATAATCTTTAACAACGATTAAATTATTATGGGATTGATTTTTGTCTTGAAGACTTAAAATTAATTGAGTAAATAATCTTTAACAACGATTAAATTATTATGGGATTGATTTTTGTCTTGAAAACTTTAAATTAATTGAGTAAATAATCTTTAACAACGATTAAATTATTATGGGATTGATTTTTGTCTTGAAAACTTAAAATTAATTGAGCAGATAATCTTTAACGATTAAATTATTATGGGATTGATTTTTGTCTTGAAGACTTAAAATTAATTGAGTAAATAATCTTTAACAACGATTAAATTATTATGAGATTGATTTTTGTCTTGAAAACTTAAAATTAATTGAGCAGATAATCTTTAACAACGATTAAATTATTATGGGATTGATTTTTGTCTTGAAAACTTAAAATAAATTGAGCAGATAATCTTTAACAACGATTAAATTATTATGGGATTGATTTTTGTCTTGAAAACTTAAAATTAATTGAGCAGATAATCTTTAACAACGATTAAATTATTATGGGATTGATTTTTGTCTTGAAAACTTAAAATTAATTGAGCAGATAATCTTTAACAACGATTAAATTATTATGGGATTGATTTTTGTCTTGAAAACTTAAAATTAATTGAGCAGATAATCTTTAACAACGATTAAATTATTATGGGATTGATTTTTGTCTTGAAGACTTAAAATTAATTGAGCAGATAATCTTTAACAACGATTAAATTATTATGGGATTGATTTTTGTCTTGAAAACTAAAAATTAATTGAGCAGATAATCTTTAACAACGATTAAATTATTATGGGATTGATTTTTGTCTTGAAAACTTAAAATTAATTGAGCAGATAATCTTTAACAACGATTAAATTATTATGGGATTGATTTTTGTCTTGAAAACTTAAAATTAATTGAGCAGATAATCTTTAACAACGATTAAATTATTATGGGATTGATTTTTGTCTTGAAAACTTAAAATTAATTGAGCAGATAATCTTTAACAACGATTAAATTATTATGGGATTGATTTTTGTCTTGAAAACTTAAAATTAATTGAGCAGATAATCTTTAACAACAATTAAATTATTATGGGATTGATTTTTGTCTTGAAAACTTAAAATTAATTGAGCAGATAATCTTTAACAACGATTAAATTATTATGGGATTGATTTTTGTCTTGAAAACTTAAAATTAATTGAGCAGATAATCTTTAACAACGATTAAATTGTTATGGGATTGATTTTTGTGTTGAAAACTTAAAATTAATTGAGCAGATAATCTTTAACAACGATTAAATTATTATGGGATTGATTTTTGTCTTGAAAACTTAAAATTAATTGAGCAGATAATCTTTAACGATTAAATTATTATGGGATTGATTTTTGTCTTGAAGACTTAAAATTAATTGAGTAAATAATCTTTAACAACGATTAAATTATTATGAGATTGATTTTTGTCTTGAAAACTTAAAATTAATTGAGCAGATAATCTTTAACAACGATTAAATTATTATGGGATTGATTTTTGTCTTGAAAACTTAAAATAAATTGAGCAGATAATCTTTAACAACGATTAAATTATTATGGGATTGATTTTTGTCTTGAAAACTTAAAATTAATTGAGCAGATAATCTTTAACAACGATTAAATTATTATGGGATTAGTTTTTGTCTTGAAAACTTAAAATTAATTGAGCAGATAATCTTTAACAACGATTAAATTATTATGGGATTGATTTTTGTCTTGAAAACTTAAAATTAATTGAGCAGATAATCTTTAACAACGATTAAATTATTATGGGATTGATTTTTGTCTTGAAGACTTAAAATTAATTGAGCAGATAATCTTTAACAACGATTAAATTATTATGGGATTGATTTTTGTCTTGAAAACTTAAAATTAATTGAGCAGATAATCTTTAACAACGATTAAATTATTATGGGATTGATTTTTGTCTTGAAAACTTAATATTAATTGAGCAGATAATCTTTAACAACGATTAAATTATTATGGGATTGATTTTTGTCTTGAAAACTTAAAATTAATTGAGCAGATAATCTTTAACAACGATTAAATTATTATGGGATTGATTTTTGTCTTGAAAACTTAAAATTAATTGAGCAGATAATCTTTAACAACGATTAAATTATTATGGGATTGATTTTTGTCTTGAAAACTTAAAATAAATTGAGCAGATAATCTTTAACAACAATTAAATTATTATGGGATTGATTTTTGTCTTGAAAACTTAAAATTAATTGAGCAGATAATCTTTAACAACGATTAAATTATTATGGGATTGATTTTTGTCTTGAAAACTTAAAATTAATTGAGCAGATAATCTTTAACAACGATTAAATTATTATGGGATTGATTTTTGTCTTGAAAACTTAAAATTAATTGAGCAGATAATCTTTAACAACGATTAAATTATTATGGGATTTTTGTGTTGAAAACTTAAAATTAATTGAGCAGATAATCTTTAACAACGATTAAATTATTATGGGATTGATTTTTGTCTTGAAAACTTAAAATTAATTGAGCAGATAATCTTTAACAACGATTAAATTATTATGGGATTGATTTTTGTCTTGAAAACTTAAAATTAATTGAGCAGATAATCTCTAACAACGATTAAATTATTATGGGATTGATTTTTGTCTTGAAGACTTAAAATTAATTGAGCAGATAATCTTTAACAACGATTAAATTATTATGGGATTGATTTTTGTCTTGAAAACTTAAAATTAATTGAGCAGATAATCTTTAACAACGATTAAATTATTATGGGATTGATTTTTGTCTTGAAGACTTAAAATTAATTGAGCAGATAATCTTTAACAACGATTAAATTATTATGGGATTGATTTTTGTCTTGAAAACTTAAAATTAATTGAGCAGATAATCTTTAACAACGATTAAATTATTATGGGATTGATTTTTGTCTTGAAAACTTAAAATTAATTGAGCAGATAATCTTTAACAACGATTAAATTATTATGGGATTGATTTTTGTGTTGAAAACTTAAAATTAATTGAGCAGATAATCTTTAACAACGATTAAATTATTATGGGATTGATTTTTGTCTTGAAAACTTAAAATTAATTGAGCAGATAATCTTTAACAACGATTAAATTATTATGGGATTGATTTTTGTCTTGAAAACTTAAAATTAATTGAGCAGATAATCTTTAACAACGATTAAATTATTATGGGATTGATTTTTGTCTTGAAAACTTAAAATTAATTGAGCAGATAATCTTTAACAACGATTAAATTATTATGGGATTGATTTTTGTCTTGAAAACTTAAAATTAATTGAGCAGATAATCTTTAACAACGATTAAATTATTATGGGATTGATTTCTGTCTTGAAAACTTAAAATTAATTGAGCAGATAATCTTTAACAACGATTAAATTATTATGGGATTGATTTTTGTCTTGAAGACTTAAAATTAATTGAGTAAATAATCTTTAACAACGATTAAATTATTATGGGATTGATTTTTGTCTTGAAAACTTAAAATTAATTGAGCAGATAATCTTTAACAACGATTAAATTATTATGGGATTGATTTTTGTCTTGAAGACTTAAAATTAATTGAGTAAATAATCTTTAACAACGATTAAATTATTATGGGATTGATTTTTGTCTTGAAAACTTAAAATTAATTGAGTAAATAATCTTTAACAACGATTAAATTATTATGGGATTGATTTTTGTCTTGAAAACTTTAAATTAATTGAGTAAATAATCTTTAACAACGATTAAATTATTATGGGATTGATTTTTGTCTTGAAAACTTAAAATTAATTGAGCAGATAATCTTTAACGATTAAATTATTATGGGATTGATTTTTGTCTTGAAGACTTAAAATTAATTGAGTAAATAATCTTTAACAACGATTAAATTATTATGAGATTGATTTTTGTCTTGAAAACTTAAAATTAATGGAGCAGATAATCTTTAACAACGATTAAATTATTATGGGATTGATTTTTGTCTTGAAAACTTAAAATAAATTGAGCAGATAATCTTTAACAACGATTAAATTATTATGGGATTGATTTTTGTCTTGAAAACTTAAAATTAATTGAGCAGATAATCTTTAACAACGATTAAATTATTATGGGATTGATTTTTGTCTTGAAAACTTAAAATTAATTGAGCAGATAATCTTTAACAACGATTAAATTATTATGGGATTGATTTTTGTCTTGAAAACTTAAAATTAATTGAGCAGATAATCTTTAACAACGATTAAATTATTATGGGATTGATTTTTGTCTTGAAGACTTAAAATTAATTGAGCAGATAATCTTTAACAACGATTAAATTATTATGGGATTGATTTTTGTCTTGAAAACTTAAAATTAATTGAGCAGATAATCTTTAACAACGATTAAATTATTATGGGATTGATTTTTGTCTTGAAAACTTAAAATTAATTGAGCAGATAATCTTTAACAACGATTAAATTATTATGGGATTGATTTTTGTCTTGAAAACTTAAAATTAATTGAGCAGATAATCTTTAACAACGATTAAATTATTATGGGATTGATTTTTGTCTTGAAGACTTAAAATTAATTGAGCAGATAATCTTTAACAACGATTAAATTATTATGGGATTGATTTTTGTCTTGAAAACTTAAAATTAATTGAGCAGATAATCTTTAACAACGATTAAATTATTATGGGATTGATTTTTGTCTTAAAAAATTAAAATTAATTGAGCAGATAATCTTTAACAACGATTAAATTGTTATGGGATTGATTTTTGTGTTGAAAACTTAAAATTAATTGAGCAGATAATCTTTAACAACGATTAAATTATTATGGGATTGATTTTTGTCTTGAAAACTTTAAATTAATTGAGCAGATAATCTTTAACGATTAAATTATTATGGGATTGATTTTTGTCTTGAAGACTTAAAATTAATTGAGTAAATAATCTTTAACAACGATGAAATTATTATGAGATTGATTTTTGTCTTGAAAACTTAAAATTAATTGAGCAGATAATCTTTAACAACGATTAAATTATTATGGGATTGATTTTTGTCTTGAAAACTTAAAATAAATTGAGCAGATAATCTTTAACAACGATTAAATTATTATGGGATTGATTTTTGTCTTGAAAACTTAAAATTAATTGAGCAGATAATCTTTAACAACGATTAAATTATTATGGGATTGATTTTTGTCTTGAAAACTTAAAATTAATTGAGCAGATAATCTTTAACAACGATTAAATTATTATGGGATTGATTTTTGTCTTGAAAACTTAAAATTAATTGAGCAGATAATCTTTAACAACGATTAAATTATTATGGGATTGATTTTTGTCTAGAAGACTTAAAATTAATTGAGCAGATAATCTTTAACAACGATTAAATTATTATGGGATTGATTTTTGTCTTGAAAACTTAAAATTAATTGAGCAGATAATCTTTAACAACGATTAAATTATTATGGGATTGATTTTAGTCTTGAAAACTTAAAATTAATTGAGCAGATAATCTTTAACAACGATTAAATTATTATGGGATTGATTTTTGTCTTGAAAACTTTAAATTAATTGAGCATCTAATCTTTAACAACGATTAAATTATTATGGGATTGATTTTTGTCTTGAAAACTTAAAATTAATTGAGCAGATAATCTTTAACAACGATTAAATTATTATGGGATTGATTTTTGTCTTGAAGACTTAAAATTAATTGAGCAGATAATCTTTAACAACGATTAAATTATTATGGGATTGATTTTTGTCTTGAAAACTTAAAATTAATTGAGCAGATAATCTTTAACAACGATTAAATTATTATGGGATTGATTTTTGTCTTGAAAACTTAAAATTAATTGAGCAGATAATCTTTAACAACGATTAAATTGTTATGGGATTGATTTTTGTGTTGAAAACTTAAAATTAATTGAGCAGATAATCTTTAACAACGATTAAATTATTATGGGATTGATTTTTGTGTTGAAAACTTAAAATTAATTGAGCAGATAATCTTTAACAACGATTAAATTATTATGGGATTGATTTTTGTCTTGAAAACTTAAAATTAATTGAGCAGATAATTTTTAACAACGATTAAATTTATATGATGGGATTGATTTTTGTCTTGAAAACTTAAAATTAATTGAGCAGATAATCTTTAACAACGATTAAATTATTATGGGATTGATTTTTGTCTTGAAAACTTAAAATTAATTGAGCAGATAATTTTTAACAACGATTAAATTATTATGGGATTGATTTTTGTGTTGAAAACTTAAAATTAATTGAGCAAATAATCTTTAACAACGATTAAATTATTATGGGATTGATTTTTGTCTTGAAAACTTAAAATTAATTGAGCAGATAATCTTTAACAATGATTTAATTGTAAAAGTCTCAGGATGTTTTGTCTCGTTTTTTCTAATCCCTGAATGTTATTTTAGATCAGTTAGGTCTCAGAATTCAGAGGGACCCTTCTTGGGGCTAACACTTGATCTCTTTATGAGATTCATAGATATCCAAGAGTTCATGAACCTGGAGTTTGTAAAGCAGTGAAGAATATTATTTTTCCTCTCCCTAATTCATCTCTTAACTATGTTATAGTTTATCTTGTGGTCTTTTCTTAGTCTTGTCAGATTCAAGGTCAAGAATTCATCTAGTTTGGTGGAGTTTCTAGCTTAGTACTGTTACTTTAGGTAGCATCGCTAGGAAAAGATGCACCATTCCTTGCATGTAGCCATGAGCTTTGGATACTGTTATTTTGAATATTTGGTGAGGGTTTACTTGTAGGGAACAAAGTAATCTTGTGTCAACTTATACTGACAAACCCCTGTACAGAGAGACTGAAGACACTCGAGGATGTTGTCTAGTAGACAGTCAAATTCTTTTATTTGTATACATTTTTCTTCCATTAGTCAGTCTGTTCCCCATCAGATTGAAAATCAGTTTTTCAAATTTATATTTGTAATAGGGGAAGCCATGGTTAAAGCTGTTTTCTCTATCCATTCCTCGGTTAAGCTGATATATTCATGAAAAAGAAATGATTTTAACGTAAAATATAGTTTATTTATTTAACTATTGGATACCCATTTCCTAAACTTCAAAGTGGTTCTGGCCAGATTACCCGTAATCCCCTGGACATATTACGTATGGAATCACTAACATCTATGCCACAACTGAAATTATACTTCAAATCTTTCTCTACATCACATGATCAAGATAACCAATCCACTGTCTACTTTCCCTAGATCATGCCCCATCAATCATATGTAATAATTTATTGCAGCTGGCAATTTCTATCTACACAATTTTAACAGTATATTACTGCCAGGTAATATTCAACATATTTTATGTTATTTGATTGTTTTGGTAAGTAATTTGGTTCAAATGCAGAATTGTCATCTAAGAATTTAACAGAGATTCCAGAGTTTCACTGACAAATTACGGAATTTGTCAAGACATGTAGATGATAGATTGTGGAGACAAATATTTGGAAACCCCGATCGTTTCGCCGGTTTACTTTGGCAGATTTTTGATTTGTATCAGTTTGCGGATAAAGAACATCACCCACCTTCTTCTATTTCGCCAACATCGTTTCCTACTTTCTAATTTATCGGCCTCTGTCCTTTATTTGCAGTCTTCCTACCCCCATAAAAAAATAAGCACCGGAACCACTAAAGCCTTAGTCCAGGTGCACCCCCCCACCCCAGGCCGAATTAATAAATAAAAAAAATGTATATGAAACAATTTGTCAGTGAAATTCTGGAATCTGTTAAATTCTTAGATGACCCCCCTAAAAAAACAAGTAAAAACATTACTCTCTTCTTAAAAATCTAGAAAAAAATACACAAATTGTTTGTAAAACAAAAAAGTTTGTTCTGTTCGTCGAGCGTTCGGGTAGCTACATATATCCATATGTCACGACTCGGAAATCTCTGTAAGTACTGAAATTCTTCTGATAATTATTCTGCACGCACACACCGGTAATTTTATCGTAAGAACAATTTATGTGTAATTGATATACATTTCAGAACAAATAATTAGCTAAAAAATGATGATATTTTTAATTTAGAAATTTTTATACTGATATGATCAATTTAGAAAAAGAAACAAAGAAAAAACAGTTTTTACAATTACAAAAATCCAAGACAACTTTTTAGTTTGCATTTATTCTAAACAAGCAAAAAACTTCCCACAATCCGGCAGCTATTAATCTAGCTCTAAGGACTCTTAAGAATTTTTTTTTTAAACGATGACTTAAATATACGCCAAAGAATGGCTGGGGTTGAGTGCTACAAATGGGCAAAACGGAGATAGTACTTTTGCTATGCTTTTGTGACGGGAGGGGGGAAGAAAGAGAGAGATTGTTACACTTTTGCCTGGATCGGTAAACAGGGTGGGGGGGAGACCTCAGGCAATGCCGGGTACCCCTGCTAGTCATATATAAATAGAGATTTTGTCCGTCTGTCAGTCATAATTTTTTTTAAACGTAATAAATACATTGCAGAATTTGTCTTATTTCGAAATATCAGAGATTTTAACTACTTTTAAAAATGGAAAATTAATAGTAAATAATAAAAATTCCCAACAAATAAAGTGGATGCTATGACTGGAAACTGAAACCTTGAGATCTTCAGTCTTAGGTTCGACCAACTGAGCTATTTGGACTTTCTTATAAATAGAGCTTAAAATATTACCTTAACAAAATAATTATAGCTTTGGCGTGACGTCGTTGATTTATGTCATCTTTCAAAATATGAATTCAAACATAAGCAATAATAAAACAATAAATAAATGAATGGGTAAACATTATCAATAGCATAGGACCCATAATTCTAGGTTTCTGAATTTTTGAGATGAGGATTGATAATTTGTATTATTTGAACTGCTGTTCTCATTTTGAGTGTTATTCTCACAATGTTTCGGCCAATGTAACCTTCGGCCTTCTTCAGATGTATCTATGTGCAATTTTGAACGGAACCATTTATTTAATCCACAGGGGTAGCTTGTTCTTGTTCCATCAGCCATGATTGGGTAGAAGTCTTAAATAATTCGCAATTGTGTTCTTAGTATCGCCCGTGCTGAGGATTGAACCTTCAACCTCCAGAAGAGTGTTGCTTAGAAAAAAAAAAGCAACCCTATTTATAGATGTGAAGATAGTGGATGCATGGTTTACTTGTGTGATCATTTTTAAAAATTTTAATTCAGACTATTGCCCGGGGTTCCCCCAATCGGTTGTCTGGGGCAAAGACTGTCTCTTCCCCGGTGCCCCTCCCTTGACCCCATTGTCTTCTCGCTATTAATTTTTCGCAAGTTTGTATTTTGCACTTTACCAAAACTACCATTACTGCAAAACCTGTCAGAGGAGACACTTGTTTGTAAAGCGCTGTATGATTTTGCTGGTAGTAGCAGCTCTCCATGTCGTGGAACCATAGAGCAGGATGAACTTACTAGTTGAATTGAAGATACAGAATTTGGAGATGGCAGTTGGCTTCCGTATGGGCCACCTTAACTTATCTAAGATTATCAACTGTAATTTTGTTCATATCTCATTTAAGTCTGTCCATTTTGTGTGTTACATAAATATTTTGCTTTCACTTATTTTTGTGCTTTCTTCTTATTTCAGATCAATGTGCCAATGTCTGTAGAGTTTGAAGAATTGGGCAAATTCCGTGATAATCCTTCTGAACAAACTCAGGGTCTGTTACGTTATTTGATTTTCATTTTGTAGTATTATAATCAATATGGTGTTTTATTTAATATTTCATAAGCTAACAATATATGCACCAAAGTTAGCATACATTATATACTAGCAAAAACTACCCGCCTTCCAGATGGCAATTACTGACGCTGTAGTCTTTTTATAGAAACCAAAGAAGTAATTTTCATTTGACATTTTGGTAATTTAGAGGAAATTTAAAAAAAATGATGATTGTCGTAGTGTTATTTGATATATTTCAATATGGGAGAAATATACTGTGCATGAACATCGTCAAATTTTGTTTTTTAGGGGGGAGGGAGTCAATTTATATGGTCTTTAAGATATTCAATGTCGATAAATTATATTTTGTTTCAGCATAAAAATTAAAATGAATTCCCCATTAAAACTGGTTATATAATGAAATGAATAAATATAAGGATGGAAGATCGATTGGTCAAATACTCCACTTTCATATTACTGAGTAATTCGAAATGGGTACTTTGTACTTTTCACCTTTAAAAGAAAAAAAAATACGTAAAGAATATTAAAGAAAAATACTTTTTTTTTTGTAATCTAGAAAGATTAGAGGTTTTTTCTTTTCTATGACAAATCATCATTATCAACATGTTAACTCCTTGGCTAGGAGCAAAATGTAGTATCTGTACTGAATCTGCACTTAGTTTTTATGTTTTCTGTCAGTGGAGGAGAAATCCTTCTAGACCGAGGCAATTGAAATTTTTGTTCCAATTCAGAGTGCCTATTTTGGCATAATAATACAACACTGTTGGAACTTTTAATAAGTGCAAGAGAACAGACTCCAAAATACTTAAAAACAATCAAGAACATATTGATGTGGTAAAATGCCTGCAAAAATGGAAATTACATAACTGAAGTTATGGGTCCAGAAGTTTTTATTTTGTGGAGTAAAGCCAAATTTGCTCAATTTAGAATCAATATCATTTTTAGAATCAATATCAGCTTGTGTCTGTTACTTATGGTTTAAGTCTCATTATATATATATATAATTATTTTTCTAATATATATAACTTCTTTTGTAATGTAGTAGGAAAAATCCCAGCAGAGTGCTCGATTAATTGAGAATTAAAATTAAGAGCGTAATATTTATTTATTTTTTGGTACAGAAAAATTAGTACAACCGACGGTACTAATGTTGTACTAATTTTTCTGTACCAAAAAATAAATATATATATATGAGACATGGGCGTTGCCCGGGAAAATTGAAGAACCCAGGAAACCCATACTCCTACATCTTAACTCCATATAAATATTTTTACTAATTTTTTTTTTTACTTAGCTAGAAATATTGATTGTATTAAATTTATAAATAACATTTAAACATTAGTATTATTTCATAACTATGAAAGATCATCCTTACATCAACATGTAAAGGCAATAAATGTTTAGGGAGGGTAAATAACTGTGTCTATACACAAATGCTGGAAGGAAGGTAATATTTGTTTAGCAATACCCACCAACCATGAAACAATTTAGATAATCACAGATTTAGCAAATCCAAAACATTTTAAGTCGTCAAAATACCACCATTTTGTTCAGAATATCCTTTAATATGCCTCAATAAATCATATTATTAATAAATCATTATATATTTTAAGAGCTTTCAATGTTAACACCATTTTCGGTCATTTACGTCATTTTTTTTTTTTTTAACCCCCACTTCTTTTAAAGATATCGTACCATTTGTCTTTATCGAATTTTGTCATGAAATTTGGAAAACAATCAGGAAAAATATCAATTTCAATTATTATCGCGGTACAAAATTAATTGATCCATTATTTTTTTTGTAATCTTAAAAATAAAACTTCAACATTACGTGTATCAAACATTTAAAAAAAAACTATTTTTCATACCCCAACTAGTAAATAAATCAATCTTTTATCTTTGTTTATGCATTAAAATTATAATTGTATGTTGTTCTGTCTTCTGGTAGTAGTAATTTTAAATTACCTTATCCGAAAAAAATATTGTCTCCTTTTGAGCGAAAGTCAACAATGGCTGCTTGTATTTCTGATATAACAATCAATCAGCAGCAGCAGCTAGCTAGCTAGCTAGCTATAAACAGTTAGCTTTGTAAAATTCGTTTACGAACATCTTTAGAAAAAAAAAAGAAAGACAAAAATACTTTGTGCTTAAAAAAGTTAATGCTTTTTGTGTTGTTCTTTTATAAAAAAAACTTTAAAAAATACTGGTTTTCACTCAACTTTAAAACTTCTGGTAGTAATGATTTTCTAGTCACCACTTAAAAAAAAAATAAGATTCTACTTTTTTTAGGCGATTACGTGTGAACACCCTAAAAGTCTTGGCAGAAAAAAGATAAAAATACAAAACAATAATTTAGAATTTTGAGTGGGGGATTAGTTTTGCATGTAAATTTAACGTAAAATGATCTCCAATTTCTTGGTCTCTTAGTGCAATTTAAAAAATATTTTTTAAGCTGAAAACTTGATATAAAAAAAAAAAAATTACTCTACCACTAACTCTAGGTTTGAGTGACAAACCCACCTCCTAAAAATGCCTTCTCTTGAACGTGTCGTACCATTAACCTTAAATCTGAGTGACAAGCCACCCCCTAAAAAACTCCCTTAACCCTAACACTAAGTCTGAATGACAACCTCCAACGAAAACAAAACCCCTACCATAACCTTATCACTAACCCTGAGTCCGAGTGGCAAGCTTCCAATCCTACAAAAAGCCCATTAAAACCACACATAATCGTCTTAAAATTAAAAAAGAAAAAAAACACAAGATTTACTTCCCATAGAAAAGCAATTGATTAACTGCCCTAAAACGCTAGAATGGCCCGGAAATGGTTAATTATTTGACACTAAATCCCACACTCTAAATTCTTAAATAATTGTTTTTTTTTCTTTCTGCTAAGTTTTCAGGGTGTTCACACGTAATTGCTCCTAGCCCGAAGTCCGAGTGGCACCCCCCCCTCCCACAAAGACCCTCTTAAAACAACACATGATCGTCTAAAAAGAAAGGAGACCCCCCCCCCCCCCAAGAAAAGAAAAACGCACAGGATTTATCTCCCATAGAAAAAAATGATTAATGCTCTAAAATGCTAGAATATCCTTGAAATGGAGGATTATTTTACATTAAATTTATATGTGAAACTAATCGCCACTCTAAAATCTAAAATAATTGTTTTTGTTTCTTTCTTTCTGCTAAGTTTTTCAGGGTGTTAACATGTAATTGGCTAAAAAAAAGAAATAGAATCTCATTTTGGGGAGGCAAGGTGTTAATCTACAATAATGCCAAAGAAATCTTGCAATATATTCATTTTTAAACAGTCCTAGTATTAGATTTCAGTTTCTTGTACATAAAATGTATTATAATTCAACTTTGAGTTTTCTGACTTCTTTTTTTAATGGATAAATGGTATTTTTAAGGTATTGCAGCATATTTATGTGCATTTACTGCAGATTACTTGGAATCCATTAATTTCTGGAGATTTTCAGTGGCATATTCTGATTCCTTGTACAAAAATACACTTACATGGAAAATTTAATTGCTTAATCTTGTGTTTTAACAACGATATAACATTTTTACTGAAAAATTAGTGTAAAAAAGGCATATGGTCTTAAAGAGAGGAAAATATCCAATTTTGCGAGGCACAAAAATAGTCATAACTTCCTTATTTTTAGTCAGAATTAAAAAATTAAAAAAGATTCTTACTTAGATCATGAAGTTCTTTCTATATATGACATTATTGAGATATTTTAAGCAATTAAAGTTTTTTCATGTGCATTGCTAATTTGATATATGATTTTTTTTTTAATGGAAATTCTATGGTTTGAAAAACGTTAATATGAAATGCATTAAAAGTAAATTGATATTAAAAAGTAAAAATAATATAAACAGACTGTTAACAATTAGAGATTCTACTAATATGTTATTCCGTCAATCCAGAATGTAAAAGAAAGTCTTTTGGTTAGGTAATCAATACCCCCCTCCTCCCATTTCAAAAAAGAAAAAGAAAGTGTGTGTGAAGGGAGCATACTGTATTTAGGTGAAAAATGTAGAGTAGCTAACGAACAATAGCAAGATCGAAAAAAATAACAGTGCTAGGAAGAAATAGTAGTCCGATGAAGACTTTAGGTGTGGTTAGCCAGCACACTAGGGTTAGTGCGCTCTGGCCTACAAAAAATGCCTAAGCGGGTCTCGTCGGTATTCACGGGTAGGGATGCCTCAGGCGATTAGCAATAAACTAATCCCTCTCAAAGAGAAGGTAAAGCCTGGGAGGGTGAAACTCCAAGAACTGTACAGGACGATATGTCAGACTGGCGGAATCAAGGCCCCAAAGAAAAGACGGTATCAGTCTACAGAATGTAGCATCCATCGGAACAGATACTACACTCTAATCTTGGCCATTTTCAATATCGTTTGCCGGGGGATATATTCATAAAAACATCATGGCTACACATCGTGAGGCATGATATGTTTGTATAAATAAAACCCTCTTTAAAAAAAACCGTTACACCAGCTGATTACATCAGGGAAGGGGCATTTTTCATTCCTTCATTTTTTTCATTCAATATACATACTTTTTTTTACATTCCTTTTTCAATGTTTTTTCATTCACTTTTTTCTTTCATATTTTCCTTCAATTTTTTTCATTCACTTTTTCATTGACATTTTTGGATTCATTATTTTTAATTTATTATTTCATTGATTTTTTAATTTAATTTTTTTTATTCATTTTACATTCAGTTTTTTTTTTTTTTCATTCATATGAATATCTTGGATAGAGCGGATAGTAACCCTAAAGTTCTCATAACAGTGTTCAATATCCTAGATAGACTAGGTGTGTTCAAACACAGTGTTGCCCAGGATAAAGAACTCTATTTTTTAAAATGTTGTATACCCTGGGAGCCATAATCCAAAGTGCTCAATATCCTGGATAGAGCAGGTAGTAACCCAAAAGTGCTCCTAACAATGCTTGATATTTTAGATAGAGCAGGTGTGTTTAAACACAGTATTGTCTGTGATTACGAACTTCTGTCTTTTTTAGAATGTTGTATACCCCTAGGAGCCATAATCCAAAGTGCTTAATATCCTTTATCTTGATATTATTGTGAAATGGGGTGTGGAGACAAGAAATTAGAATTTACCGGGACCATTTGTTCTATCAGCTGTGTCCAGGATACAAAATTGTAAGATTACAGTATTACCTTTTGTAAAGGATATATAGTAAATCTCTTCGGACTATTGAATTCATCAACATTACATATTTTCTTAATATGTTAAAATGGAGGAGGGGCGGGATTTGGAATTGACGGAACCATCCGTTCTACTTAGCGTTTTCCAGGATCAAAAATTGTAAAATTACATCATTACTTTTGGTAACTGGTATATATTACATCTCTTCGGACTATTATCTTTATCAACATTTATCTTCATATTATTCTGAAATGGGGGGGGGCACAAGAAATTAGGAATAGACCAGGACTATTTGTTCTACTTAGGATTGTCCGGAATCAGTAATCATTATCAACATTATTTCTTTTCCTACTTTGATTTTAACGGTACTGTTGGCGATTCTTGTTAAAATTGCAGTATTAAAAAAAAGAAATGGAAAACGAGACAGAGGGAGAGAGATAGCAGTTTTAATATAAAGATGTTACACATGCTATTTAACTTCTTCTATTTTTTTTTTATGGCGATGGGCAACACCGGGTAGCCCTGCTAGTATAACCATAAAGGGAAAACAATTTTCTTTTTAATTGTTTGTTTTGTGAAAAGTAATAGAACCAATTTGGTACCTGAAGAATATAATACATAACCATTCAGGCTATTATTTTCTCTCTTATTTTTAAGGTACTTAATAATATTCCCAGAAAAAAATATAATCCTTGATTTTCCCTTTTTATCCCTGATCTGTTTATTTTTAATGTCATTTTAAATAGATTGCTTTTTTGTTGTTCAGATATGGTGGAATTCACAGATGAAGAGGGTTATGGCAAATATTTGGATCTTCATGAATGCTATGAAAAGTTTGTTAATTTGAAAGGAGTTGATGTAAGTAATCCAATTGTTTTCAGACATTTTATCTCCTTTATTTGAATGTTTTTCCCATTAAAATTATTTTCCTGTAAAGTTTTTGAATTAAATATTTAGGGGAATATTAGACACTAGCAAGACTCATGCCCTGGTGTTGCCCAGGAAAATTGAGGAACCTAAGAAAGTGCTGCTCTGCTCCTGAAACTCATATAAGTATAGGCTGGAGGGGGAAACAAAAGTTTCTTCTTGGAGAAAAATAAAATGAATTTGTCATCTACATTTATCAGATTAACATTCTCTAGTGGAATAGACAATTTACATAATGAATAACTAAAGCTATTCAGGACTTCTTTCTACACTTTTTTCTGTCTACCCTATTTCTCAAGCCATCCCACCTTCCTTGGTATGACACAAAACTGCAACCAGTTGTGAGGCTCCGACTTGGGAGTGTGCCATCACCTCTACTTCCAGGTCCACTCTGAACAGGAGTGGTAGTACCTGTCAGGAGTCCATCTACGAGCTAATTAGAAACTATCGTTTACAGACTATTTTGTTTGCAAACCAATTGTATACAAAACATACTGTTTTGGCATAAAATAACCCAATAACATACTGTAACACGCATCAATTGACCAAAAGATTAGTTTTCGATTATTTGCGTTTCTGAATTTTTTGAAATGGCAATCCCCCAAACCTAAAACCGTGTATGGTGAAAGGTCTTTAGTTGCACATGTTCACAGAGTTCTATGAATTCTGATAAATATTTTGGTACTTCATTTTACATTTCTTAAAACTCTTGTTGGATTTTTCTGCCTGTTCTTTTTCAGAAAATAGATTACATCTCCTACCTTTCGACATTTGACCAGTTTTTTGATATTCCCAAAGAAAGGAAAGCTTCAGCATATAGAGAGTAAGTTTAATGTCTTTATTTTCTTTATTAAAATTTCATATGGGGGGGGGGGGGTGCTTAAGAAAATTTAAAAAAAAATATGTTTTATCATAATTTATATAAATCTATATTATTTATTTCTGTTTACATACATATATTTAAAAACATATATTTAAAAAAACAGATTTAAATACCATGCACCTTGTATTTCAATCATTTTAATGCTGACATTGGTTCCGAGTCACCATATATTTTTTTCTCGTCTTGTAAATTCAAAGTTCGGATATCACATGACTGCAAACTAGTGTTTAATCATTGTTACTGCTTGACTATTTGCAACTGTGTTATGAAAACACATCACAAACTCAGTTTTCAAGCAATGCCTGTGCCTGAAATTTTTTAAGTGAGAAAAGCCTTTGCACCAAACGAATCTCACTTTCTAAACGATTGCCAAAAAGAAGAGCAAGTCTACATCATTGGAAACAGCAATCGTTGCAGGTGTTATATCAATTTCTTTCTCTGAGATGCCTGCTTTGATGAAGGCTGAAAGGGGCATCTCTCCCAGTGGTTTTACTGCGTTCTCAGACACCAAGCTGAGGTATCACATAAACAGCAACTCAACATGTGAATTGAGTCCCTTTTTGAAGATGTGGGGCGGCACAACATGGCTGTTGCTGGTAATGCACCCGAAGACCACCACAGTTTGAAGAAACTTGCTCTTCATTACACACAGGACTTCCTGCAGACTTAGGCTAGCCACTTGTTGTTCGACACGTTATGCAGTTGGTCCTGAGAAGAACCAGAACATCCCGATCTCTACTGGGTGTTTGACCTTGTTGAGGAATTTCTTGGTTTTCGTAAGGCGGTTTTCTTGGGGCTTAGCGGTGAGTAGTTGACCTTTGTAACTCTTGTATGAAGAGTAGCGAAGATCTTGTTCAGCGCTTTCTTCATAGTCACCACTCTGAAGACCAGCTCTCATTGTCATTTAAAATTTTTTTTTTATCATAGTTCACCCCAAACAAGGCAGGCCGCCACTGTAGACGTAAGGGGCTACTGAGAAAAAAGGGTGAAGGTTTTTTTGGGGGGGGGGGGGGGCAACCTAAATTAGGAGCTGCGCAGCGAGATGTCTGTCTACATTAGTTTTAAATTTCTGCATGTCAGTAACATCAGGAAAACAGAGAGCAGGGAAGGAGTTCCAGAGCCCAGCAGCACGAGGAAAGAAACTTTTGGAGTAGAAAGCTCTTTGGCATCTGGGGACCTCCAGTGTATGAATGGGATTTGGCAGATTGTCATGTTGGTCTAGTGAATTTACGTAGTGGGGGTACCAGAGCAGCAAGCTCATCAGAGCACAATCCATTGAAGTACTTGTGGTGATGGGACAGGGGCTGGAGCTTGGTGGATAGTGAAGGACCTATCAAGTTGGCCACTCTTTTTTAGACCTTGTCTAAGAGGAAGAGACTAGCGAATGAAGCACCAGCCCAGATGTGGCAACAATACTCCATGCATGGGCGGATGGTGGCTTTGTCTTGCCTTGATCTTGCTACACTTTATTTTTTAAGCTTCTCAATAAATTTTGTTGTATGAACACAGTCAGAATACCTGCTATGCCTCTTCCTGCTAGCCACTACTTCCACATTTTCGTCACAATTCTTCAACTCGCATCTCACGGCCTTGAAAGTATTCAAGGAGCACTAAGCTGCAGCTAAGATTTCCGAATTTTTTAATCCATGATGCAGATCACTCTTTTCCAATATTTTGGTGCTTTCCAGTCGTCCGTGGTCTCCAGCTCAAATGCACCAATAATACTCAGAAACAGCTATCCATTGCACTTTGCTGCTATTAAATACTTCAAATGATTTAAATGAAAGAATATAAAAAAATGATCAAATTTGTCTCAAGTATCCTGTAATTAAAAAAATAATGATTGACATGAAGTAATTTATTTTTGTAGAAGTTTAAATTCTGAGTGTATTTTTATTATTTAAAGTAACTATTAAGTTTAGTAGCGTTTATATTTTCACTTTTATTGTTCTTATAAACTCTTCTCTGCTTAAATAGTTTTACTCAACTAAATTTAATCTGAAATTCTTATCGAATCTTTCTTGATAATAAATCACAAATTTTGCTGAAAGTTTTAATTTCATGTATGATTTAAGTGATTTTCTTTAATGTGCCTCTCTCTTTCCTGCAAAATGTTGCCCATACTTTGTTCGAAATCTAGTTTTTAAATATTTTATTTTTTGATCAACTTAGATCTGAAATATGAATTAATGTCAAACCTTGCTGGAGGAATTCAAGTTTCAGTATTAAAAATATTTATTTTTTTAGATAATTGTGATTTTTGAGTGATTAATTGATGCTCAAACTGAAACCTATATATATATATATATATATATATATATATATATATATATATATATATATTTCATAGGGAAAAATTGTTATGTTAGTTTTTCTTGATTACCTCCTTTCAACTAATTTTCTTTTTTCTTTCTCCAGTTATTTGCTGTGTCTGCTTGAATACGTGGAATCTTACACATATAAAGTAAAGCCGCTGTTTGATGTTGGTGAGGTCAGTCTATTTTGTAACTCTTTAAAAAGATGTTTTAATCAAAATTTTTTAAGATGGTGGAAACAAATTAAAGCTAATATTCTTAAGAAAAAAGAAAGTATCAAAATATGAACGGTGGCTTTTATAAGAGATACTTTACTTGATTTTCATCTGCATCATCCCAGTCTGGTGATGGTGTGGTGCCATCTGCTGTGACTGTAGACTGGTATACGGTTCCTATTGTAACCAGCACCGATGATACAGGTCTGGGTTGTAAAGGTCTATTGTAGCATGGTTTATCTGATCCCTCCTCCTGCAATGTTCCAAAGCAACAGGATGATGCCCAACAATACAACCTGAGTCTCTCAATTCTTCAGCTAGATATACAAAAGAAGCAATCTCATTGCAACTTAATGTTTTTTTAGATAACATCACATCCATCACTTCACCTTGCCGTTTAACCTTTGATGATTGCAAAGATCGATTTAGCTGCTGCTGCTGCTGCTTTTTCATAAATTACAATTGAGTACGACTGAATTTAGAAAAGTAAGGGTTATAGTATTTTAGCTTTTGGAAAGAGATTTTTGTTTTAATAAAACTTTATTTAAATGAAAAATTAACTCTATAAAGAAATAAAGATTTTTTACTAAGTGTAACAAAAATATATTAAAAAAATTACATCATTAAAATAATATATTTCATTAAGTAAAAAGGCTTGTTTTTAGAGATAACGTTTACGTAAAAAAATTAAGGCAGAGAGATTCTAGCTATGCGTTTTGTTGCTTTAATGAATAAAATTAATTTTGTGAACAAAGATACTATTTTTACTAAGTATCTAGCTTAATTTAATATTTTCATTGTATATAAAATGAGTTTTTTTTTTTTATAACTGGATGCATATTTTATTAAGTGTTATTCCCTTGTTTTGTATAAATGTGGCTTAGAGAGTCATAAAAAGGTTAACTGTGTAATACATTCTGTAGCTTTTCTACGGAGGGCGCGTGGTAACAGGTACAAAAACGCCATCAAGTCGCATGTCTGTTCTGTCACCATGCATAATTTAACAAAGTAGATTATGCAAATTAGACTGTCTCGTCCTACTCATGCAAATAGTGACTCAACAGTTAAATCAATCGTTCTCATATGATTGATGTAAAGTAAATGAAGACGAACCAAGTTAGTCAGACGGGGAATGGCCGAACACATCATATAAAACACTTGGTGACAGCTATCTGTTCATTGAAGGTGATGCGTTCGATAAAGGTTACTTGTTCTTTGAAGTTTACCCATTCGATGAAGGCAAACTAGGATGAATGGCTAATCTAGACGTTCTAAAATCATTTTTTTGTAATTTGTCTTGATATATGTATAAAAAGAATATTTTGATAAAGAAATTTGTCTTAAGAAATAATTGCTGCTTAAGTTAATAATTGTACTAACATTTCTTGTTATATCCGTGTAGCTGAGAAACTAAAGTGATGATGTATTAAAATCTTGAGTATCAGTTTTCTACGTCATTTTATCATGTTCTTGTCTTGTTAGGTTCGTCCGCCATCTTTAATGAGTGTCTTATGTGGACAGAGTTGACTGCTTCTATTAGGAGAAAAATAACCGACAGGAGAGAATTACGTTTTGAATGTTTATTATCTCCAGAGTTCAAACTCTGTGCATGGATTGAGATGATCGGGCTTGAACGTATTTATATCTCCACCACAACCTGTATGTAGGATGGCTTAGTGAAACCCTTTGTTTAAACGTCTGACCAAGCTTCACTGGCCAAAAGAGAGTTTCTCTTGTTCCTATTCAAGCCAGGGTGAAACTGAGGAGTGTTAGTTTCTGATCCGTTCTGTCAGACATCACAGAAGTGTGCTTCAATTATTATTTTACTTATTTTTTATTTTTTTATTTTTTTAAATTTTCTTATCTTTTTGTTTTTGCTGGGGCTGGGGCATCCTACTGGGTGTCAGACCTGCTATTTAAGAGACTCGAACCGAGAGATCTTTTTAGGATTCTAACCGTGGCAACGTGTAATCATTTGACCCTTTGAATCTCACCAATCTTCATTCTGTGCCCTTTCTATCTGTATCCTGTTTTAATGGCCAATCTCATATTGTTTTATTTTTCGTTTCGCACTTGCTACAATTTAAATTTTCGTTTTTATTTCAGGAAATGGAAAATGTCTTGAAGGATTTTGAATGGCACTGGAGCGAAGGTACCTTCCCTGGTTGGCCAGTAAGTAACTTTAGTTATTCTTTTAATTTGAAGAGGGTTAAGTTGTTATAAACTTAAAGAAGTTCACTGCACAATTGGAATCAACTTTCCGCTAAGCAAAAACTCAGTCTATATATCTAGGAGAGTCTACTCTAATGTAGGCTGGCATTTCTCAATCAACTCCCTTTGCGATTATAGAGAGAATAATATCAATAACAGTAATATTAAAGAAAGATTAAAGTTATAATTTTACTTTGAATGGGATTTTAGATGTAAATACTAGATCAGAAACAGGCACTGTGGAATCGTTAGCTCAAATGCTTGACTTCAACTACTGGCTGAGATTTCTTAAATTTTAAAAAGTCTGACTCAATCCCAAGAAATCTACTTCCACTCGTAATAACTTATATATATTACAGTATTTTGATTTTAAAGGAGGCTGACATGTTTTTCATGACACTTTAAATGCAAATTTAAAAAAAAAAACACAAAATCTAAAAGAATTCAATTAAAAAAAAAAAAAAGAAAGGGATACGTGATGAAACATGTCCCAAACAAAAACATATCTGATTTTATCTTTTTTATCATGTGACATTTTTCTCTTTTAATCAGAGCCAAACAATTTTCATTGACCCCTAAAGCAATGATTCCGAATCCTTGACTTCCACTGAATATGCGTTTGTGTGTGTTCGCTGCACAGGCCGTGATTGTCCACTTGCTGTCTTCACCTGAATTTAGTGCTCGATTCTAATACTGACTTTAATGTTAATCATGTGGTCTCGTCATTGCTACAACGGAAAAATTCTCCCTCCAAACAAAAGCTAATTTGTGAGATTACAATTATACTTTTCCACTGAACGAGAGACTTGTATCAGAACACAATCAAAATATAAGTCCAACCGAACACAATCGGCCCATATATCCCTGAGAACCACAGAAACACAACTGACTATCTCTGCTGGGATATATATATATATATATATATATGTATCACTTGGACCTCATCGAGAGACCACTCAAGATTATCAACTGTTAATCTATGGACATAAAAATCTGACTGACCATGAGGTCCACCATCTGGTATGAACATTACTTTTGGAAAATCTCAAGTGGATTATAATTACAGCATGGAACCTCGTATCCAAGAAGACAGCCCATTTCTTGGGCTTGAGCTCTCTTTTAGCTAAATATTTCTCCCACCGCAGGCCCCTCATCCACATGCATTGCAACTATGCACCCAACTAAATATGCCACCTCCATGTTTACACCATTTCACACCCCTATCAGAAACAAGACCAAACATGCATTAAACTTATAGCAAAGTCTGAAAAAAAGGAATCTTTATTAATTTAGTTATTACTTGATTAGGCAAACAAAGGGTGGGGGGGGGGGGGCAAATGGTGAATAGTTTATATGTAAAGGTACCCCACTCATCTCTAACACTGGGGCTCGTTGGCCACTCACACACAGATGTTTGATATCCTGGTCGCGGTGTCGAGATTGTGAACCCCACTCGTGCAAACAGATCTTGCCAGACCGTGAACATTCTTCAGCCGATCGTCGTAGTGGCAATAAAAAAATGTGTCCATCGAAATTCCTCTAGGCCGAGATGACGGCGATGATGATGATGACTTCGTCGATCTCTCTGTAAGGCGGAATGTTATTCAAGCAGAACAAAGCAACAATAATAATGCAACAACTCGGCGGGGTCTTTTTCTATGAAAGTATAATTACTTTCATACAAAGATAAAAGAATTGTTTTAACATTAGGTGGGCGTCTACCGTGCTTGTAAAAGACTGTCGCGCTAAGCTATTCGTTGTGTGTGTGCGAATCCATTTACGATCGTTATTTAGTCACAAGTGAAATAACTTATCTAAGGAAAACGATGGTGAGTTACTTTGCCACGCACGTCTTGAATCGGCGTGTGTGTCTCAGACGTCTGACCTCCTCGACATCTCTCGTCGTTCTCTGTCTCTGGGGAACTGATCCCCGGGTGTTGAAACGCCTAGACTCTTATTGACAATCACTATCGCTACACCTTCCTCTTCTCCCATCCTTTTCTCTGTGTCTCTTCCTCTCTCAGGGGTTTAGGCGGCGCCCCCCCCCCCCTTTCACGACACAGATAAATGGCATCTTTCTTCTCTGGTTTCACCGTGATCATAAAAACAATTACTCTTTATTTTCTCGCTGTGTGGTCATCATCAATCTGCCTCAATTAATGAAGACAAGCTTAGATGATTATCTTGTCCAGCTCGCGATCTCTAAGTTGACTTTTTATTAGCATTTTGGTGATTAAAGATTTTGCCCAATTTCTCATCTCTCGTCTGGTTTATAACTATCTGTTGCAATGAATATCAAATTTGACAATTACATGGCTTTCTGTAGACATTTCGACACCTGACTCAGCCCTGTTTGGATAGCCGATTCACGTCGAATATATGTACTAGTCTTATATCTCCACTTCGTTTCTACGTAGGGCCTTGCATCATCACTAAGATGCATACTAGCGCGTAACTAGGATACTCGATCCCCAATAGGCCCTGGATACTTTGTCACATATATTCTCTGTTTCAGTTTAGAAGATTAAAGACATTTATTGTAATTTTTTTTAATCATAGGTTGGAGCAATTGGCAAGCTGTTACATATTACTTAGCAGTAATATGTGTTTGGGAGTTAAGTGTAGATATAGTTTACCGAGTCATTAGGTATGATTACCCTATTATAACCCTTATGGTCATCTTTTAGGCTCATATATGAGAAATGGACCTGATTAGTTAGTTTAATCATGTGACAAGCATAGGAAGAATTTTAAGTTAAATTTCAGTTGGCGTCTTAATTTTAGTAAAGAAACACAATTTAAAATTCTGTTAAATAGTGGCTTTAAACCCCTGTGGGTATGATCTAGCTAGAAGCAACACTTTAAGGAAATATGTATATCCATATATTCAAGTTAAATAAAGTATATTTCATGTTAGAATTAAAATGGTTGTTTCTTCTTTTTTATGAATGCATCGGCCCAATCAAAAGAGAAGTAGCTATACAGCACCTTCAATCCTGGCCACAAGAAAGAAAAGTGGACAATATAACAATATACATACACCCCTCCTCCACCGGGAGGTTATCTAACACTGATGGTTACTTTAATTATTTTTCTTGCTGACTAAATCTGCAACTTAACAGTTACCTATGTAGACACCGTTCAAATTCCATTGGATCTGTTAAGATTAATACTCTGAGAAAAAGCCCCTCCCCCTTTGTATTTTGGCAAAGAGGGTTGATATGCCATGTAAAAACAAAAAAAAACTGATTTACCATTTGCTAAAAAGAAATAAAACTGACAATGGTTAGCGGTATGGATTCATGTTTGATTTCTGTCAACGCTATTGCATTATTTTCACTAATACTCTTGGTAAAGGTATGAACCCATCTGCCCTTGCTACGAGTTAAATAATACAAGAGACTATACTCTCGAGACTTGATAAAGTAACTAGTCTAGGAGAAGGAAAACAGTCCCTCTCCACTTATCCCAGCCTTGTTTTTAGCTATCTTGGATTTTTTCTTGACACTGAAACAATGCCAGATCAGGACAATTGCGGTTGGTAATGAGCAACCCTTGCTTCACTATAAACTCTTTGTCGCGTAGGCATCCTTTCAGAAATTTAAAGTCAACAATCTATTAATGGATGACCATTTTTTTTTTTTTTAACTAAAAGGATACCAGTTTAATGCAATAAATAATTTTCTAGACGATTCAAATCAAATATTTGGAATGGAATGAGACATTTAATTATTTTACTATGCCTTGAAATATAATTTGAAAGCTCTTAAAAATATAAAATTTTATTTGTTTTAAATTTTTAAATATTTTATTTTTTAATTTTTAATCTTAATTTATGGTACTTATACATATTCAAAAGAATTTCTCATCATTTCTGTTCACAGAAAGAGACAACTGGAGCTTTGACCCATGCAGGGGCTCATCTTGATCTATCTGCTTTCTCTTCATGGGAGGTGAGTCTTTTTATAAATTATTTTTCTTTTGAATAATTGGATATAAATTCCAATAACATTCGGAACATCATTTTTCTCGAGTTTGATCTGTCACTTGTTTTTAACTAACGTGACTGATGAATCCCAAAATGACCTCAGTTTTGTTTGTAGCATCAACTTTTTTTTTAATTACAGGATTTCCTGGATTTGTCTGAAAACCATATAAAAGAAATTGTGTTTATTTTAAAAAAATAAATTATATACAAAAGGATATATATTTATATTTAAAGGATATTGTTACTGTAAGATAACAGCTAAGAGTTTTTCAATTCCTGGACAATTTTGTTTTATGCCCCAATAATATCCAGCCATTGCGTATTTATCAATAAAATAATTAGAATTTGCATTTGCATCATCAGTCTGGACTCCCCATCTTGCCCAGAACATTGACGGCCTAAAAACAGTTCAGATATGTGCAACCAAGCAAATACTCTCCATCAGAAACTTACGATACTCTGAACACGTTGCTCCCCTGGGGATTGGATTCAATGAAGCTCTGACTTAGTAAGCACCTACAAAATTGTTAACTATTTCAACAACTTAAAGCACCTTTTTGATTTCCATGTAGAACACAATACCGCAATGCTGCTTTCCAGCTCACTAAAACATGATCGCTTTCAAGTCTAATGTTAAATACTTGTAGAGCAGTCCTCTCCAGTAATCAAATTCTGACCATTCCATCCATCGTTTCCAATCCTCTCATAGTATTGGTTATCATGTAACTGACAATCCCATTAACCCTTATCTTCGAGTGGCCTTTGGTGATTCATTAATAATTTTTAAAAATAATAAAACAATCAGCTGATCACTCCTGTTATTTTTGAACAAATAATACAATTGTGCTTATTCAAAGATTTGGTTAAAGAGAAAAAAACTTGATCTGATAGGAAAATCGACCAATTTTAGTCAAAATCAAGTGAAAAATTGAAATTCAAGGAATTTTGCATAATTGGTGTTTAATGATTAAGGATCAAATTTAATGCAAATCTGAAATATTTGAATTTGCAAATAGGAGATTGTACCCATATTTTGCCCCCTAAAAATCTTTTAAAATACTCTAAAGAAACTTAAATTTGGGGAATATTTATTAATTGATGTCCAATATCTATTGTTAAAATTTCACAAAAATCTATAGTATCTGAATTTTCACAAAGGGTTTCTGCTCTCTTTTGACCCCCATTTGCCTAAATTTAAATTAAACGAAATATAGCTCACGTTACAACCCCTTATGCCTAGCAGTTGTGTTCTAAAATTCATAATGATCGGTTAATTAGTTTAGATCGGTTATTAGTTTTCAGTATTTACCAACCACTTTTGGCATTTTTTATGCACTAATTTTTTCCTGTTTACTGTGTATAATTGCTGATTCTGTCACTAGAAAATTCTCTTATTTATTTTTTAAACAATATTTTAGAATAGAGGATAACTTTATATAAATTAAACATAAAATGATCACCTATTTCCTGACCATCACCAATTTCTGGACAGAATAGCGTGGAAGTGATAACATTAGTTTTAATGTTACTATGGCAAGTTAAAAACAATAACTAATTATATCACTTGCGTTTTTCTGGACAAGTACTTTGGAATTGTAGAAATTTAATAAAATAAAAATTAAAAAATTGATCGTTTTACGTTAAATTTATATAGCAAAGTGATCTCCCACTAAAATATTGGGTAAAAAATCAAACAGACTTTTCTAGTGTACACAAAAAAAAATTCCAAAACGTGAATTGTGTACATACAAATATATTAACATACCTAACTGTATATAAATAGAAAAGTAATACTACATTATTAAATCTGTAAAAATCGAATTTAAGCCTAAAAATAATGCACTAAAGATTCGAAAAAAGAAATCTATTTTGATTTATTTTATTTGATTGAAAGCCTGATTCAACTAAGTCTGTATCTAATATGAATTCTGGTGTTAATTCGAAAGAATTGCCACAAAAAGATACCATTTTCAACTTTAGTTTTTGGTAAATCTCTACAAATGAAGTTTGACTGCAATCTACTTATGTACATCACCTCTCAGCTAAGTAAGTGACGTCATCAATTTGGCCGTTCCTGAGTTTGGTTGGTCACCCGGTACTGTTCGGGGAAAAGTTGCTGCTCTGATGAAGGCCGCAGATGTCGAAAGCCTGGTCCAGCGATTACCATACTACCACGTTGTGATTAATTGATCAGTGGGTAATTATCCAGATTGGGTCAGCAACCTAGTATCGTTTTAAAGCAAAGGGTCATTTCAAGCAGAACAAGTGAAATAATAGAAAGAAAATACAATCTTCAACAACTCGTATGTTTTTTTTTTTTTAGAAGAAGAATTATTTGGTAAAAAGAATAGTAAATAAAAGAAAACTTGTATAAATTTCAAGTCAAGAATTCTGTGTTTTGGGGACCGACACTCTAATTGTTAATGGCCGACTTTTAGTTGGTTTGGCGAGCTTGTCTAAGTCGGGGGGTACGTCCCAGAATGACGTGGATTCGGTGGGCGAGCAAGAATGAGTCTCCTCAGACCGGCAAAGCCCCAACTCCAGGCCTGGGGGAGGGGAGGTCCGTTCCCCACCGACGTGGACACCGGTGGCGAACAAAAGCGAGTCATTGAAACCTGCCACGCTTTGATTTATATTGAGATTGGTTGTGCGTGGACCCAACCCTCTCCTAACAGCACTCAGTCAGCGAACAAAAAAAAGAAATGTCTTCATTCTCTCTTCCCTGAGTAATTGGTATTCTCAATCGACCCCCCCCCCCCCCGCTACCAGTGGCCATCCTTTTCCTTTGACCCACGTCCACCCCCTCTCCTAATAGAATTTAGTCAGAGAACAAAGAAAGAAAAGAAATGTGTCTCTCCTCATTGTCCCTCTTCCCTGCCATGGTTGAGGTTCTCAATCGCCTCCTCCCTCCATCTCTGTCGTGTTCGTATTTCTCGGTCCATAGATAACTGAGAAAATGTAATTACACTCCTGGTCTAAAAATCTCTTAACCTACGTCCACCAAAACCAACTAGTTGGCGAGTGCTTGGGAAGTCCTTAATCAGCATTATTCACACCTGTGTCATATCCAACCTCCCAGTCTAGAGGGAAAATGACATTCTTCCCGATGAGGCCAGACAGTGGCACCAACTCCACAATATATTTGTTCGTTTATCAATTCTTATTTTTCCCGACCAACATCTGGTCTATGCATTAATCTCTACTTTGCTACAACAGTGAAAATCTAAGCTGAAATTCTAGCCAGCTCGACGCCATTGTCCACCCCTATTGGTTTTTGGTTTTAATGAAGACATCTATGCCTTTCCCTGTTGATTCACACTAGCGCGATACCCTGATTGCCGGCCTTCGTGGGCCTACTTCTAATTCATACTAGTGTGTATTTTGGCTCCATCTTTCGTAGGGCCGCTCAACATTGTCACACTTACACATTTTATGTTCATTCTTGTTCTTACCAAGTTAAATAAATAAAATAATTTTATTGCATTTTAGAAATTGTTTCACGTTTGTATGCTTTTTACTTTTAGGAATTAGCTTCATTGGGGTTGGATCGTTTGAAGTCGGCTTTGATGGCTCTTGGACTAAAATGTGGAGGGTAAGAATATCTTAATTCCATAATCAGAATCTCTATATTGATATTAGTGTACATTTTTTGTCACACCTTCGTATGAAGAAGTGGGAGAAAGAGGAAACAAAGGATAAAAAGAGGCGAAGGAATAGAAAGGGAGGAAACGCTATCCACGTTAGAAAAATTCTAACATTGTCAGTGAAAAACGCGAGCTCATTATCAATAATGTGAAAGTAAAAATATTTCTCTTTTATTTTGAAATTTGAAAAAAAAAAAACCCAAAAACCTGCAACATCATCTCACCAACAATGTTCTAAATTCTATTTCTTTTCATTTTTTAAGCTGCCATTTAAATTTTACAAAAGAGAAATTAATATTAATTTTTTTTTTTAATTCAGTCATAATGAATAAAATAATTCGACATTAACAAAATTATATTAAAGTATGAATTACTATTTATTTGGCAAATTCTGATTATTTTCATTATGATGTGGATTCGGTGGACGAGCCAGAACGAGTCTCCTTCATTTGACTAAGAAGCTAGTATTAAAATTAATAATGGTTTGTTAAAGAATTAGAAAATTCATATTTCCATTTCTCTTAATTGGTCAAAGACTAAATAAATGACTCTAATAGAAAGATATTAAATATTATTTCAGTACATTTTAGCGTTCTGGTGATACCAGATCAGGCTGCCCTGTGGCTCCCTGAGACGAAATTCACCTACATTGACGTTTTTTTTTTTTTTTTTTTTTTTTTTGTTTGTAAAACTTAATTATGTTCTACAAAACCAAAAACAAAAACAACAGTCCCTTTCTCCCTCCCCTTTTTTATTTTTATTTTTCCTACCCTACTCCCGGTCCTGGATATGACCTTAAACTACATCCGATGGTGAGATCCGGCTTACGGACTTTGGGGAATGTGGAGCCTCCTCTTAATTACCATTGCTCCCAGGTCCACCCTGACCCGGAGTGGTAGTACCTGTTAGGGTCCCAACTATGGGTTAAATAGAAACAGATATTAAAAGGGGAAAGAAACAAAAAAGAGAAGAAAACAAGACCAGATTCGGCATTAAATAACCCAAAAAAGGGTTGATATGCCGTAAAACAAAACTACCATACCAAACCAAACCATTTTAGCGTTGTATTGAAGGCCGCTATGGAGTAAAGATATACTATTGACCGTTTTCAGGAGACTGGAATATTCTTGAAGAAGGAGATGATGTTTTTAACTTTAAACTAGATTTTATTTACTTAAGTAATTGGAGCTCCATTTAGTTAACTCGGAATTACTTCTGGATTGTCTTCATCGGATGAATGAGGGATCTTACTGCTACTTCTTTGGATATTACATGATATGTGATTTTGCTAAAATTTTAGCAGCAACTGAAACTTTACTTCAATCTTAAAAAACTCTGTCATGTGATTAAAATAACCAATCAACTGTCTCCTGTTTATATGGGTTCTAGCCGATCCTAAGGTTATAAACAATTAAAGCTTAATAAATATCTCTACACTTAATTTAGTCAATTATTGCCAAGTAATATGGAATATCATTTGAATAACTTGTTTCCGTTTTGTATTTGAAAGAATGAATGAATTCTTTCCAGAAATTCCATCCTAATTGTTGTGGACCTGTAAGGGGTCCAGAAAGAAGACACAAACTTGTGGATTAAAGGAAACAAAGTATATTGAAGAAAGTATAAATACAACATATAAAGGGAGTGGTGAAACATTTGTCTGACAGTATTAGACTGGGGTAGTTCCAACACCAAGAGGTATGTCCTCCCAGTATTTATAGTCAAACAGAAGAGTTCATATAGTCTGTAAAGGTAGGTACCATAATACCCCCCTCTAAAACATTACTTCCACAGGAGTCTCAGTATCGTTTCCTTTTTGGATTGATAACGATAAAATCGAGGGGACTTCCATTTCCTTTTAGATTGTCATTGTTCTGGGGCTACTTGGGGTATCTGTATATCGAAAATGTCATATATGGTATCCATAACTTTTTCCTGGGAAGTGCTGTCTTTTTCTTGTGGTTGGGTTTTTGATAATTGTTTTTATTTCTAGCAGCAAGTTTCTCATATCATTGATTAAATGAGATAATTCTTCTGTTTTTATTCCCTGTAGGTTGTTTTTGCATACTTGGTATTTTTGTTTGTTAATGGTTGGTTCGAATTTTTTTATGTCTGCATAGGTCTTTGTGTCTGCCAACTTTCTGGGTTCTGGGAAAGGACTGTTCTCTTTCAGTTCAAATTTTGCTGACATCTTTTTACATTGACCTAGACCGCTAGAAAAAACTTTGGGAAAGTTTTTTTTTCAAATCCTTTAGTTTTTCTGACTCTATTTTCTGGCAAAACATGTTGATTGCTAAATCCATAGATTGAACTGTTGCATCCAGTCTGTGCCAAATAAATTGTTGGCGTTTTTTATACAAACATTTTGAACTTTTTGGTAGTTCTGTTTAAAGTAACATTGGTAATAATTTCACCCGTAAATTATTTTTTCACCAGTCACGGTTCTGTCTATTTTGTTTGTTTTTAGCATGGTTGGTTTATCCAACCTTTTCCATGTATGCAGATTGATTATCGACACGTTTGAACCTTGACATTTTCATTCAGTATTTTTACCTGTATGTACTTATATTTATGCCGTCCTGTTCGTTTGTTTTTGTGTATTGGACCCGACTTTTATTGCCTTTATTCGTTCTGCAATGTGAACTCTTGTGTCCTACTTTATTACAAGTTAGACAGGTTTTAAAACGGTATGGACAATCCATAACACAATGAAGGGATCCACAACAGAAACAGGGGCTCGGCAGTAATTTTTACATGGTTTTTATTTGATTGGTTTATTTTTGTAGGAGCGTGCAAATAATCTCTCTTTTTGGTTTGACTTGTTTTTGAAGAAATGTTGAAATGTGATTTCTGATGTATCTTTCTTATGTGAGCAATGTCCAACTCTTCAATATCTTTAGAATCTTGGTATAATTTAGATTATACAGACGACTGTTCTTTTCTTTTCAAAACACCTGAAGAAGGCCGAAGGTTACAGCGGTCGAAACGTTGTGATGATAACACTCAAGTTGAGAACAGTAGTCCAAATAATCCAAATTATACCAATTATCAGTTCTCATCTAAAAAAATTCAGAAACTTTAGAATCTTGTTTAACACTTACAAATCTCTGGCAGTCTTCGGTTATTTTCTGTAATGTTTAATTTGGCTCACTTTCTAACTTGTTTAAGACTATGTCTGATTTCTTTGGCTAATACAAGTCCTTGCACGAATATTAGGTATTTAAAGTTATCTGCGCTAAGTTCAGCTAGTTTGAAATCGTCAGTTTTTATTAATGATTGACGCAAAAGTCAAGTAGTCTCCGCTGTCTTTTCTGCTTAAGTTCATGCACTTCCACCTTTTGTGGAACAAGGAAGTTTTAGGGCTAAATAATTCTGTTAAAAGCTTCAGAAAGGGTCAAGTTGCTGGTTTTTCAGGGTAAAATATAGTCCACAAATTTGGTATGTTCTGTGGTCCCTAATTTTTGGAACAGTAGGCACACTTTTTTAAAGTCTGTCCAATTTTTACCTTCTGAAATATGAAGCAAAAGTTTCATCCTCGTTTAGGGAATAAGTGAAATTGTGGTATTTTTAGAAAAAACATTTTCATTCTCTGTATTTTGACCCCTATTCGACATTATTTGTAGTAATAAGTCTTCAAACTTTTGCTGTCTTTCTTCAATTTTTTTTTTTTTTTGATTTTGTTCCAGAAGAAGTTTTTGAAATCTTTCTTTGTTTTTAGTTGTTGTTGCATTTGGTATTTAACGAGTTCTGCACAGTTGATTTGAAATCCTCCATGTCTAGATCTGTTTTTATAGAATACGGCTTTTAGAAGTTTTTCGTTTTTATTACGCTGCTAATGTAAAAAAGAGAAAGAAAAAGTATAAAACCTTTCGACAAAAAAAAGTAAATCACTTTTTTTTTCAGTAAATTTCCCATGTAATAGTTTTTATGGTAAGCACTTCAGTCAACAGTAAAAATAAGGTTTATAATTTCGGCGGTGATACTTTTTTTTCTTTTGAAGAAAATAAAAAAATGAATTCTTTTCTTGTAAAAATTTACACACTGCCGGAATAGAAATAATGAAATCACTGACTTTTTTTCTTTGAGAGAAAATGGTTGGTTTCTTTGTAGGACAAAAGAAAAGAGAAATCACTTTGGCTAAAAACATCCTTCTTCCAGGTTTTTTTTTTTCTCTCGCTGATAAAGCCTGTTTTTAGAACTTTCGGGGTTGTCGGGTTATTTCGATATTGGTTTCGCCACGTTCGTCCTTTTTAAGGTTCTCAAATAAGTTCTTTAATGTTCCTTGTCACCAGTGTTGTGGACCTGTAAGGGGTCCGGAAAGAAGACACAAACTCAAGATTAAGTAAAACAAAGTATATTGAAAAAAGTATAAATACAGCATATAAAGAGAGTGGTTGAGCATCTGTCTGACTGTCAGTATTAGACTGGGGTAGTTCCAACACCGAGAGGCATGTTCTCCCAGTATTTATAGTGAAACGGAAGAGTTCATGTAGTCCGTAAAGGTAGGTACCATAACACTAATCATCATCTGTTTTTTGTGTAATGATATTTAAAGTTTCTTGTTTTCTATTATCAGCCTTTTATTTTATATCTGCACTCTTATTCTATTAGATCATTTCTTAACAATTCAGAGTCCCCACATAACTCTCAAAATGCATATCGGAACTCAAAAGCAGAAACCTAAAAATAAAAAAATAGCATGTAAATGGGAAATAAAGCACTGCTTAAAGCAACACTTTGAAAGTTTGTTTTTTTCTAAAAAAAAAAAAATCTTAATTACTTTCCCAGAACAACATTAATCCCTAAATAAAGGAGCAGATGTACCAGTGCAGATATAAAAAATCACCCAAATAAAAGGAAAAAAGAAGCTTTTCAAGAATGCATCAAGCCAATGTTTGCGAAATTTGGATCGCTAAACATTTCTATTTGTTCTGTGTGTAAGTTTTTAATTTTTATTTTCAGGACTCTTGAAGAACGAGCCCAACGTCTTTTCAGCACAAAAGGTTTGCAAATGGAAGATCTTGATCCGTCAATGTTTGCAAAATCAAAACCTGGAAAAACTGGCAAAAACAAGTAAGAAATGAAATGAATTCATCATAAGAATAAGAATCATTTTGAATACAGAAATTTAAAAAATCGTAACCAACTCGTTTATTTGTTTATTTTAGTAAAAGATTTGATAGATTTTAAGTGACAATTGAAAATGTATCTATTTATATTTATTACTGGCTAAGTGTCAGCATGTGTATTATAAAGTGAAGAGAGATAGATGCTGAGCCTTGATTGGCTGAACAGTAAGAACCACATGATTGGATAGGGAAAAGAGATTTTTGAATTATTCAACCAATTAGAAAGCTAACAGGTTCACATGGTACCTGTGGTTGCCTAAAAGAAATTAGATAATAAAAAATTCTACAAAGTTATTAACAACTGTTAGCAAAGCGTAGTTTGATCTACGGACCTCTAAATTATGGATCCAGTCAGCTTTTAGTTACAATTGTTGGGTTTGGGTTTGTAAGTGGACCATTCAACAGCAAAGTCTAGAGATTAGTCAATCATAGTTCAGAGTAACAAAGCTTCTCGAGATGTTAATAGTTATTTGCATAATAAAATGATTTACACAAAATTTAGCACACGGACAATTTTGGAGTATGGGAGGAAGGGGACTATGATCACTTAACATAAATTAGTCACTTAATGAATTATGTCCCTAAAAGAATGCATTTGACTATCACGAAAGCATCATTTTTTCTATGAAATATCTAACTAAACCTGTATGTACAATATTTTGTGGAAGAGAGGGGGGACAGTTTTAATAAAAAAACAAATATAAATTATAATACAATAAAATACACAATAAATGAATGATTATTTATGATGAACATAATTTATGTATAAAAATGAAGACAAATAATGTTAGTAGATGCTTCCCCAAGTCGTCAGCTGATTTATTTTCCCCATTAAAGAGAAATTAGCAGAGCTTAAGTAGAGCTTCTTACTTTTAGTTTAAATTATTTTTTTTTCTGCCATGTTTGTATACAAATCTAACATCTACAATCAACAGTTTTGATGCAACAAAGGAAAATAATTGATATTTGATAGCATATGACCCTTATAAGTGTTATTGTGTCAAATCATTCAAATTATCAGTTGTCTTTTAATAATTTAAAGTTGAAAATACTTATTGCAACTTAATTTATGCACAGTTTATATTGTTTGTTCCTGAAATTTAAAAATGAAGTCTTTTAGAAATGATTTCATTTTTATGTACTGTTTAAATTTACCTGATTATATATGCATGAGTTTACGTTTCATGATACATAAAATAAACCAAAATTCACAATAAAACTTGACCGTTCAAAAAAATGTAATTTTTAAATATTAAGATTTATTGGGGAAAAAATAAAAACCCGGTATGACAGAAAAAAGTCTCTCTTAGTAATATTTAAAAATAATTTTTTTTTTTATGAAAATCGTCCCAGACAAGGCATAAAGCCACTAAGGAGCTAAGGAAAGAATACTACTTCAAAGCCAAAAACTAACCAACGATACGTGTTAGATGGATAGATTCCGACCCAGAAAACAGCAATTCTTCCCCCTTTGTCAGAAACATCGCTCATGAAATGTGAGGATTACAGGACAAAATAAGGGAAGCGAGAGTTATGAGGCTGACGAAAGTAAACTGAAAGTTCACTTTCTACTCTCCTATAAGCACATAATTAAAAAAAGAAATGTATGATGGATTTGTATGTGGAGATGGAATTTTTGTCTTTCTAGAAAGCAACTGGGATGATTTTGTCAGCTACTTAACTAAACACGATTGCAATATTACTCAGCTGAACATGAATTATAAAAAACAAGCCTGAATATTTTCATAATTTTTTAAAGTCAATATTGTTCAGTTATTTTTTAATGCCAGTTACAAACCTAAAACAGAATTAATATAATATTGCAATATCCAAGATGGCAGTACTTTTGTTTACTTGATTCACCATCTTATGTGTTGTTATTGATGTTCAAGTGATTAGCCAAATGTAAAAATGGTGTGGCCTAAGCAATCGACTGTTGAGTTTAAATCTTATCAGATCTATTGTGATCATTTATACTCTAAGAAAATGTATGAACTTGCACTTTCCCTCCAGCTATGGGCAGGGCTTTATGGAGCCCTCCAAAAAGGAGCACACTCCTTTTTGCTGGAGCGAAAGAGAGGAGGGCTCATTTTATGTGGAGCGGGAGCAACTCCATTTGGGACTAAAGAGTACGGTTTTATCGCTTCACGCTCCTTGCTCCAAAATTATTTGATTTTTTTTTTTTTAAAACATTAGTTTTTTATTCAGCAATAAAAAAGAAAAAGAAAAGAAAGTCTCAGCTAAACTCTGAGTTATTTTTTAAAAATTATATCTCTGGTAAATGTATATGAAATAGAGAGAGAGAGAGAGAGAGAGAGGGACAGGAAGACGAAGGGAGAAAGAACGAAAACAGAACATTTGATGTTCTCAGATTTTTATATCGACATGTTAAATTTTTGATGGGACAGTTTTCTTAAGGCAGGAGACAATTTGGCAACAAATGTCTTCAAATGTGCCAGTGAGTCTATAGATGTCTTTGAAGTTATTTTCTTGCACTTTCCCTCCAGCTATGGGTAAACTAGCAACTTGTGTTCAATTGATCAATAATGAATCGTTTATGAAAGGTATTGTTTCAGCATTAATAATCCAGAATTTGCTGTAAAACATTTATTTCATGTTATTGATACAATACAGATTGGTTGGTCTATCATATATATACACACACACGCACATGAAAGAAGTAAATAGACACCATCATTATCATTAATAATGAAGACTGCTGCCAGAAGGTCCTAATGGACCTTCTGGCAGATAATATTATTTTCTCTTACTGATGATTGGACAATCACTCTATTAACAGTGGAAAGTGGAATCCTGAGGTTTGCAGCGATTTGATGCTGATTAAGTCCACCTTTATATTAACCTATAATATGATTCCTCTGAAACAGAATTCTAATGCTTCATTGGCCGCTGTAATACTTAAATGGTGATCTATGAATAGATATATATTTATATGTGAAAAACAAAAAACTGTTAATTGGTATAAAATATTGATATTTCAAACATTTATATGACTCTAAGTGTTAGTAATTACAAACGAAACCAATGTTTTTCTCGCCATCCCCAAAGTCGATTCAATCATTAGAAAGAAAAAGAAGCTAATTGGTGCTATGTTCTTGTTTTTCTCTGAAAGAGATATGGAAAGGCAGAAAGAAATTGCAATGCTGGAGGCTCAATGTTATCGATTTATCGAGGTGCTTGGTGAACAGAGAGCTGCCACCCAAGAAAATGTCCAGCGTAAACAAGCTCGAACTGGCGAAGAAAGAGAAGAGTCAGATGATGAGAATTACGATGAAGAATCTGATGATGATGATGAAGACATTCCTTACAATCCCAAAAATCTGCCACTCGGATGGGATGGAAAAGTAAGTAACACTCTACGAGGAAGTTATATACAATTTCTTTCGATTGTTGTATTCCAGTCGTGTTTGTATTCACCTGTTTTTCATAGTCACTAAAAACAGTAACCAACAAGTATTGGGAGAAAAGTGTAGTATCTGTTCTGATGCTGCACAGTGAAGGACTCCTCCTTCTAGACTGAGGCAATTTCTATTATTGTTCTAATTCCCCACATTAAAAACCGACCTTGTGTCTAATTCTGCCCTCGTGGGGTGGGGGCAAATAAATAGGAACCAGATGACTATTAACTTGGGGTGGCTTAGCAAGACCTTCATTGTTTAACTGGCCGGTATCACATGCTGAAAGAGAGCATCCTCTCTTCAGCATGTGTTCTTAACAAAGTTTCGACCCATATATTATTCCCTTTCACCCTATTGCATAACATAATTGTCAAATTTATATGGAGATCCAATATTATAAATACCCCCCCCCCCCCATCATTTTCTATTTTGTGGTTTGTTAATAGAAGGGAGAGGGTAGGGTGATTTTTAACCCTTGTCATTCCATGCAAAATGACTCCATCGAGAAACTATGAAAAGGGAAATGTATTGAGCACATCCTTTCATTGTGATTTTTCCCCCCTCCCTTAATGGCGCTTCTTTTTGTGCTGGCATGATCATCGTCCATTATTTATTTCTATTCTTCTTCTGCATTTCAGCCAATCCCTTATTGGCTTTATCGACTTCATGGCCTTAATATCAGCTACACTTGTGAAATTTGTGGAAACTTCACTTACAAAGGACCAAAAGCGTTTCAGAGACATTTTGCAGTGAGTATGACTTTCATTACTTTGGGGAAAAGAGAGTTAGTGGAGTAATGGATACTGACCTGGACTATGGAATTGGCTAAGTTGGATCTATCAAACTTTTAAAGAAATATTTTTAGAAAAAAAACTAAAAACACAAAGCGAATATTCATAAAAAAGAAGTCAAATTGAAAACTTATGAATTGACAGGCTCCAAAATCATAATTGAATTTCCCACGAATATGGTAAACATCACTATGTTGGACATAACTTTGATAATTACACATTAAATTATTTTTTTATTTACTATTAATCGAATATTTATTGAAATCTAAAATAACAAAGTAGGAAACTCAAAATGTTAAATTCCTATTTATAAATTTAAGAGTTTAAACTCTTAAATTTATAAATAGGATTTTTTAGTTTTCCCTACTTCCAAAAGTATTAAGATCAACGTAAAATAATTATTTGAATTGAAAAAAGCAAGTTAAACTAAAATAAATACTTAATTAAGTTTTCTCTAATAATTAGTATAAAAAATTATATAGTTAAAATATATTAAAAAAAGGCTAAATATAAATTTTGAAGTCCAAACTGCTTTAAAAATCCAAATTCGCCAAATTTTACTTTAAAAGGTTCAATCTGATACTGTCAGATTTATCGCATTCACTTATGTTGTAATGCCATTGGGAAAAGTATGAAACTGTTAGGACAACTAAAGAAAACGCAATTATCTCCCTTGGATCATTTCGGAGTTATCGCCCTTGTCGATGGAGTCTTGCCTGGAGAAAAGATAAACGTCTTGAAACTGTGTATATTTCATCTCGCGTTACAGCGGCAATTAACTCATTATTTTATATTGTGTTCAGTTATAATAAATTTGTTAATAAATTTGATTAAACCTAAATTACGAGGTTTACAAAAGAAACCTTCTCTCAAACTATAGATAAAATAACAACTTGTGTTTAATGAATCGTTTACAATGAATGAATCATTTCCTGTAGGTGTTGTTTCAGCATTAAATAATCCAAAAATTGATATGCTGTAAAAAAGACCAAATCAATCATTACTTCCTGTAGTTTTCCGTTGTCTATTATAATCTGATAAATATTTTCATTAAATTATGAGAATTAAGAAAAGTTTTATATACTAATGAGAACTAAAAATCCACTCAAGGAAAAGGATTAATTAGATTGATGATTTACAGTTGAATCATGATGAATACTATGAGAAGATTGAAAATCTCCACTTACAACACACTTGAAGCAGTCCACCCAGAAAACAGCAATTCTTCTCCCTTTGCCAGAAACATTGTCCATTAAACCTCACATTTCGTGAGCAAAGTGTGGTGGGGGTACGAGGCTGCTGCAAGGAAACCCATGGTGCACTTTCTACTTTCCATAAAATAAATGCAACTCTAAATTGTTTTGAAAGAATTTCAGATATTATCTTTTCAAACAAAAGTCTGGATTCTCAGCAGAGTCTGAATTTAAACTGATAAGACAATTGTAATATAAATAGAACTAATGGAGCAATTGTAAATTCAACACTCCAATTCTGCTGGCTTATGAAAGGAACTGATTTAGCATGACACTGTATCTGACTTCACTCGTACATGTTACTCCTTTGAAACATTAGCAAACAGATAAAATGTCGATGAGGTCAATTGAAAATGAACACTGTGTGTCAGAAGGAACAATCTGAAATGTTGTCCAGAAAGCTATCTTCTAGGATTACCACTAATGGTGTGCTGTACCTGCCAAATAAATTCATGCGTTCTAATGTTTTGTAGAATGTCTTTTACATTTTGTTAATGGTGATACCTTTATATTTTAAGCCTTTAACTCTTCGCAAAATGTCTGCAAGTTTAGGAGTGCCTTGTTTGTAATATAGGACTCTATGTATCTGGTGCTACCAAATCAGGCTGTCTGAAGATATCGTCTTCCTGACCCAAAATGCACCAAACATTGATGTTTTATTGTTTTTTTTCTCTTTGCCAAACTCAGTCATGTTCTGCAAAAACCCAAAAACAACCCCCCCTCCCCCCTTCAACCAAACACCATGAATAAATACTTGAATATATAAGAAACTTCAAAAATAAAAACTTTCACCAAAATGATCGGATTCGGCATTAAATAACCCGAAGAGGGTTGAGATGCCGTAAAACAAAACAACCTAACTGTGTAAATGAAAGCCTTTAACTCTTTGTGAACTGTGTTATTACAGATAATTTCAATTGTTTTTCTTTTCACCCCTATTTGTTTTCAACAGGAATGGAGACATGCTCATGGTATGAGATGTTTAGGAATTCCCAACACTGCTCATTTTGCTAATGTTACACTTATTGAAGATGCTTTGGCATGTAAGTATTTTTTAATTTTTTAATTTTATATTTTTTATTCATATCTGGGGCTGAAAGATATGAAAGACTGATTGGTTGAACAGTATCATGTGTCAGAGGGGACATTTGTTAATTAGTTGGTGAAAGGTAGCATCAGCATCAGGTTCTTGTGAGGCTCTCCTCTTTGCCGATTTGGAAATGCTAATGGAAAATTCTTTGGAGTCTATGATGCAACTAACCAACCTGGCCGGAAATGATGGTTTACATAATTAAATGAAATTATATTATGAATATTGAACATTGTTTGTATTCATCTCAAGCCAACTTTCAGCTACAAAGAGGAAAAATCAAGATGGCTATCTGGTTCACTACATAAGTGTTGAGATAAAACTACTGAATAAGGACTAAAAATCAACGTTCAAAAAACCGAGGTGTTATTTCAGCATTCACCTCAAGATAACAACAAAAATCCTAATATCCAATTAGGCGTCGAATTGCTAGAAAACGTGGATCGCTTTGTGTACCTAGGTAGCCACCTCGCATCACGAAATCCGATATCGTATTAGGTGCGCAAGTGCTGCTTTCGGTAAACTTTGTCTGAGTCTTTGATAATAAAGATTTAAGGCTTGATACCAAAATACTAGTGTATCGAACCATTGTCCTTCCAGCACTTTTGTATGCATCGGAGACCTGGATGACATACCGTCGACATCTTATAGCACTCGAAAAACTACATCAGAGACTTTTACGAAAAATGTTAAAAATTAACTGGCAAGATCTACGAACCAACATCAGTGTCCTGTAGGAGTCTGGTTGCTCTAGTATAGAGGCTTTCATTGTTAAAAATCGTTTTAGATGGGCTGGTCACGTAAGAATGAGCGACCAGTCCTATCCTAAGAAAATATCTTATTCCGAACTAAATGTGGGAGCTAGGAGAGTTGGAGGACAGAAGAAGCGGTACAAGGATTGTTTGAAGGAGGATATAAAGAGGTGTGGAATTGATCACACAACATGGGAAGCGAGTGCACTTGGGAGAGTGGAGGAATGGAATAAGGAGAGGTGTGGAAAGATTTGAAAGTGAATGACGTCATCACGTTGATGAACTGAAAGCAGCAAGAATAGTGCACCACGAAAATCAATTGCCAAACGATAATGCATGTCCGATCTGTGATAGGATGTGTGGATCTCGAATTGGACTGTTTTCTCATATGATAACCCACAAATGAAGCCCCTGGTGACCCGTATACTTGATTTGAGTGAAAATAACTATTTAAAACTAGTTGACATAGCCAACATTCAATAGATAGCACTTATTCTTTATTTGATCTGGGGAAGAGTAACTGGATGATGATACTGCCAATCAACATGTGTAGGCGTCCTTCACTTGTCATTAAACAACAATGTTGTTTTTGTAAGGGAAGGAAGTAGAGCTATATGTGAAATTGGACCACTATCTCACTCTACTTTGTTGACATTATGTTGTTAAGTAATGTTGCACCTTTTCCTGCCTTTTGTCACGTATCTATGAAACAAATAATTTCTTGTTTCAAAAAACATACAACTCTTACTAATCTGCCAGAAATGTAATACCATCAGAAGAGCTTATATTGAATCATGTTCTCAAAAATAAGTATTATTCTGGTGAGTTTAATTTATTTTATTTTTATTGCCGTTTTATTTTTTATCACAATTGTCAATTTGTACTTAATGCATAAATATTGTAAAATGTTTTTTAAATTTTTTATTAGTATGGCAGAAATTGAAGATGAACAAAGAAACCGAAAGATGGAAGCCAGACACAGAGGTAAGCATTTTTACTTTAATCTCATCATTAACTTATTTAAACAAATTTTTTTATCATTGCAATATGTTAACATCACGATGCATATGGTTTTATTTTGAAGGTCTCAATTAAATTCACTCTCGTAAAGTAGTTAAACCTAAGGATTCTAACATTTTTTATAATTGACTTTTTATTCCTTTTATTAGTCACTTTTCGGCACTACTGATGCTTCAACTGTGAGGGAGATAACTCAGTTTGTCAAGTTTAAAAAAAAAATAATTTAAATGAATAAAAGAAAGCATTTTTCATTGGCTACTTTTTCATTTTTTAAAAATTTAAATGAGGAAAAGAAAACAATTTTTTTAAAAATTAAGTAAACAAACTTTCATTGGCTATTGGAATTTAGAAACTGATAATGAAGGAATTTTAATTAATGAACAAATAAAAAGGCAAAATATAGATGATAGTAATATGGTTTATTTGTACTAAGTATTTTTTGTGGCGCCACTATTCTAGAAAAAAAAAAAAAACTATGAATTTAATTCAATATTGTTTTAACTTACGCATAGTTTTTTTTTTTTTTTACTCAACACAATCAATTTTGATTTTTTTTCTCTATCAAAGGTTATTGGAGCCAACAATATTTTAGTGAACTTCATTGCATTTTTCGGCATCTTCGTTGTCTAAATTTTTTTTTAATATCATTGAAAAAAAAAAAATTCAATATATAAATGAGTATTTTTAATATTAAATTTTTTTTAAATATTGAAAAAAAAAAATTCCTCTTATCTTCCTTAGTTTTTGTTAAAAAAAAAAAAATTGAGTTATCTCCCTCACATCTGCAAGATCAGCTGAAGTAACGCTCACATTTCTTTGTACGCCTTGCAATTTTAATATAATATTGTAATTCCTGTGTTTAGCTACTTGTACCCAGGTTTGAGTGTTGAATGCGTATTCTTCCAAACATCTTTAGTATACAAAAGTGACGATGAAATCCAACAGTTAGCATGTCTGTTTTCTCTTTTTAGACTTGTTAAAATTCGTCCATGTTTGAAGAGTTAGTATTCTTTTTAAGGTCTTCCATCAAAGATTTGTCATTATGTGTCTTGCTTGTCGTGCAGTGATTTTGAAACACTTGATGTTCAGTAACTTCTCGTGTTGAATTGTATCAATTAGCCCCCCCTCCCCCCCCCCCCGTATTCTTCTTATTTCTTAAAAAAAAAAACCCTGTTTCCTTTCAATTTTCTTCTGCAACCCTAAACATCCTTGTGTTTCAACTTCAGGTTAAAGTAAAGCATTTTAAAAAATCTGTTTATCTGCTGATCCCAGCATCTTCGAGGAGAAATTAATTCTAGATTCTCTTAACATTCATCCATTCAAATTGTATTCATAGTTGTCATTAATTCCACCTCTTGGTCCATAATTGACATATGCCTCCCATTTGTGTCATAACATGTTGATCCATTATTTTAGTATAGCAAACTTGAAACAATTAAAAAGATTCACATCTATATCAACTTTTTTCACAATATTTTCTTTTGTTTTTCAAGCTTTTAAGAAAACATCTTAAAAAACGAAAGAAAAGTTTGTTTGTTTTATCACATAAGATTGGAATTTTATTAACAAAATAGATTTTTTGTTACAAATCGCCCAAATAACCCATCATTTATTTCATGTTTCCAAAACACTAATCCAGACTAATAATGTTAAACTACCAATGACAGTGGGGGTATTAGGTATAAAATGAATGAAGAAAAATAACAGTACAAAAAGGAATGAGTGAAACATTGTCATTACTAGTTTAGTATTAGACTGGTATTGTATTCAGGAGAGCTGGAAAAATGTACAAGATTATAGGTTAATAGGACTTCTTTTCTGATTATTTTTTTTTGTAAATAAAGGCATGCTTGTAAAGAATAATGTTCTAATTTTTATCACCAGATAAGTTTTAAAGAGATTTTCTTTTTATTTCAGGAGGAGTTTGAAGACTCGACTGGCAATGTTGTAGCCAAAAAAGTGTACGACGATCTGAAAAGGCAAGGACTTTTATAAGACGGTTATTGAGTCATTCATTCAAGTCATTCATACATTTTTCAATAAAACTTTTATCAGAAACTTCATTAATTCTTTTCTATGATTTCTTTATAATATCCAACGATTTGCAAACTTAATGGTTTTCAGGTGTGAGATTGTGTTTTATTAGGATACTGGCATTGCCCAGGAAAATTGAGAGACCCAATAAAGTCTTACTCCCACCCTAAAACTCCATATGTATTGTTAATCAAAGTTTGAACTATAAGTATTAATTATTGGGTTCTCTAATTAACTTTACCTACTAATCATAAAATGCTTTTGATAGGCAGAGATTTTAACGGGGGTTCTACTAAATAGTCATATTTTCAAAAACTAAAGTACTTTAAGTCCTCAAAATAAAGTGATAAAAATGTTAACGATGCTAACCAGTCATTTTCACAACTTTTTTGAAGAATAGTTTGTTACCACTCAGGAGAGACGTGGGGGTACAAAACAAACGTCATTCCTTTGTTTTGTGTGTTAAAAATAAGACTTCATGGTACGAGTATCGAACATTTAATGAAAAAAAAATTATATGCACCAACTAATAAGTAATCTTTTCATGCATTAAAATTATAATTGTATGTTTTATCTTTTTGTGGGAGCAATTTTTAATTACCTTATCCGAAAAAAAAAGAAAAAAAATGTTTCCATTTGACTTTTGAGACTGATTGTAGTATCAGTTGTAATGGTCAACAAGAGGCGATTTTTATTTATTTGTATTCAGGATGAATTGAAAAAGCTGAAAATATGAATATAAAAAATGTTTATATTATCAAAATAGAATAGCTCTAACTATAGTTAAATTTAAACTAAATCATTTTCAACCAATCAACCGTTATGGTGCAACATTCACAAATGAATCCGTTCAACTTACAATTTCTTTCTCACATATTTCTGGTCAAATCTTTAAAATATTTATATGGTTGAAAAGAGAAAATTATCTTTCTAAATATATAATTTGTATGTGCTTTTATCCATTAAAGTATTTTGCTTTGAACAGCAGAAAATGCAAAATATTTTTTATTTTTCAAAACTTATTCAGAAGACACATTAAACTACAATTAGGAAGTTTATTTTTAATTCTGACTCATTCCAAGTGAAATACAACCAAAAAAAGTTGAGTTCCCTTCAAAATTTCGTAATTAATTTATGAAGTTTTGAAGCTGTTTTTCATTAAATTAATATAACATTTTTTGACTTATTTACCTATTATGTTTTGCTGTCACCATAAACAGTCTCTATTAGAAACAAAAAGGTTAAAAATATAAAGAAATTTTTGCAAGTTATATTCGGTAATTAACTTTAAAATATTTTTTATTTTACTATTTTGTAGACATGTTTTAAAGTCTGTCATTTTTTTTTAATTAATATTATGAAATTTCCATGGGGAAAAAAGTTTTAAATTATTTCAGAAAATTTACAATTAATGTTTTTATTTCTCACTTTGTATTATTTTTAAAAAAAAGTGCTTCTACAGAATTTGAACCGGACTCAACCTACTTTTGTTTAACTAAACCTAAAACAATGGTTAGGGTTAAAAAACAAAAAACAACCAGTTCTGTTCAAATTCTGTAGAAGTACAAAACAAAAATCATTTATAATTTTATTCAAAATTATAGCATGCAATCAAATAGCCCCTGTCCCATTACCACTATGTTGCATCCCTGTGCTTGTTTTATAAGTATTTCAATGGAATGTGCTCAGATGAACTTGCTGCTTTGATGCCACCTCGACGTAAGTGCACTTGACCAACTCGACAATCAGTTAATCATTCATTGTGGAGGTCCCCAGATGACGGAGGGCTTTCTACTCTAATAGCTTCTTTCCTCGAGCTGCCAGCCTTTGAAACTTCCTCCCTGCTCCCCTTACTCTATGGACATGCAGAAATTTAAGTCTAATGTGAACAAATATCTCGCTTCACAATTCCTCACTTAGGATGCCTCCTCCTATAATACCTGGCCTCTAATCCACAGTAGCCCCTTACTTCTCAATGACAATGTGCCATGTCTAGGGTGAATTCAAGTTAAGAAAAAAAAAAAAAAAGAAATTTGCTGAGGTGTTGCTTCTTTTTCTTTTTCCCCTTCTGTTGCTTTCTGGTTTCAAATACTCCATTTAAAAAAATCTGAATTGTGCTCCATTGTCTGAAAGAATAACTGTGCTCCATTGTCTGAAAGAATAACTGCCAAGCATTTCTCTGATTAATATGGCGGGATCATTTCTTGTGAGCTGGACCATCAAAGTTTATGTCCATCAATTATTCCAATCATATAGTCTCCATATAAGAGAAGTCCAGATATCGAGGTCCTTTAATCTTGGCCGTGTTTTAATGATTACTTTCTAAGCCGATGGATAATGTGTATTAGTTTTTAGATCATCATCTATGTTCACCACCAAATCATGGCTCAAAGGACGGCTTTTGTTTTCACCATCCCCATGACTATTTTGGATTTACATATAATCAACATCAATTTGGTTGTCAGGCCGATTCAAACACGTGAAGAATGAACTATCATTTTATTTTCCAGTTGTTCGTTTGTATTGCTTCTTCCAGTGCCCTTAAGTTCGGATTTTGTTTGGATTTTTCAACTATTCATTGTTTGTGGAACTACAATGTGGTTCACAAATTCCTCTGCTGAAATTAATTTATGGTACTTTTGTGGTTGCTGGTTTTGTTACTGATTTAATGCTTATCTTATTTTCCAGCAAAGAAAGAGCAAAACTTTTATGCAAGTTGAGTCAGCGTTACCAGATTGGTAATGTGTAGTTATGGAAAATATGTGGGAGTGGGTCGCAAAAAAGGTCCACCGAAATCAAAATAAGCCACCTAGTAAGCATTTCTGAAAAAGAATTCTCCACATACAAAGATTCCTACATAAGATTTTGAATGTTTCGTATTGCAAGAAGAAAATGAAAGCAAAATAATTCCAGGTATAAAATATTTTTTTTTTTATTGGTTTGTAAACAAGATAAATATTTTTTTGTCTTCATTACTGAAATTTCTTTTTTTCACTTGAACAAATAATATGAACATTTACAAAGGGAAAAATTGAAATGTCTTTGGTTAACGATTTGGGGTCGCAATTTTTATGATAACATGACTTTAACATTGTCTACTTCTTTAACGATTTTTAAATTTTGTATATTTTATAGATTTGATAAACACTAATTTTGGAGGGAGAGATTTGAATAATTAAAAAAATCTTTCATAATGTAGTTTCATTTTTTTTCTCTAAGAAATTTAACATGAAAACCAAATTAATTAATTTTTAAATATTTTAAAATTTTAATTTATTTGCTTATTTAAAAAAACTTTGGGTAAATTTGTAGATTAACAGCCTCAGCTAATCTTGAAAAAAAATGAGATTCTATTTTTTTTAGGCAATTACATGTTAACACCCTGAAAAACTTAAACAATTATTTTAGAATAAGGGGAATCGGTTTTTAATGTAAAATAATCCCTCCTTTCCGGTTCATTCTTACTTTTTAGGGCAGCCCCCCCCCCCCCCCCCCAAATATATGCACAGAATTCATCTCCCATAGCACTAAAAGTACATGCAAGAATTGCCCATAATTGGGGATCATTTTAGGCTAAATTTATATTTGAAAAGGATCCCCCACTCTAAATTCTAAAAGTTGTTTCATTTCTTTTTTCTTTCCACCAAGATTTTCAAGGTGTTCACACATAATTGTCTTTAAAAAAAAAAAAAAAATCCTAAACTTTGTCTTGAAAAATTCTTTTATATTAAAACAGTAATTTATATTGTTTTCATCTCATCTGGTTCGGAAGAAACTAGTGGAAGTATTCTATTTCAGTGACTGAAACAATGTCATTTATACAAGCAGACAATATTTTGTGCTGCTTCTCATTTCACTTAATACAAACAGGACATCAGATCTCTTTTACGTATTAAAAACAATGTGCAGAAAAGGCATGTTTAGTCCCATTTCACATCAATCGGAAATCTCATTTGAAAATGGCAGTAGAAATCATCAGGTTGAATCACTGAAACTGTTTTATGGCCAAATCTCCAGCATTATTGATCAACAGATTTATGAAAACAAATCAAACGCATCTTCTGCTGTGAAACACCAACTTACAATTACATTTACACCAACTTCACGTTTTCTTTAGTCATCGTAGTTTTCACTGAGGTTAATCAGCTCATCAAGCGTTTCCTTAAAATCGTCCTCTTCCAAACCTGTGGCAAGGAATCGATGGAATCTTTTGATGTTGATTTTCTTTGCTTCCGTGTACAATTCTCCAACCATTTTGCCAGAATCTTTTGTGCTCTGAATGCTCGACATTACAGGAACAGAATCGACACCTTGAAATAGGGAGAGAAAGGAAAGAGCAAAATATATTCAGAAAAAAATAAAATATATAGATCTGATTTATTCTTAGAGACAAATTGATTCAACATAATTCTCTGAATGGATGTGTTAGATAGTGGGTCTACTCGCCCACTAGTATATAAAATGGTTAGTTGGAAATGAAAGGTCAACTTGATGAACCCAAGGTGAAGATTACTAGACTGGGAATTAATACAAACGGATATGACGTCACATGGCTCAGAGAGAGACAGTACATTTGGGAGCACGCAGAACATGGACATGTAAAATGATATGGGCCGACAAAATATTATTAAACAGTGATTATCAATTTATCCCCCCCCCCCCAAACTGGTCAGTAATTCGAACGAAAATCAAGTTGAATAAACCTCCTGTATTCCATCAGTTTTGTCTCGACTTAGTCTTTTTGAAAGTATAAATAAAGAGCTTTGATTTCAGCCCTCAGTCTGGAAGGATTATGCAGAGGCATGTGCAAGAAGAACAACGAGCAACAAGGTATGATACAAGGTTGAGAATGCAATACTAGGTGATCAACACTTGTGGAAGTTTAAATATTTTATATTGTAACTAAAGCTGTATGCCAGCTTTTTTCTAACACACCATAAATGATAATCATTTGAAAGAAAATGTTTCCATTTATTAAAGATATTTAGGTGCTTGTGCATATCAACTAAAGCTGTATGCCAGCTTTTTTCTAACACACCATAAATGATAATCATTTGAAAGAAAATGTTTCCATTTATTAAAGATATTTAGGTGCTTGTTCATATCAACCCTGACATTGAAATACTTAAAGAATGTATAAACTTTATTATGTGCTTACGTGTTAGTTGAAAATAAGATTGTGCAGAAAAAATTACGCAAATTCATCCAGTAGTTATTAAATTATAAGAAAAAGAAAAAACTGATTTTACGTACATTTTGACATTTTTGTAAACAATGGAGACCCCAAACCCCGAAATCGTGAAAATATGAGTTATCGTCCTTGACCACTGGAAAATGGTGGAAATATCTACCGAGTGATAAAATCGTTTTTTATTTATAATTGAATAAATACTGGATGAATTTGCATAATTTTTGGTGTACAGTCTTTTTTTTTCATCTACCACGTAAGTACATAACAAAGTTTATACATTTCTTTAGCTATTTTATTTTTAAGAGCGGTCTAACATGTCAGGGTTGATATGCACAAGCACCGATATTTATTTTGGGTGACAGTAGAGAGAATCATGTAGAGCCATTCAACCACCGCCTTTCCATATTACAAGATTTTAGAATATGATTTCATCAATATTCATGATTGATGCCTTTTTTTTCTTAGGTCCATAAAGATTTTTATATATGAAAAAAAAAAAAATGAAACTGCTTACCTTGCATAGGGTTCCTTAGCATTGTTGATACAAGTCCATCATTGTTAATGTTAGGAGTGAAAATATGAGGATATGGTGTGACAACTTTGCATGGAGATGACACTACACAGCCAGCACTGTCGGATATAACAAAAATCAGAATGTTTATTAGTTTAAATGTTTTAAAATATTTTTTCAAATAATATAACATTAAGAAATATTGACATTTTATCCCCCTCCCTCTCTTTATAACATTTCAACATACTCACCTGACACAGGTATTTATACTTGTAGTCTCCTCCTTCTGGATGCTGGATGGCAGCCTCATCCATGATTGAATGCAGATTATTTTTGCACCAAGTCTAGAGTGCCGCTGGCTGAGGGAACTGGATTCTCCACATAATCTGAGTTTATATCTAAATTTGCCTATTCTTCAAAATTTTAGAATTTGGGTAAGAAAAATGCCATTTCAAATGGAAGCATGATAGATTCTCTTATTTCTATAAGAAATCGCCAGAAAGTGAAAAAGTTGTGATATGGATTTTCAAGGATTCTTTGTTTCTACTTTTTAGTCACAACACACTATTCTTTCAAAAAAATGGTTTACAAATGAATGCAACACTAAAGATAACAAATCTTTAGTGTTGCATTCATAAAATATTGAGACTTTATTTCTTCATTTAAATAAACATTCTAGATGAGATTAAAATGAATACAAAGAAAGACACGACTTACTTGAGAGTTCCTGGGAATGATTCTGTTACAAATAATTGAAGAACATCAGATACACTTGAACAGTCGCTCAACGCTTGAGCAAACTCAGGTTTTATGTTGGACCTACATGGAAAACAAAATCAATCTTTCACATATTTTACCAACATGCTAAAAGGAAAGAATTTTTCAAGTTCCAATACATTTGATGTATAGAAAGACTTACAATACACAATAAAATTGTCAGACAAGTTATCATCTGTAGCAATTCATGTTCAAACATAACTTTTTAAATTAACTACTTTTTAATGTATGTTGTAATTTTATTTAATTAATGTAATGACCAAATAATACTATAAATAATTAAATAAAACTTCACAAGAAGCTGATTTACAAAAGAGGGATACAATGACTGTTTAAAAAAATATTTTGTACCATGTTTATTTTGTCATTAAAAGAAAAAAAAATATTTATGAGATTTTAAAGTTAACATTTTGTAAGATGGGATGTCTTAATTTTTAATGCAAAAATTCCTTAACTAAATTATCTTTCCAAAATGTAAATATTTTTTACAAGAAATTAATTAAGAGAAAAGGCAAGGAGGGGTCAATGAGCGAAACATTAATGAAAGTAAAAAGACTTGGAAGAAATAAAGTTTTGTGATTCTTGAAATATTTTTCTATAAGAAAAAGAAATCTAAAGAAAAAGAAATTTATATTAAGACAGTTTTGTAAAAAAAAAAAAAAAAAAGAGTCAACTGTAAATCAATTTAATCAATAGAATCACTCTTTAATCAAAAGTAAAAAATAAAAGCAATTGACAAAATTCTTTTTAATGTTATAGGAAATTTATTATACATACAAAAACTAAACATCAAAGTGAATGTGTTAAGGTTAATTATAATAAATAAAGTGTTCTCAAAACTGATTGCAACTCTTTAGGAATAAGAAATCTGAATATATTTTAAGATGCAATGCCAAACACTATTTGGGAATTTTGAAAGGCAAAATAGATTGTGTTTGATTTTCACGTTCAATATACACAACATATTTTATAACAAATTCTGACCATTTTGTACAAATATTAGGGTGAAAACCTTTGTAAACAAAAAGAAAAATTTATGCAATCTATTATAAAAAATATGAAACTTATGCAATATATATATATATATATATATATATATATATATTGCATATTACTTAGCTGAAGTTGTTTGATTAAAAAGTATTATGCCTGTTATAACTTTCATAGCTTTACCATTCACATGAAAGGATCATAGATGCCTCATCCAGCATAATCAAATCTCTTCCATAAAATAAATGCCGGCTAACAATGTTTTAAATTAGTAAACAAACAACCATTAAATGTTTTATTTAAATTAATCTTCCTTCTATTTTTATGAGATGTAGTTTGTTATTTATTTAAAATTGTAACAATTCAAATGTTTGTAAAAAAATAATCATGAACAAATGTTGACTTTGGTATTTGTGCAAAATACTTTTTCTGATATATATTTAGCATATGTTGTAATGTCATGATTTATAAACAACGTTTTTAAAACAAATATATCTAATATTTTGGAGATTTAGACTTTAATCATTTGATGCAAAGAATATGCTTTTTAATAACTTATTAGTTCTATTTAACACAACATATCTATCCATTTATTCACACATTTAAAATTTGGAAGGATTTATTTTAAACTAGCAGGACCCGGATCCTGACGTTGCCCGGATGAAATAGAAAAGAATGATTTAACTTTTATAAACAACGTAAGCCTAAGTCCGCGCTGCAGAAAAACCTGTGCATGAATACAATTGTATATAGAAATTTCATTTAAAAAAAAAAATAGTATTACAAAATCATTGTTTCACTGTAAGTAATTTTACGTGATTAAAATAGGATTTATCCATAAATAATAGATTGCAAATTGTGTTAATGCAAATAGGTCACAAATTCAACGATTATCCCAAGTGTATTTGCTTTAAAAAAAAATTGTGTTGGTAATACTAATTTGTTTTATGAAATTTGTGGATAAAATTGTATTCATGCAGGTTGTTTATTTGCCTCACAGACTTAGGTTTATTTTTTTTTGTTACATGGATGTAATAAACATACTGAAAAATAAACAGCATAATTCTGGGCTATTGAATATAGAAGATCACAAAAATAAAAATTATCGATCGAACTATGAATTTCGGTATTCCTGTATGCTTATGAAGTGATTATTATTTTGTTTTGGACGTCTGTATATTATGTAGAAGACAATAAGGAGGTTGAAATTAATTAATGTGGATGTTTTTTTGTTTTTTTAAAAGAATTTCCTTTATATTAAGAAAGTACCCGGTGTCAAAGAGTTACGTGTGAGGAGAAAATGAACAGGGAGTGAAAGTGTTTGCTACCTTCTTTATGGAAGATGTGTTTTGAAGAAGCAGATAGGTCAGATTAAATGTAATAATATTTGTATCTAGTAGAAATGTAGGCATATGTTCATGAAACACGCATTAGGAAGTGTTGTAGGTGCTTTGTAGAAATGTGTAGCATATTAAGATTTTGGTATTAAGTCTATAATTGCCAAAAGTAAAGGAGAAAAACAACTTTATTATACATATAAGATAAGGATTTTGGTGCTTGTTCACTGTTTCGGGCAGACGGAAAAATTATTTATGTGTGAAAACAATATTATGTACTTACTCAGTGGTATTTTATTGTTCAATGTTGAAATAATTAGGAAAAATTATCCAGTAGAACTTTAATTACAAATATTTTTACATTTTCCGTATCGTACAAGTCACTTCGATGACTATGCCTCCATTTGCTACCGTTGGACAGAAGTCAAGGGCAGATAATTTGCAAGGGCAGGTAATACTCATTTAAAAAACAAAAAAAAACAAGTACATTGATAAAAAACATAATTTATTGTAATGAGTATATTTAATGTGAAAGTAAATAAAATTAAAGTAATTAAATTGAAACTGGGTATCTTTCCGCAATTTTGTGGAAGAGACCGCCTAGCTTGTTGATTACCTGCCCTCGCAAATTATCTGCAACAGTAGAAAATGGAGGCATAGTCATCGAAGTGACTTGTACGATACGGAAAATGTAAAAATATTTGTAATTAAAGTTTTACTGGATAATTTTTCCTAATTTTTTCAACATTGAACGATAAAATACCACTGAGTAAGTACATAATATTGTTTTCACACATAAATAATTTTTCCGGCTGCCCGAAACAGTGAACAAGCACCAGGATTTTAGTAAAACAAACAAACCCAAATCAATTGTGTGAATTAGCGACACAAGATAAATATGAAATTTATTTTATTCCGGGCAAGTGATAACAGTCTCAGTAACAAAGGAACATGCACACCTGTATACTACTACAACTCTGTGGATCTTGTTTGTCTCCGTGCACACTGAATGATGTTATCTACTAAAACAGATGAAAGATACTTTATGATATCATCCATTAAAGAGAGGGCGGAAGACATTGGGAAGATCCTTTATGATGTCATAACTGATGAAGTCATCCATTTAAACTGAGAACATAAGGGTCAAGGGTTGTCTATGTGGAAAGTGACTGTATTTATTAGATGAGCCATCAAGACCCAAAGGATCTAGTTATTATATAGATATTATTATTATTAGATAAGCCCTTTTATTTGTTGTCAATTCATTTTTATAGAAGTGTTTTGAGAAATTACTGCTATTTACAGATTCACACATTCAGAAGGAAGAGTAACTCAAATATAAATAACATCGCTGATGACTCATCTGAGAGTCTGTTAAGAATGTAGGTTATGAATTAGACTAAAAAATATAAGTTTCATAATATACATTCTTTATAGTATTTTCCGTTTTTGCAACATCATACTTTCTTGACAAATCAACTGTGTCCAGACGGATTAAAAGAAAAAGTTCTTGCACTACAAATCCTTAGTGTTTTTAACAATTTCAAACTGTACTCAATGGAAAACTTCTGAGTTCTTTTCCTGGAATTTCCACAGAATTGAGGAAGAAATTTGGTAAAAACTACAGAAACGGTTGACAGTACAAAAAGACAGCTAACAGAGCAGGTTGGGTTAACGAACCCCTTGAATTCATTGTAAGGGAAACAAAGAGAGCTGCTACCAACTATACTATAACATATCCCCAGGAGATCCCAAGAATGCAGGATGAGAGCCCCACTCACTAGGACAATCGATATGGTATAAATGTCCACCAAAAATTGGATAAGGTGCCTGAACAAAACATAATGACCAATATGTACAGGAGCAAGCCCTGTAACTACATGAATGAAGCGCAGAGCCAGGAATTTTTCCATAGATCCAAGCCTCTTCATAAGCTTGATTCCCAAATCCAAGACCGGAAGCCCACAAACAGATTAAGTAGCAAGAGAGTAATGGATTTTGATAAAAATACTGCCATTCAGCTACAAGAGAGAATGCAGAAAGATGCGAAAAATGAGAACTTGTTTTTAATGAATTTAGAAAAGGGTAACTGGTCGAAAGAGTGATGTTGCAAAACCTGAAACTTAATGACAACAGTAAAGAATGTATAATATGAAGCTTATTTTTTTTTAGTCTCTATATAAAAGAAAAAAAGCCTTCATTTCTTTGATCCATGTCTACAAAAATGCAATCATCTTTCATAAAAATATTTCACTGTATTTTACTTTTTGTTAAATTTTAAAAGGCATCTAGTTCTCATCTTAGAAGCAGATCTTAAATTTAAAAATAAATCTTTCTTGAAGTTTATTAACATGAGAAATGGAAGTAATGTACAGAGCACAAAGCATTAATCCTCTGTAGGTTCATTTGTGTCATTGATAATATGTAAACTTGTTGAATTTCGATAGATGTTACTCACGTCAACGCATTTTCTTCAGGAATTCCTCGCAATACACTTGACATCATCCAAGGCTTGGTTTCTGTTGTGACATTTGGACTAACCGATGTCCATGGCATCTTTCCATCTAACTGCATAAATGTCTCAATCAGGGAACTATCCTCACCCAAAGGGAACGGCAAAGCAGCCATTAATGCCCCAAGCTGCAAACAGGAAAACAAAAAGTATTAAGCATTTTCATATAAACTGTTCAGGTCTTTAAGTGCATTCATCACTGAATTACGACGACATAAACACCTCCGTTCTGACCATCATAATTCGATTTTAGTACATGTAAATCAGCAGCTAATTCTGCTACCACATACTATGAGGGCTAAGCTCTCTTTGTATCTAATATGGCATATGTTGCAATACAAGTTTAGCAAGAAATATTTAATCAAAACTACTAAAATTTTATAATTGTTTATAAATATCATAATTGAAAAAAAAAAAGTTGAATTCAGTAATCACATCCATAATAATTCTGTGTGTGTTTGTATGTTTTTGGCTAAAAGTCAGAAACTACACAAGAGAAACTTACAAACTTTACATCATCAGATTTAGTGTGACTTTGACCTGAGTATGGTAAACTTTCAAAAAGAATACAATAATATTCATCCCTTTGGGGTCACAAGTGAGGGAGGGGGGATGAAAGTTATTTTTTTTTTTATTTTAAAAAACAAAACACTGAAACTAAGTCAGCAGCTTTCTCTTTCTTGCTTGATTTATTTCTATTATATTGAACTAGTTGACAGAGAGAGAGAGAGAGTGGTAAAGAGGGGGGAGAGAAGTAGAGAGAGAGGGGTAGAGAGAAGAAGAGAGAGATAGAGAGAGAGGTAGAGAGAGGGGGGAGAGAAGTAGAGAGAGAGGGGGGAGAGAAGTAGAGAGGGAGGTAGAGATGGGGGGGGGGAGAGAAGTAGAGAGAGAGGTAGAGAGAAGTAGAGAGAGGTAGAGAGAGGGGGGAGAGAAGTGGTAGAGAGAGGAAAAAGTAGGAATATCTGGAAAAGATAGATTTTGACGTATATGATGGTGGTGGGGGGGAACACCTTGCCCAAGGGTGTCCACAGCAGTTTAGTGTTATGATTAGGACCAAGGTACAAAAAAAAAAAAAAAAAAAAAAAAATCACAGATTTATCTGATGACATTTTTAAAAATTATTAAAAGCAAAAGATCAAAATATGACTAACCTTTCGTCCCATGGAATGAAATGAATGAGTGATGTCTTTCATGTGTCCATTTTTCTTGCAAAGACGATATGGAAGCGTGCTGTTCTCCAGGCAAGCTGCTAAAATGGCACTCGTATGATAATTCAGATGAGGCTGAAATATGAAACAAGATAAAAGTCATTGTAAAAAGTAGGTGTCATACATTTAAAATTGAAAGATTTGACTGCTCATGCCCCCTCCCCCCATATCGTTGAGGTGTTTATCTCGGAAAGGTTCTTACCTTGTAGATAGCATTTGGGAATTTTCTGTAAGAGACGTGCGTATTTGGCTTTGATAACCAAGCTGAGGAGTTGAGGCTGAGAGGAATGAACAATGAACTGAGCGATGATAATTTGTTGTAACTCAAAACCGTGTTCAGGATATGCTGGCTATTATGGTCAGGCTGAAAAGAAAGCATTAGATATATGAATTATTGTGTTGAAATAATTGCATTTAAACAATTTAAATAAGAACTAAACCCAATATAAGAAAAATCTGTTGATTGCCTCCTGTAGGCATGAAGCCTAGTGTAAATTGGATCTGTAAAGTGTTTTTAATGTATAACATTGAGTATTGTAAAATAGCATTTAAATAAATATCACTTTATTAGGTTTTTTTATATAATTTTTTTTATTCTCATTGGGAACTTTTTTTAAAGAATTATATATTTCTCTATTCAGATAAAGTTAGGTATGTGTATATGTTTATATATTTCTATATATAGGATTCACTACTAAACTAATTAACAGATCATTATTTAGTTTAATTTAGTTTTAAGCAAAGAGGTGGTGAAAGCCTCTTTTGAAAATTCAGATACCTCTGATTTTTGTAAAATAAAATAGATATTAGACATCAATTAATAAATATTCTCTACATTTCAGTTTCTTTAGAGTGTTTTGAAGAGATTTTTACAGTGCATAATATGGGCATAATCTCTCATTTGAAAATTCAAATATTTCAGATTTGCATTAAATTCCATCTAATCATTAGACACCAATTAAACAAGACGTGCACATTTGGCTTTAATAATCAAGCTGAGGAGTTGAGGCTGCGAGAATGAACTAAGCGATGATAATGCTATATATGTGTGTATTTAGGTAGCATATTTTCATCATGGCAGATGTTATTAAATAACACAGCTTTTTTATTTTATGAGGCTATTTTTAATTTTTTCAACTTTCAGAATACTTAATAGACAATTCAAAAAAGTGATGTAATAAAAAAAAAATTAATAAAGCCTCATAAAACAAAGAAGCTCAGTGTTATTAAATAACATCTGCATGATACAATGCAATTCTCAGACTGGGAAAATGAGTTGTAAAGTTAACCACATCACTTATAACTGTAACCAGAATGAAAATACAGAATTTAATCTCAACAAAAACTGGTTACCAAAATAGCTCATCATATTTGGTTTAACATCCATCTTACATGGGTTCACCTGACCTTAAGGGTGGTGTTGTTTTTCATACCAGTCGAGGATATGTCTTCGACAATTAGTCCGACAGTCTTGGCCATTTGAGTTAGGTAGGTAGCCTTTTTTTCTGTCAGGTTGAGGTACGGTTATGTGTAGTTCTAGGAAGTCAACCTTTCCAGGCTTAGTTTATTGCTAATTGCCTGAGGCATCCCTACGAGGAATGCTGATGGGGCTGCTCAGGCATTTTTTGTAGGCCAGAATGCTCTGCTTCTTGGATACTGGCTTTTCAATCTCACCCTTCCGACCGTATGTCACATCTTCATGCAGTGGGAGGGACGTAAATACGAACAGGTAAAATGGATGTTAGTATGTGTTGGACGTCTAAGAAATTCACTTCAAAACTAATCTTTTTCTGACCAGGTCTTTATTTATCCCTCTTTCTCTCAGGTCCATTTTTGTCATTTCTTCCAATGTTTTGCTTTGCCTTGCCCTGTGAACTAAACCTGCTACCTCAACTGTTCTACATCTACTAACCCAACAACTCTCATCCATTCTTTCAACATGGCCATACCATCAAAATCTCTTATCCTGCACACATCTGCCTATACTGTTCAAATTTAATCTTCTTCTGAGGTCGTCTTTAAGACTGACATTACACATCCATCGTATCATTCTCAAATCATTTCTCTCCATGCAACGCTCACTGGCCAGGTTTCACTTTCATACATCACACTGCGTACACATGCCTGATAGACTCTTCCTTTGGTTGACAGTAGTAATGTTCTAAGAACACAATTATATTGGTTTTTCATAAAGGGAGAATGCTCAATATCTGTGATGAACATATAAAGAAAATAGACTGAATCAATTCTGATTTGGACTTTCTCATAAATATTTACATGATATAATGTGTAAATTTACACATCCACTGTTGAGTTTTGTCCGTTTTACAGAATATCAACCAATCAGAAAGGTTATTTAATGCTGAAACAATATCTATTGGATGCGATTCATTGTATACACTTAATTGAATGCAAGTTGTTATTTGACCTATAGCTGCGGAGGGGACTGTGCATTCAGACTTTTACCAACAGTATTAGTATGTAATTGAGCACGATAAATCCGATAGGATAACAAAAAAAAAGTTCTGTTTTTGTTTTTACTAGTCACCGCTTATCAAGGCTAAAAGCCACTCTAGGATGAGGGTTAATGGGATGGAGATATTGTCAGTTGAATGATGAAGAATATTATGAGATGATTGAAAATTTGATTACTTATGAGGACGGTTTATGACAAGTATTTGTTAACATTGAAGATGACTATTATAGCCGTCAGACAAGCAGTCCTGAGTTAATGTGTTCCACAGATGGAAGTTCTTGGAAAGAAAGTCTATCCATGGAAATTTCGTTTTATGTTAGGCATACGAAGGAAGAAAATGCTTAGCAGTTGTGGTAAAAGAGGAGTTCTTGCTGTGAATGTCTTACAGGAAGAATCAGAAATTCGAGCTCAGTTGAGCACATTCCATGGAAATATAATGAACAAGAATTTCCATGGACATTGCTAGCAATAATAATGCGGAAAATCTAAAATGTTCACAATAATACGTTTGTTTAATATGAGCAGAGGATAACTCCCACAATTCTTCTTTTATCTCATTAACCCATTTTTATAAATTTAAAAGTGGAAATAAGTAATTATTGATACAATTCACAACCAAAGATAAAATAATTTCATAAAAAATTCATTTGAATATTTAATTTGCTCAAGAAATTGATATTTATCTATATAAAGTTAGGTACGTTTATATGTTCGTATGTATAGGATTCACTCCTAAACTAATTAACTGTACATTATGAATTTTGGAACACAGCCGCTAGGCATAAGAAGTCCAAATGTGGGCTATATTTAGTTTTATGCAAATGGGACAAAGAGGGAGTAAAAGTCTTTCATGAAAATTCAGATACCCCCAATTTTTCTGACATTTTAACAATGGGTACAAATATCAATAAATATTCCCCAAATTTCAGTTTCTTTTGAGTATTTTAAAGGGTTTTTAGGGGGGGGGGGGCATAGTATAAGCACATCCTCCCATTAGAAAATTCAAATATATTATATATAAGATATGCATTGAATTTGATCCATAGTCATTAAACACCAATTAAGCAAGATTTTGTGAATTTCAATTTCTTCTTAAGACCCCTTAAATTTGAGACATTTTCTAGAATCAAAGTCATGTATTGGATTTTGATCCAAATTAGAATAAGGATTCTAGACATTAGGTATATTAACATTATGTCTTTATTTTAATCTTCATAAGGGTGCAAAACTGTTCTGTTCAGGGAATTAATTTTACTCATAGTGGGACAGGAATTCTTCTGTTCATAAAAGACAAAAGAGAAATGAAAACTTTTAAATCGATAAATGAGAAATCTTTATCCATGCTTACATTTGAGAAAACAGCTGGCGATGTGCCGAATGTTAGAATGGATTTGCTTGGAAAATCATCACCAAGATACTCCAAGACAGTAGTTGCCACACCACTAAATGCATCATGAGTATCAACCAATATCTGGAATCCCTGTTTAAAAAGAAAAACAAACAGATTCTAAGTTATAAATAAACATTAAAAAGGATTATCTTTTTAACAAATGCTGAGGGGTTTTAAATAAAATTTAAAAAGCCAAAACCTATCGCTAATCTGACTTCCAAGGAAAATTTTTAAAGATGTTTTTTTTTTATCTAACCAATAGTATTGTGTATAGGACTTAATAACACACATGCAATTTGTTTTCTCAAATATTTTAAATAGTTACAAAAATATAGGGTTAAAATAAGAAATATATATATATATATATATATATATAAAGAAAAAAAAGGAAAAAAATGGTAGAATAAGGACAATAATGGTTTGTGTGAATGAAATAATTGTTCTTATGTGTTAATAATGTCATGTTTTTTTAAAGTCAATATGAACATTTTAACGAAAGAAAAACATAGTGGACATGTTTTATGAACTCTTAAATGCAAAAAAAAAACAGTCTAAACAACATTTCCATTTTCATTGAAGTGGTAAAAAGAAGTAAAAGGAATATAAAATTAAATATGTTTTTATTAATTAATACAAACATATTTAATTTGGACGCAACTTGTTTTTTAAACTGGACTAGTGTGTTATACACTGATGAAGCCTTTTTGTGAATGTTTGGTAAATTTTGTATACCATAAATGTGTATATTTACAAAAATGGGCAGAAACAATTGTTTGCAAATAAAACGTTTTTTGAATTAACTAGGAGTATATTATATATATATAGTAAGCTATGAAAATATATATATATGGCGGCTGTCTATTTTGCATATCGAAGTGATATTAGAGTAAAACCTCCCAGTGAGCGGCACAGATATGGCTCTTTAAGCCTGCTAAACTTTTACAGAGCATACCACAAAAGTGGCATGCGTTGTGATGATCTGAAGGAATACCATAATTGAAGCCACCTCTTGTTCGTGCTTGATTTTGCAGCACATGCACTCGTTGGTGATCCAACAAACCGGCATGTGACATAGTTACTAAATTGCATGTTCGCTGTTCCATATTTCTTTCATGTACTGGACGTGTCACATCTCGTCTTTTTCTCACTGTTCTCTGCAGCTGTTGGTGTTTCGTTCTATTTTTTTACTAAAAGCTTGATGCCTTCAAAAATCACTTTTCTCCACTTTGACCTATCTACAGTTATCCCCTCCCATCTTCCAATATCAATTCCAAAGCACTTCAAATCCTCTTTGAGACAATCTTTGAATCACTTATGCGATTTGTGTTGTGGGCGAGTATTCTGAATTAGTTCCCCATAAATCACCTGCTGGGGCAGTCTGTTATCTGTGAAAGGAACAAGTTGACCAGCCCAATGAAGTCTGTGTTTTCTTATATGAGACTCAATGCTTGGAACAGCAGCTCACTTCAACACTTCAGTGTCAGGAGTAAAGCTATCCCAACGGATGTTAAGCAAGTGCCAAAGGCAATTCTGATGGAAACGCTCTAGCAGGTGAATATGAGTTCTGTAAGTGGTCCATGTCTCACAAACATATAACAAAGTTACTACAACACAAGCCTCATACACAGAGATTTATATATGTATCATTATAGAAAATCAAGTGAACATTGGTACATGTATAAGTAAATATTATGCTCTTATTTTTGAATTTCTCTTCATAATCGAACAGTCTGCTGGGGTTCTCTCCCACTAACCTTACACACATATATATATTCAAATGAATAAATGCGAAAATTTGTTTCCATCTATCCAAACTATATTAACATCAAAACTGAGTAAGCTTATTTAATTCTAATGATACAGGAATATTTTGAAATAACGTATATATAGGAATCTCCAACCTTCCTCGAACAAATCTCGATATTACTCATTTGCAGGATTATTTTTTTTTAGCTACTAATAAATTAATATTTTTTTTTAGCTACTAATAAATTAATATTTTTTTTTAGCAACTAATAAATTAATATTTTTTTTTAGCAACTAATAAATTAATATTTTTTTTTAGCTACTAATAAATTAATATTTTTTTTTAGCTACTAATAAATTAATATTTTTTTTTAGCTACTAATAAATTAATATTTTTTTTAGCTACTAATAAATTAATATTTTTTTTTAGCTACTAATAAATTAATATTTTTTTTTAGCTACTAATAAATTAATATTTTTTTTTAGCTACTAATAAATTAATATTTTTTTTTAGCTACTAATAAATTAATATTTTTTTTTAGCTACTAATAAATTAATATTTTTTTTTAGCTACTAATAAATTAATATTTTTTTTTAGCTACTAATAAATTAATATTTTTTTTTAGCTACTAATAAATTAATATTTTTTTTTAGCTACTAATAAATTAATATTCTGTAATATTTATTTCTAATTTGTGTTCCCAAAGTTTCTTCAATATATGCAATAGTTTTATCGATAGTACTTTTATTTTAATTATTAATAAAATTATTAAATTATTATTATTTTTATACAAAAAACAAAAACGGATAGCGTTTTAAAAAACTTTTAGAACTTCTTTTTCAAGAGAGATTATTTATATGAAACCCCGGGCAAATGTCGCTGGGATGTGCAGAACAGATACTACACTTTGATCTTAGCCAGAATGCCAAGGAACCATAAAAAAAATAATGTTTCTGTGATTAGACAAAAAAATTTTTTTTAAATCGATTTAATCAGAACATCTTTTAATGGGGTGGGTAGTGTAGTATCAGTTCTGTTGTTATAAGACCGCCCTCCCAGGAATTACCTCCTCTGTAAGAGCTCAACAGTTTTTCCTGAAAAATTATAAATAAATACACGTAGTTTGAAATGAAAACGTTTTTCACTTAAATTGCAAACCAATAAAATTGAATTCTCTGTTTGAATTTTAAGTATTTTTATTTAAAGTTTTCTTTCGTTTCTTAATAAATCCTGTTATAACCTCCCACCCCAATAAATAAAAAATAAAAAACAGCCATGAAATGAATAATTAAATAAACAGCCATGCTTGACTTTCTGCTTTTATTTGAGGTTAATTCTTATTTCAGTCACGTAAATTATTTAGAGTGAAATAGGTTTCGACAGTAACCATAAACAATTTATTTATTTATTTTTTTTTTGTTATGCCAAGTTTCACCGTACACGTGAAACGTCGAAGGTCGGAAAGATATAGTCGCCATCTAAACAAGTCAAGAAAGAGGCTAACTAGGGAAGAGCGATAACTCAAGTTTATAAACAGAAAATTATGAAAGGACATTACCGTTCTTCTTTAGCTAGCATATTTCGATCTGTTTATAAAGATGGCGACTATATTTTTCTGCCCATTTTTAATTTCGGCGTTTCACGTGGACAACAAAACATGCTATTGTTTTAGTGTCATCTAAATGAATAATACGCAAAAGGTTTTTCCACCTAACCTATAGTTATATTACATTAAAACTGTTTATGCTCATTTAATTCTGTGTAGTATATTTTCATTCGTCATGATACATTCCTCCCAGGCATCACCTCCTCATTTTTTTTTTTGAGAGGAAGCAGTATAGTATACATTCGTTCCTCATGATACCATCCTCCCAGGATTACCTGCTCCTTTTTGTATGTGTGTATGTGTGTGGAGGGGGGCGGGGTAGTATACTATCTATTCTGTTGTCATGATATAATGCTTCCAGGCATTAATTCCTATTCTTTTCAGGTGAGGAAGTTTTCGTTTGTTATGATATCATTGTCTCAGTCCTTAGCTCCTCCTTTGGTGTCAGTATATGTAGTTCCTTCATCATGATATACTCTCAGCCTAGCAAAAATATGCGACCGGAGGCAGCATATATTGGCTCGTTTATATACATATTCAAATATCTTTCACAGGGAAGCATTTTACCTAAATGCTGAGAGGGAAACATTGTTCCCTTTCACCAATGTGATGTTCTCATATGAGAGCATATATATTTATGTTTTGCAGTCCATGACTCATTAGCATGGCTAGACCTATCAAGATTTGAAACAGGGACCCCGGTGACTGAAGCTGACATCCTACTACTAGGTCACAAAAACTCGCTAGCAGTAGAGGAGGCATATATATATATATATATATATATATATATATATATATATAAGCCAATCTGGTTCTCAACTTTCTATCACTATAGCGTGTATCTGACAAATCAATATTTTATTCTGCCTAGCCAACTTTCACCATGTTCTTGTGCGACAAATTAATGTATTTCAATTCATTTCCTTTCACAAAATACTTATTCTGGCTAAGTAGATCAAAACAGCAGCTGCTGCTTAGATCATTAATAAAACAATAAAATCTACATTGATCTCTTTCAGTTTTCACATAAACCATTAAATTTGCTTAAATTGAATAATAAACTCTGTCTTTCTTAATAAATAATCGCAAAAAATGGTCATTTACATACAATCAAATGTGGTATAAGATATTACTTATCTATGTATTAATTTAGGATAACAATACATCCATGAAAGTGAGAAAATCAAAATGGCTGGTGTTTAAATATAATTTGGTGCAATTGCCATGCATGCTATAATCCAAGGATACGTGCATTCTATAATTGCACGTCCTACTACTAAGTCATGAAATTTGAGCCTCTACCTTAATCTCCAATTAACTCTGCTTATATGCTGTTTGCTCCCGCTTTTCTTGTATGGGGTGACTTGATATGTTTCATATACATCCAAGAAATAACAAATAATGAAGATTCAGCAAAAAAAAACTTTTTTTTTTTAATTTCTCTCTCACCTGTAACTGATCACATTCTTCGGTAAAGAAATGAAGCCGATCTTCCGCTTCCGTCCAACTATCTGTTTCGGAAATTGTCTGATAGCCGCAACCATAAATATCAAAAGGTTTTTCAGCACTGGACAGAAAATTAAATAAAGAGTCAGACAAAAAACAAAAACAAATATTTTAAAAATGTGATACAAAGAATTTTTCGGACTTAAGCGTGACAGACCAACGAAAAGGATATTTCAGACTTAAGCGTGACAGACCAACAAAAAGGATATTTCAGACTAAAGCGTGACAGACCAACGAAAAGGATATTTCAGACTTAAGCGTGACAGACCAACGAAAAGGATATTTCAGACTTAAGCGTGACAGACCAACGAAAAGGATATTTCAGACTTAAGCGTGACAGACCAACGAAAAGGATATTTCAGACTTAAGCGTGACAGACCAACAAAAAGGATATTTCAGACTAAAGCGTGCCAGACCAACGAAAAAGAAAATTTCAGACTTAAGCGTGACAGACCAACGAAAAGGATATTTCAGACTTAAGCGTGACAGACCAACGAAAAGGATATTTCAAACTTAAGCGTGACAGACCAACGAAAAGGATATTTCAGACTTAAGCGTGACAGACCAACGAAAAGGATATTTCAGACTTAAGCGTGACAGACCAACGAAAAGGATATTTCAGACTTAAGCGTGACAGACCAACGAAAAGGATATTTCAGACTTAAGCGTGACAGACCAACAAAAAAGAAAATTTCAGACTTAAGCGTGACAGACCAACGAAAAGGATATTTCAGACTTAAGCGTGACAGACCAACGAAAAGGATATTTCAAACTTAAGCGTGACAGACCAACGAAAAGGATATTTCAGACTTAAGCGTGACAGACCAACGAAAAGGATATTTCAGACTTAAGCGTGACAGACCAACGAAAAGGATATTTCAGACTTAAGCGTGACAGACCAACGAAAAGGATATTTCAGACTTAAGCGTGACAGACCAACGAAAAGGATATTTCAGACTTAAGCGTGACAGACCAACGAAAAGGATATTTCAGACTTAAGCGTGACAGACCAACAAAAAAGGATATTTCAGACTTAAGCGTGACAGACCAACAAAAAGGATATTTCAGACTAAAGCGTGCCAGACCAACAAAAAAGAAAATTTCAGACTTAAGCGTGACAGACCAACGAAAAGGATATTTCAGACTTAAGCGTGACAGACCAACGAAAAGGATATTTCAGACTTAAGCGTGACAGACCAACGAAAAGGATATTTCAGACTTAAGCGTGACAGACACACAAAAAGGATATTTCAGACTAAAGCGTGCCAGACCAACAAAAAAGAAAATTTCAGACTTAAGCGTGACAGACCAACGAAAAGGATATTTCAGACTTAAGCGTGACAGACCAACAAAAAAGAAAATTTCAGACTTAAGCGTGACAGACCAACGAAAAGGATATTTCAGACTTAAGCGTGACAGACCAACGAAAAGGATATTTCAGACTTAAGCGTGACAGACCAACGAAAAGGATATTTCAGACTTAAGCGTGACAGACCAACAAAAAAGGATATTTCAGACTTAAGCGTGACAGACCAACAAAAAAGGATATTTCAGACCTAAGCGTGACAGACCAACAAAAAGGATATTTCAGACTTAAGCGTGACAGACCAACAAAAAGGATATTTCAGACTTAAGCGTGACAGACCAACGAAAAGGATATTTCAGACTTAAGCGTGACAGACCAACAAAAAAGGATATTTCAGACTTAAGCGTGACAGACCAACAAAAAAGGATATTTCAGACTTAAGCGTGACAGACCAACAAAAAGGATATTTCAGACTAAAGCGTGCCAGACCAACAAAAAAGAAAATTTCAGACTTAAGCGTGACAGACCAACGAAAAGGATATTTCAGACTTAAGCGTGACAGACCAACGAAAAGGATATTTCAGACTTAAGCGTGACAGACCAACGAAAAGGATATTTCAGACTTAAGTGTGACAGACCAACAAAAAGGATATTTCAGACTAAAGCGTGCCAGACCAACGAAAAGGATATTTCAGACTTAAGCGTGACAGACCAACGAAAAGGATATTTCAGACTTAAGCGTGACAGACCAACGAAAAGGATATTTCAGACTTAAGCGTGACAGACCAACGAAAAGGATATTTCAGACTTAAGCGTGACAGACCAACGAAAAGGATATTTCAGACTTAAGCGTGACAGACCAACGAAAAGGATATTTCAGACTTAAGCGTGACAGACCAACAAAAAGGATATTTCAGACTAAAGCGTGACAGACCAACAAAAAAGAAAATTTCAGACTTAAGCGTGACAGACCAACGAAAAGGATATTTCAGACTTAAGTGTGACAGACCAACGAAAAGGATATTTCAGACTTAAGCGTGCCAGACCAACGAAAAGGATATTTCAGACTAAAGCGTGCCAGACCAACAAAAAAGAAAATTTCAGACTTAAGCGTGACAGACCAACGAAAAGGATATTTCAGACTTAAGCGTGACAGACCAACGAAAAGGATATTTCAGACTTAAGCGTGCCAGACCAACGAAAAGGATATTTCAGACTAAAGCGTGCCAGACCAACAAAAAAGAAAATTTCAGACTTAAGCGTGACAGACCAACGAAAAGGATATTTCAGACTTAAGCGTGACAGACCAACGAAAAGGATATTTCAGACTTAAGCGTGACAGACCAACGAAAAGGATATTTCAGACTTAAGCGTGACAGACCAACGAAAAGGATATTTCAGACTTAAGCGTGACAGACCAACGAAAAGGATATTTCAGACTTAAGCGTGACAGACCAACAAAAAGGATATTTCAGACTTAAGCGTGACAGACCAACAAAAAAGGATATTTCAGACTTAAGCGTGACAGACCAACAAAAAAGGATATTTCAGACTTAAGCGTGACAGACCAACAAAAAGGATATTTCAGACTTAAGCGTGACAGACCAACAAAAAGGATATTTCAGACTTAAGCGTGACAGACCAACAAAAAGGATATTTCAGACTTAAGCGTGACAGACCAACGAAAAGGATATTTCAGACTTAAGCGTGACAGACCAACAAAAAAGGATATTTCAGACTTAAGCGTGACAGACCAACAAAAAAGGATATTTCAGACTTAAGTGTGACAGACCAACAAAAAAGGATATTTCAGACTTAAGCGTGACAGACCAACAAAAAAGGATATTTCAGACTTAAGCGTGACAGACCAACAAAAAAGGATATTTCAGACTTAAGCGTGACAGACCAACAAAAAGGATATTTCAGACTTAAGCGTGACAGACCAACAAAAAGGATATTTCAGACTTAAGCGTGACAGACCAACAAAAAGGATATTTCAGACTTAAGCGTGACAGACCAACAAAAAGGATATTTCAGACTTAAGGGTGACAGACCAACAAAAAGGATATTTCAGACTTAAGCGTGACAGACCAACAAAAAAGGATATTTCAGACTTAAGCGTGACAGACCAACAAAAAAGGATATTTCAGACTCAAGCGTGACAGACCAACAAAAAAGGATATTTCAGACTTAAGCGTGACAGACCAACAAAAAAGGATATTTCAGACTTAAGCGTGACAGACCAACAAAAAGGATATTTCAGACTTAAGCGTGACAGACCAACAAAAAAGGATATTTCAGACTTAAGCGTGACAGATCAACAAAAAGGATATTTCAGACTTAAGCGTGACAGACCAACAAAAAAGGATATTTCAGACTTAAGCGTGACAGACCAACAAAAAGGATATTTCAGACTTAAGCGTGACAGACCAACAAAAAAGGATATTTCAGACTCAAGCGTGACAGACCAACAAAAAAGGATATTTCAGACTTAAGCGTGACAGACCAACAAAAAGGATATTTCAGACTTAAGCGTGACAGACCAACAAAAAAGGATATTTCAAACTTAAGCGTGACAGACCAACAAAAAAGGATATTTCAGACTTAAGCGTGACAGACCAACAAAAAAGGATATTTCAGACTTAAGCGTGACAGACCAACAAAACAGGATATTTCAGACTTAAGCGTGACAGACCAACAAAAAGGATATTTCAGACTTAAGCGTGACAGACCAACAAAAAAGGATATTTCAGACTTAAGCGTGACAGACCAACAAAAAAGGATATTTCAGACTTAAGCGTGACAGACCAACAAAAAGGATATTTCAGACTTAAGCGTGACAGACCAACAAAAAGGATATTTCAGACTTAAGCGTGACAGACCAACAAAAAAGGATATTTCAGACTTAAGCGTGACAGATCAACAAAAAGGATATTTCAGACTTAAGCGTGACAGACCAACAAAAAAGGATATTTCAGACTTAAGCGTGACAGACCAACAAAAAGGATATTTCAGACTTAAGCGTGACAGACCAACAAAAAAGGATATTTCAGACTCAAGCGTGACAGACCAACAAAAAAGGATATTTCAGACTTAAGCGTGACAGACCAACAAAAAGGATATTTCAGACTTAAGCGTGACAGACCAACAAAAAAGGATATTTCAAACTTAAGCGTGACAGACCAACAAAAAAGGATATTTCAGACTTAAGCGTGACAGACCAACAAAAAAGGATATTTCAGACTTAAGCGTGACAGACCAACAAAACAGGATATTTCAGACTTAAGCGTGACAGACCAACAAAAAGGATATTTCAGACTTAAGCGTGACAGACCAACAAAAAAGGATATTTCAGACTTAAGCGTGACAGACCAACTAATAGCTTCTAATCGAGATGCGGACACATCTAAAAATGACAAATTTTATAATCAAATAAATAAATAAGTCTAAGAAGGAAATCACTTGTAAAAAAATATTTCCAACACCAAATCTTGTCTCTCTAGAGTTCATATATTTTATGTGAATAAATCAAAAGTATGTAAAGGTCTGTTCAATATTTTTTAAGCTTGTGTACACATCTTTGAAACTAATGATAAAGAAAGTAGGTTGATGGTTTTAACTACTTAAGACATTTGATTTCTGCTACAAATGACCTCAAAGTATTGCACCACTGTATAAGTCTTGAATCAGTAGTTTTCAACAAAAGCAGGTTAGTTCTCACTTCAAACCGCATATCATATTAGATGAAAACAGATTATCAACACATATGTACTGTCAGGAGTGTTATGAACAGAAAGAACAATGAAAAACTCAGTCTTTCAAAATAACATAATAATAGAAACATGTAGAATAAAGTTAACGGATCATATTAGACTATGCAATCTTTCAGTAAAGATGAAACTTGCGCCCATATCTTCTATACTTAAATGGAAAGTGTTAGGACTCTACAGATACACAAAAAGATAAACAGTTGCTGTAAGCAAGGTATGTCGAGAAAGAAGAGTGGAAGGGTGCGGAAAAGTAGGCAAATCAGAGAAGATGGTATAATGACGTATGTTCCTGGACTATCAAATCAGCCAGCTAAACAAAGTAGTGGAAAGCATGAGGTCTTGGAGACAAGACATAAGAAATTGTATTCTGCAGAATGTGGAGAAAACGGTTGATGATGACACATCTAAAAACTACTTATAATCATATCCTTATTAGATGTATATTTTGTTAAAGATCCTATACAAATATTAAGATTCTTACAAGTTTGATGTATTATTTGAAACTGAGTTTTATTTTTATTTTTTATGGCATATCATCCCCCTTTTTATGGTTATTTAATACTCAAACATAATATCCATTGTAATTCATTCTCGTATGTATTTAATCTGCCTCATTTAGTATCTCTTATTTTCATCAGTAATCCCAGTTCAACTTTTACTCCAAAAATGTCCCTGTAAATTAATATTTTACCATTATTTTTTAATTAATCCAGTTTATCCTTAAAATAATTTACATTATGTAAAACTATTTGTAATCCGATTAAGTAATTTGTTCAAAAAATATATATGAGCAAAGATTTTTGCAAATTAAAATATGTCACAGTAACATTAGAAATAAACAAAATAATATGGCAACATTTTTTCAGAAGTAAACCAAAAATGAAAACATTTTTAAGATCTTTATTCTGAATTTGTATCGATTGCTGATGCTATTTTTAATATAATGGATGTAGAAATATATTTATTTAAATAAATAGTAAATGAATTAAATTAAAAAGAATTTAGCCTGAATTTACCCATTATTGGATGGATTAGAATTGTTCATATTTTTGCCCACTAAGATTTTTCTCATTTACAATGAAGAAAAGATATCGATGACAAAAGTTGAGAAATAAACCGGCTGTACTTTATTATATAGAAAGAAGAAAAAGATATATGCGAAATATATTTATTTAAATAAATAGCAAATAAACTACATCGCAAATAATTTATCCTGAATAAGTACAAGATGTTTTCAATATCAGGTGATGTGTAAAGACAATTGAATACAGAAGCTGAATCAGGGACACAAAAGCACTAATAAAGATGAATCCAGTTCAAAAGTTGAAAGTTAAACCTGATATTTAGTAAAATTAGTATTTATCTTAATTGATAAAATAAATTTCATTCATTAAAGCGACAAAGTAGATAGCATTTGTTTGCCCTAATTTTTTTAGCAGCAACTGAACCGAACTACTTGAGTTTCAAGGGCAAGGTTAAGGTCAAGGTGGACTGCCCAACTGAAATATCCAGTTATAGAGATTTGATATCAGCATTTGAAAAATAGTCATGAACTTTTCGAGTCATGTCAAATAATGCTTTGTTTTAAATACTGTAGAAAAAGAAAAAAAAGGATGTGCGATTACAAGCGAACGAAAAAAAAACCCCAGATATTGTTAAGATGCATTCATTCGGTCTGCGCTTTTAGCGATGAAAATGCTGTTTGAATCTTAACTGTGACAGGCAAACGAAAATCTATCTATCATTATACCAAATCTGACCCCCCCCCCCTCTCCTGCATTTTTTTCTATGTATTATACATGCTTAAATATACATAGTTTTGTGCATCAGGTTGCCTAAATAAACTCAGTTATTCAATGTTTATTTCCCTAAAGTTTTTCCTATATATCTTAATTACTAAAAGTACATGCTAAAATATTCCTTACGTTTGGGATTGAGTTAGGTTTGAAAAGAAAATTCCACTTTCATTGTTATAATTAGTTGTAATTTGCAATTAGCTAAGTAACCGATCTTTAAGTTTCTGTCTATCACTCTCACTATGTTGTTTGACACCTCACTCTCATTTTATACAGTATCTATAACTTTCGCCTCTGTCACCATCTCTATTTATTAACAGTTAAAGGTAATAAAATCAATTATAAAAATCTAGCTTGGAATGAAATATCACTACATATAGTAATACTATTTCCCATAGATGAAGCTGAAGAGAGAGAAGAGCAGAAAGAAACTAATTTTGGAATTTTGTTTATTTTTTCAAACTGGCTTTGCAAACTCACCTTTTCCTAATTTAAACAATCTAATCCGAGCTCGATGGGTGACGCGATGGGTCACATTTTTTTAATGTTTTAGATGGTGGGAGGAAAGGCAAATAATGTTAAGTGGCAAATTATAAAAGAAGTGATGAGAGAGGAATGGAATGATGGAAAGAAGAAAAAGAGAGAGGAAAGAGGAGAGAGTGGGGAAAAGAGAGAGGGAGTCTATTATAACATCACAATGTATTCTGATTTGTGAAACCCTTTGACTTTGTAATCCTTGTAAAAGATGATTATCAACCAATGTCAAAATTAAGAAATTATATATTTAATAATACATATATAACAAATACTGACCCAACGGGTCATGGGTGGTCTAGTTTTATTTAAGCATGACGAAAATGCAATCTGAAACTTAAGTGTGTGACAAACTGATGGACAAAGCTTCTTATAGATATGCTTGAACACACCTCATCAGTTATTTCAAACTGAAGCGTGACGGACAGACTGGCAAAGATGCATCTAAAATTTTAAAATAAAATAAAGAATAAGACCCCCCCCCCCCCCCCCAAAAAAATTAAATAAAAAAAAAAAAGAAAAAAAAAAAAGACAATGGGATGGAAAATCTCCTTTTTCTTACCTGCCATGGGAAAACTCATTTATGATATTAACAGATTTTGGATGAAGATGGATGTTGAGGAAGTCGGACCAAACTTGAACAGAATCATCGAGGTTGTAGAACTTCTGACCAAAAACAGGGCTATCATTATCTACATAGAAAATATTTCAAGAAAACTAATATCATCAAAAAGATACCAGAAATGTACAGAATTCAATAAAAAGCAACAAGCATACAGAGGCCATGAAGAGAAAGCAAACATGAAATAAAAATTTTTTTTTTATTAATTTTGAAATAACTGGAAATAAAAGAATAAAACATAAATTATTTGGAATAATAAATGAATGCAGAGAAAAAAGTTTTCAGTTGAAAAACTCAAAGATAGAAACACCATTAATGCAGATATTAAATCAATGATGTCATATGTTGCGCAAATATAAAATCACAGAAAAACTGAGATTTTATATAAAAACTGATGAAAAGTTAAAAGTGTAGTATCTGTTCCGATGGATACTACACCCCATAGACCGGTATCGTCTTGGCCTTCGGGTCTTAATTCTGCCGGTCTGTGGGTTTGTCCTGTGCAGTTCTAGGAGGTCCATCCTCCCAGGCTTTGCCTCCCCTCTTTGGGGTGGAGTAAGTTTATCGCTTACTGCCTGAGGCGGTCCTACCGGGGAATGCCGATGGGGCTGCCTAAGCATTTTTTGTAGGCCAGAGTGCTCATCTTCTTGGGCGCTGGCTTTTCAAATCCCACTTTCCCGACCTTGTGTCACATCTTACCACTGTGGGAGGAAGATAATCCCCCCCCCATCAAAAAGAATAATTGGCCTGTAGTTAATATAATTTATAAACTATTATTAAAAAGAGCAAGATGGCTACCTACGCACTTTTTATTTAGCTAACAAATTGTTTGTAAATGGCACAAAATATTTTTTAATGTTATAACCAAGGTAGGTAGAAATTCAAAAACAAGATGGCGACCTATGCATAATGAGGAAATAGATTAATGGGCCAAAAGTTTGTTTAACGTTGAAGTTATTGAAGAAACTACCGTTTAAAAAACATTTTTAAGCAAAGGTAAGTAAATATGTATAAATGAATTCAGAGTTGAATCTTATTTTTTTAAAGATGGCTGCCATTTGAAAAAAATCCAACCCGGATAAAGTAATTTCTGGAAGGAAATAAATCAAATGATATTTTTTTGTTTTTAACAGCATGCTGCAACGATCAGCAGCTTAAACTGGCAAATCAGAAACAAATATTGATTTTGACACAGATGACAAAACTCGAAAATCAGACCGAGTTCTTTTTAGCGGAATTCTGCCTTTTTGGAAATCAGAAAAAATAATTCTTTTTAAACAAAGACCGATTTCTGGAGCTTTACGTCCTGTATTTTTGTCATTTGGCTGGATTTTATTTCTATTTTTTCCTCCCTCTCAACTTATCTTTCTTTCTTCCTTCTTATTTTCTCTTTCCTCTCGGCTTGATTTGTTTTACTTTGCTTCACGCCATATTTCAAAATGATTAACTGTATGGTTAGGGAGAGGTAAAAAGACCGTTTCTTCAAAAAATTACACTCCCCCTCACACACACACACACACACACACTTGGAATCTTTCTCTTGCTAACAGCAAAGTTTTTTTCTTGTTTACTTCTTCAAAATAAACTTTTGAACATTCTTTTTACACACAAAAAAATTCTAACGGTTTGGTTTACGGCATATCAACCATCTATGGATTATTTAATGCCAAATAAAGTTGTCAAATGGAATCCTATAGGTAGGATAATTATTATATATTTTTAGAAAATATTACTCCTAGCAAATATTACTCTTAGAACGGTTTGGTTTGTTTTACATCATAACAACCATCCATTACTTTTAGAAAACATTACTCTTAGAAGAAAATCTTATGGTGAGAGTGGAAACATTACTCCTAGGAAACATTGTGGAAGGAAATGTTACCCCTCTGCATGGGGTGGCAATCAGCGAATTCATGGCTCCATCGACAGGAGAACAAATTTTAACAGTATTTACTGAATTTAAAAACAAAAATTATGTTTAAACATATCAGTTGATACTTTCGGTATGAAACAAAAAAAGTACTGTAAATTAACATCCTTTGCTACACCCCCCACCTCCTCCAAAACTGAGATTCTAGTTTTCTTTAGCAATTATTTGTGAACACTCTGAAAGCATTCACATAAAAAAAAATAATATTAGAAGGGATCAGTTTTGCATATGAGTTTAACATAAAATGATACCCATTTCTGGATCATTCCAGCGTTTTAGGGCAGTTAACTATTGTTTTTTGCTATGGGAAATAAATTCTGTGCATTTGTTTTTTGGGGATGGTAGGGGGAGGGTGTACTTTTTTTTTTAGGCGATTACATGTGGTTTTACTGTTTTTTTTTGTTTGGGGGGGGCTGCCACAGTTCTCGTTAGATCACCAAAGTTAAGCGACGTTGAGCCTGGTCAGTACCAGATGGGTGACCATTTGGGAATACCAGGCGCTGTATGTAGGAGTATGTCGACACCTCCCTGCAAAAACCTAACGTCGTCACCTCCCCTAACCTGGATATACATGCGAATGGAGACCGCTTGAGAGGAAGCCAGTTCAACCCGCCCAGGGTGAATGCCATACCAGGTATAGTTAGGTTTCAACCCTTTTTGCCATTGGCCACTCATATTCCTGCATATTCGATTATATTCTTAAGGATGAATGTTACAGATCAAAAGACAATTATTATTTTAATTTGGTATGTGGGTTATAAGAATAACAAAAGAACTTACTGTTAATTAATTTTTTATGAATATGCGAATACTGGTGAAAGCTAATTTTTTTTCCCATCATTTTTGACGGAGGATCTATGCTTGTAATAAAATAATAAAAATAGAATCTTTCTTTTCAAGTGTTTCAGTCAACATGACAATACGGCAGGTTATTAAGTAATGCAGCAGTGTGAAAAGTCAGATCAATGCAAATTTTCTGTTTGATGTTGCGGTTGCCATCACTTAATCTAATAATATGATTGGGAAACAGAACGAAGATAAAAACAGTACGTGCGTAAAAAAGTAATTTCTGTAAAAAATAATGGTTGTCGAATAATTAAAGTATGAAGTGAAACTATAACAAATTGTAAACCAATAATATTTTTTTGTGCTATTGTTTGTAGATGAACTCTTAAAAGAAGAAAGTGTAACGGAACGAAATACGAAACAGGCACATAAATCGGCGTGTAGACCTAATGTAAATAATCCGAATTGTGAAATGAAATAAAGAGTCTATTGAAGAAAACGGAAGGAAACCAGTACATGTCTGAATGAAATGCCATAGATTTGGGAAAACAAAAAATGCCTCCCCCTCCCCCAAAGAATGCACAAGCTAGAATGTTTTTCTAACGATCGCTTCTAGACATAATCTAAAAATATGATTGTGAAACGGAAGTAAAAAACAGTACAATGTTTGTAACAAAGTAATAGTGTGAAAAATTAATGATTGTCAATTAAATTCTAAAGATAACCAAATTTAAAATGAAAATGCAACTCATCTATTGGTTGGAAGCTGTTGTAGACGCAATAAAGAAAAGTGTAATGAAACAAAAAATGAAACTAACATGACTCGGCGTGTTCTTTGGTACATCTTCAACACATTTGTAATAGGAAATTTTCGATCGAGGCTTGATAAAGAGGAGGAATTTAACATCATTGGCTGAATAGGCTGGACCATGGATCACACTAAATTTGTTCTTTTGCTTTGTGCATTGTCTGACTTACATGCTTTCATTTCATATTTTTAACAATAAAGCATGCCCACACCGAGCCTGATTCGTAATGGGTTACTTATCCTAGAATCAGCTGTTAATTCCTCAATGCACCAAGGTCAAATTTAGACTTAATCTAAAATATCTGACATTCGGACCAGCCTAGTCTGGGATGAGGCCATTCAATATTTTAAACAGATTTTCCAATAGTGGATAAATGACTAAACAAAAGGAATCAAGTTACCTTTTATTGGTTCATCTTTTGTAGTCTCTGAATCGTTCTTGGAGGTATCACCATGACCAAGTTCCATATCTTCATATTCTGTCGGTACCACATAGCCTTCCTGCGAAAAAAAAAAAAATTTGATCAAATAATTTGATTTCGTCTTTAAACCTTGTTTCCAGGTGAATTATTTCAATACTTTCTGTCAAATAAAACTGAAAGTTCTAAGTGGAATATAACAAAAAAAGGAAAAGAAAACAAAAAAAAAAAATCACCCTTCACTACTAGAGCTATGTAATTCTCAAGGCAGATCATGTGTCAGAATGATGCAGAGCTTAGAAAAACATGAGATATCATGTTACTAGTCCATTTTGTCATGTAAGTATCTCATCTTTTCCCTGAAAATTAAAAAAAAAAATTATCAAAATTTGAGATATCTCAAAAAATTCTGGAAGTTGTTAACGACATATCAACCCTTTTTGGGTCATTTTATTCTGAGGCAATAACAATTGTAAATGATTTATTAAATACAAGTTGCTATTTGCCCCAAAGCTGGAGAAAAATTGTGTTTTTATACTTTTCCAATGGTGTTAGTGCATAAATGGCTCAAATCGATCCAATAGAATTTGAACTTGGTAAAACCATTGAGTCAATCATGCAGATGTTTTATTGGTTCGAAACTGGTTATGAGAATGATATGTTGGATATGTAACACAAGTCTTAAAGATGGGCTTAGTTCTGATGACTTCAGAGGAAGATTAAATCTGGACAGTGTCGGGAGATGTGCGTAGAAGAGTAGACTTCAATGCTATGGTCACGTTGAAAGAATTGATGAGAGTTCCTGGATTAGTCGATGTAGATGTTGAGGTAGCAGGTTCAGTTCACAGGGGAAGGCCAAGGAAAACATCGGAAGAAGTTATAAAAATAGACTTGAAAGAAAGAGAAATAAAGACCTTGCCAGAGATAGGTGAGTTTGAAAGTCAATTTCTAAAAACCGTCCAATGCATGCCAGCATGTAAAACGAACGTTAAACCACATATGATGATGATGATTAGAGTTTGTACATAAATAAAAACATGCGATTGGTTAACAAAAAAGGAATAGGCAGAGTACACATTACTAAGGCAGTAGTGTTTACGATATCAATACCAGAGTTTGAATCTCATAAGTTTAAATGATTTTTTTAAATTTTAAATGGATACATATTTTATGAATTTAAAGAAATTAATACAAGAAAATACATTACATATTTTTTTTTTAAAACTAAGTGACTTTTTTATTGATAATATGCAAAAAAAAATAGACAAAGGATATTCGGAATTAGTTCAAAGCAAATTAATTTAAAAAATGTTTTTTGCCAATAAAAACAATAGGTAAATACATTTATCGTAGTTACTTATTCTCTCATGCAAATAAGTAGCATATTTTTTTCGACAAAATTTCAAATATTTTTCTTCGTACTAGCTATGAAGTGGTAGGAGCTAGGTGAAGAGGAAAATTGACATACCCAGGTACTGTATCAACATCGTTCAAGGAGCGTGTACAAACTAGTTTAAAATTAAGTTTTTACCATGGCTGTGGAGTCGGAGTCAGTTTGGGTCAGGTGTTTGGGCAATCAACATTGTTATTAGCGAGAGAAGATTTCTTAGGTCTGAGTCGGAGTCAGAATCTTTTAAAATTTTAAAAGTTGATAATCGAGCGTTTGGGCTACTGACTCCACAGCTGCGTTTTCAACATGGCTGTAAATTAAAGTGTAATAATATTTAGATGCAGGTGTGTAAAGATAGGGTTACAATAGTAAATTTTCACGCAAGGTTTCAAAATTGAGTAGAGTGGAATTTTTCAAGTAGAATTCGAGTAAGGCTACGTGTTCTGGCAGTGATGTCACAGAGACAGGAAGCCACTACCCTTACATGGTGGATAAGGAGGGAAGATCTTTCCCTTTCAAATGAACCAGCAGTGAGTGTGGATAGTTTCTGTCTTTCCCCCCATGGGGGAGGGGGATTGGATGTTTTATGTGTATACATGTATGCTAAGGAAATAATAAAACCTCAAAGAGATTTTTAAAACCCAATTGCACTTGTGATGTCTCTTTAATAATAACGTTTATGAAAGTGGTTATTGAGAAAAAGAGAGAAGAGAAGATGGAAACTTCAGCTGCCACCTCACCACTGCAACTACAGAAATTCGATCAGCTGCTTCTGTCAATGAAGTGGATGAACTACGCTACAAAAGAAATCAACATAGAATTTTGTCTTCTATTTTGGAAATAATAAAATATACTTAAAAAAAATCATATTTTTAAAATAAAAAATGATGTTTTTAAAATAAAAAATCATATTTTAAAAATAAAAAATGATGTTTGCTCACCTCTTGTTTCTCAAGATCTTTGAGAAATTCATTTTTCTCAGTTCTCGGCTTTTTGCTGACAGTTACATCACCATCCCTAAAAAAGGAACAAAAAACAAAACATTTTTTAACTTAAATTAAAATTTTTTTTTACATTCATAATGACTATTATTCCATTTTTTCCATTTGTTAGTTTTCTGATTATCGAGACAAAATCAGAAAAATCCAAATCAATCTTTTTCTTTCACTTATGTTCATAAAAGGCATGCATTCATCTTTCCCTGTATTCTGTGCCATTATCACACACTTTGACCAAATCTATTAGATGTAATATATTACTTGGAGTCATATGCTTTTCGACCATGGCTCTTTAACCAAATGAAGGTAACATCCATGTCAAATAAAATAAAATGGACTCCTCTCTATCTATATATGGATAACTACATATGCCCCACATAGAGCTCTCTAATAAGTGAAATCGCTAAGTGCCATCAGCATAACTGCAAAACTCTTTGTGTAAACAAATTGAGCACTCTTGAGCAATTGACAGTGTTTATATAAACACCGAGATTTTGCTTACTCACAGCAAGTGTCTGATAGCCGAATAGTTAGGAGTGTTGACTGTCGACTAGATAGTCATTTTCCGATCCCGATTTTAGTCAATTGCTTGTCTAACCATACTGAAGAGTTGTGATACTATCATATATATATATATATATATATATATATATATGATAATTTTTTTTATTTACACAGACATGTACAAAATCTGCGACACTGGCATGTCAATGTTATCGATCAACAGTTACTATAAACTGAGATCTCATCAGGCAGAGTTAGAATCCGATCTTAACCTCAGATCATATTTGGAGAGAATAATAAATAATATCTAAAAATTAAAAGAAAAGATTCATTTTTAAGGGGTCAAATAGCCATTTTTTCGTTTAATGTGATCACGATTTTTAATGTTATCTTGTGCACGTGACGTCACATTGATAGGTACATGACGTCATAGTGATAGGTTTGTATCTATTTTTATGCCATCGTCACATTATTATTGATTTTTTTTTCATTTCTCTTCGGACTATTGCCCTCACCAAAGGGAGGGGAATAAGACAGAGCGATTTAGTACACCTCCTTGTATTTGGCGCTGTCCGGGAATAAAACAATACAATGTTAAGAACGTTCTGTTGTCATTTTATTATCGGTCAAAAAGAAGAAGTTAAGCAATGCATAGCGTGGCCAGTACTAAATGTGTGACGATTTATGGTGACCAGGTGCTGTAAAGTCGAGCTTAAGCATATAATGGCAAGTACTAATAAATAATTATGCTCCGCCATTGTTTTCATACATATTAAATAACGTCTCAATCAGTAAGATTAAAGGAATAAATAATTATGCTCCGCCATTGTTTTCACTAATATGTGTGTATACATATTAAATAACGTCTCAATAAGTAAAGTAAGAAGAGAAATAATTATGCTCCGCCATTGTTTTCACTAATATTTGTATACATATAAAATAACTTCACAATAAGTAAAGTAAGAAGAGAAATAATTATGCTCCGCCATTGTTTTGACTAATATTTGTATACATGTTAAATAACGTCTCAATAAGTAAAGTAAGAAGAGAAATAATTATGCTCCACCACTGTTTTCACTAATATGTGTGTATACATATTAAATAACGTCTCAATAAGTAAAGTAAGAAGAGAAATAATTATGCTCCGCCATTGTTTTCACTAATATTTGTATACATATTTAATAACGTCTCAATAAGTAAAGTAAGAAGAGAAATAATTATGCTCCACCATTGTTTTCACTAATATTTGTATACATGTTAAATAACATCTCAATAAGTAAAGTAAGAGAAATAATTATGCTCCACCATTGTTTTCACTTATATTTGTATACATGTTAAATAACGTGTCAATAAGTAAAGTAAGAAAAGAGATAATTATGCTCCGCCATTGTTTTCACTAATATTTGTATACATATTAAATAACGTCTCAATAAGTAAAGTAAGAAGATAAATAATTATGCTCCACTACTCTTTTCACTAATATTTGTGTACATATTAAAATAACGTGCTTCTAAAGTATAACGGTCCATAGAAATATTGGTGCTTCTAAAGTATAATGGTCCACAGGAATGTTGGTGCTTCTAAAGTATAACGGTCCACAGGAATGTTGGTGCTTCTAAAGTATGACGCCTCCCCCCCCCCCCGGAATGTTGGTGCTTCTAAAGTATAACGGTCCCTAGAAATATAGGTGCTTCTCCAGTATAGGGACCAGGGTGATTTTACAGTATAGGACCAAGAACCGGGGGTGCTTCTACAATATAGAACCCGGAGGCTTTTGCAGAATAGGGACCATGGGTGCTTCCCCAGTATAGGGACCAGGGGTGTTTCTCCAGTATAAGGACCATGGGTGCTTCTACAGTATAGGACCCAGCACCGGGGGTGCTTCTACAATATAGAATATAGAGGCTTCTGCAGAATAGGAACCATGGGTGCTTCTCCAATGTAGGGACCAGGGGTGCTTCTACAGTATAGGACCCAGCACCAGGGGTGCTTCTACAATTTAGGACCTGGAGGCTTCTGCAGAAAAGAGACAATGGGTGCTTCTCCAGTATAGGGACCAGGGGTGCGTCTCCAAAAGTTTCATCAAAAATTTTTATATGTAGGTTGAAAAAAAATTTGGGGGGGAGGTGAGGCAATAACATTTTTTTTTTCTTTTTTAAACTAAAAATATTTCTATGGGGGAGGGTAAAAAGAAATTTTTTAAAAATCTTTTTCATTATGTATGGGGGAGGATGATAAAAAAATTGGGGGGGGGGGGGGTAAAATGTTTTTTTTTTTTCCTGTTTGGAACTAAAAATATTTCTATGTATGGGGAGGATGGAAATTTTTTTGGGGGGTGGGTCAAAAATTTTTCTTTTTTTTTTCTTTTAAATTAAAAATATTTCTAAGTATGGGGGAGGATGAAAAAAAAAATTTTCTTGGGGGGGGAGCAAAAAAATTTTATTTTTTATTTTCTTAACTAAAAATATTTATATATATAGTGACAATACATGAATGAACACTATTTTGTTTTCATGACACAACAGGGGCGTATTAATATGAGTTCTTAGGTATGTGAACTGGGCTGGAGATAGGTACATATACAGTATGTGCACTCTTGAAGAGATAGGTAAGTATATAGTATGCGCACCAGAGCGGCGATAGGTACGAATATAGTATGCGCACCGGGCCGGCAATAGGTATTTATATAGTATGTGCACTGGGGTGGCAATAGGTATGTATATAGTAGTGCATAGGGGTGGTGATAAGTATGTATTCAGCATTCACACTGGGTGGCGATAGGTACGTATTTAGCATTCGCACCGGGGTGGCAATATGTACATATATAGTATTCACACTGGGGCAGCGATAGGTACATATGTAGTATGCACACCGGGTCGGCGATAGGTACATATGTAGTATGCACACCGGGTCGGCGATAGGTACGTATATAGCATGTCCACAGTGACGGCAATAAGTATGTATATAGCATGCACACCGGGGCGGTGATAGATATGTATTTAGCATGCGCTCCGGGGCGGTGATCAGTACGCATATAGCACGCACACCAGGGCAGCGATCAGTACGCATATAGCATGTGCACATGGGGGGCAATAAGTACTATATAGCATGCACACCGGGCCGGTGATAGGTATGTATTTAGCACGCGCTCCAGGGCGGCGATGGGTACGTATTTAGCATTAGCACCGGGGCGGCGATAGGTACGTATTTAGCATTGGTTTCAAACTCAGGTGTTAACCTTCTGGCTATCTTCAGCTTTGTTGTCACTTGGGAGAGAACAAAGCTGAAGATAGCCGTGAGGTTAACACCTTCTGAGCTTGAAACCAATGGTACTGATGTTGTACTGATTTTCTGTACCAAATAATACATATATATATATAAAACTGTATTCTATATTCTAATTGTATTACAAACAATTTGACATTCAATTTTGGGACAGCATATATAACACGAATAATCAATTTCTCAAAATCAGAACAGTGCTAGATCAAGACACCAGATCTGGCACACAAAAAAAGCTCAATATTCAATTTTTACTAATGGAGATTTGGTATCTGTCTGTCTGAAGCTGAAACTATACTACTACTATTAATGTACTATCTTTTAATACTCAATTCAGAGAGGAGGTAGTGTAGTATCTGTTGTGCGGTCATGAATGATACCATCCTCCCAGTTATTACCTCTTCATTTTTTTTTGGGGGGGAGAGGAGAGGGTAGTATAGTATCTGTTTTGTTGTCATCTTTAGAAGCATTACTTCCTCCTTCAGAAGTGTGGGGGGGGGGTAGCGTACATCAACAAGAAATTGTCATGAACGGCTGTTTATTAGCAAACTAAACACATTATATACAAAAAGTAGTGTGCTTTTTTTTTGCTGTAGCAAAGGAAAAGAGGGTTCATTTTTATATTCAACCAAAGTGGAGCATGAGCAACTCCATTTCGGGTGTGGTTTTATTAAAAAATATTTTTAAACAGTAAACAATAAAAAGGAAAACATAATTTTGAGTTTTTTTTTATAACTATAGTTATATGAGAGAGAGTGTGAGGAGAGAAGTTACGCATGAAAATTATACATGAAAACCTGAAAAATTTGAATTTCTCAGAGTTTTGTATAAAAGCAACCATGACTTGTCATCTAGGTGTTACATTTCTAAATGGGCCATTTTGGAGACAGCCTGGAAAGTCTCTTCAAAGGTGTCAGTCACAGTAACTTCGAAGCCATTTTCTAAAAGATTTGAACTTTTTCCATATTTATGACAAGTATTTTCTGCTAAATGAATAAATACACCAGATATTTTTAAAGAGATTTTTGGACAATTTTGTTTCCTGTCATCCTTGTTATTCAAAGAAAATTATTAAAGAACTAGCAGGACCTGTGACTCCGGCATTGCCCGCAGATGGGGAGGAAGCAATAAAAGAATGATTTAACTATAAAAAATATCTCCCCTCAAAATAAAATAATTTAGCTTTTAGAGTGGGGGATCAGTTTTCTATATAAATAAATTTAACGTAAAATGAGATGGAGGTATGTGCATATTAACTAAGCTTATATTTTTATTTAATTTTTTTGAGGGGGGGGGTGATTTTTGTTTCTTACAATAAAATGATGTACGGAAACATATTTAATGTTTTGGGATACATTTTGTGTGTGTGAAGGAGGGGAGGTTCAATTTTTTGGTGCTTTTTAGGAATAGGTATCCAGAAATTTGCAGTGGTAACGTAAGCAGTTCAGATTTTCCAGAGAAAGCCGAATCAAGTTCTGATGTTTATACACAATACAAACCAAATAAATCTAAAACTTAGTTTACGGTTATTTTTGTATTAGGTTAGTGTAAAAATTAAAAAAAAAAACAAAAACAGTTAGATTTGTATTGTGAAGCTCGTTAAATCGCCCCAAACAGTAGAATTTGAAGCATTTGAGGGATTAAACTGAAACGAGTCTCATTTTTAATCTCAAACAACTTATGTTTAGGGTAAACCGGGATGAATTGGGTCATTTGTTTTAGTTTTCTTTGACATCTGATAACTTCCCCCAAACTGCATGCATGAAGTGGGAAATGTGATCAGCATTCAGTCAAATAAATATAATGCATGGTAATGTTTCCTATAGTACAAAAATGTGCCATATTTCATGATGTTCTTTACATATTTGGAAAATAAAATACCATGGTTAATAGGGCCACCTATCTTAAGAGTTTAAAAATCATGTAAAGAAAATCATTAAGTATTTTTTCATCAACACATATTGATTAGATGAAGTTAATTTACTCTTGCAGCCATTTTGTATCTTGGTAATACACAGGGTACATACTCATCACAGATATCACATATCAACCAACCGATATCCTAAGGTCACAAATGTTAAACATGAAATGAAGTACTACTATGTTTATTAATGAAACTTATATGATAACTGTTTTTATCTTGGTTTTAATGTTTGTTCGTTAATGTTTAAAGTTTGTTTAAAACAATGCATATTTTTCCATTATTTTTTCATATTTTCTTTGTAACTAAAAAAAAAGGTACTTCTGCAGTGTACGGACCGTGCTATTTTTTACATATGATTTTCAAGTTAAATCCAATTTTTACGGTATATTTTGTTTATTAAAGTGTTAGGTGAAAGTACAGAATAGTGAACAAAACCCCCTCCCCATGTTAAGAATGGCTTTCTAAATAAGCACATTATTATTTCAGCACGGTCTGTAAACTGTAAAAGTACCAAAATAAATATTTTTTCATTGAAAATATCATACAATGACTGTTTTCTTCTCTATGTAAATGTTTTTATCCTTAATTTTTAAAGTTTTCTAGCGTTTTTTTGTCCCAAAAATCACAAAGTTTTTATTTGGCACCCTCCAGCGCTTTACAAAAGATGCAGGAATATGTTGACGGGGAGCTAAATCCATTGTTTCTTTTTAGGGGGAGGGCACAAGCAGAATTTTAGGCGATAACATGTGGTTTTATGACTTTGCCAGTTTGATTTAGGGTTAGTGGTAATAATAAAAAAAATGGTTGACTGCTTAAAAAAAAAAAAATGAGAATGGCTCAAAAATGGGGGATCATTTTACATTAAATTTAAATATGAAACTAATTCGTCACTTTAAATTCTAAATTGGGGTTTTTTCTTCCTTCTTTCCGTTTTGCAGGATTTTCACAAGTAAAAAAAGGCAGAATTTCATTGGGGAGAAGGTAGCGAAGGGTGTTAACGTGTAAATTTACCCATATTTGATTTTTTTAAAATTTTATATCTTTGAATTAATACATCCCTTTTTTTCTTTTTCTTTAAACAGTTTAATTGTTTATTTGTTTACCGTTTACTTGAAAATTAAATAACTTCTTTAAAATTATCTAATAAAATATCTTATTTTTACGGCATGAATAAAAAATAATATTAAAAGTTTGAGTATTATTATAGATTAACATCCTTGTAAGTTAGTGACATTGCATTCGTTTTATGATTATTTTTTCAGAAGTGATTGTTATTGTTTTTAAGTTAAATCCTTCAGGAATGAGAAATCCTTTTAGACTGAGGGAATTATCAAATAGGTTGTTTTTAACAGCCGGAAAAGTACTCAAAAATAAATACCTTATACAGTTTGTGGAAAATCCATCAACGTTAATTCTATGTAAGTTTTTTAAGAAACGTTTGGTGCATTTTCAATAATATTTCTTCATTCCACGAATACATTCCTAACTACTTATAAGAAGATAATGAAAGTGAGAGTGTTCGTTCTGTATTTCAAGGTTTGATCATGGTTAATATTTGATGAAATAAAGTATTTGTGAAAAGTAATTTTGCTTTTTCTTAAAAGAGAATTATTGTAGCTTAAGAAAATTTTTTTTTGCAATCGAAGGTGTTTTACTTAATTAAGGAATAGGAGACGCCATGTTTGTTTACTGTTCGGCAATTATATTCGAATATTCCTGGAATAGGTTTGTAGTCAGCCAATCAAATAGGTGTAAAGTGAAGAACCGAAGATCAGGGGAGCGGTCCGTATTTATTTAGGAAAGTTGTAATGCTTGGTAAATAATAAGACTGATTTCATAAATGATGCAAGGATAGTTGGAGCTGTATAATGCTCCCAATGAAGAAGATGAAACAGTTTTTGGTGTGTGAGTGAAAGTTAATGCTACCTTCCCTAAGTAATTTTGTTTTGTGAGAGTAAGTTAAGTAGGATGTAATATAGGAAATTATATAATCGGATGAAACTGATTGATAATTTCCGGAAACATGCATCGTGTTGGAATTGTATGAAGCAACCATGTGTTCTATAATGTTTGTTTGTACATGGGAAAAAAATAAAAATAAGATTCTACTTAGGCGATTACGTGTGAAGACCCCAGAAAACCTGACGGGGGAAAAAATAACATTGAAAATAAATTATTTCAGAATTTAAGTGGATGGGGGGATCAGTTTCCCATATAAATTTAACATAAAATGATCCACCATTTCCGGGCCATTGTAGTATTTTAGAAAATAGGTTGTTTTTAACAGCCGGAAAAGTACTCAAAAGAAATACCTTACACAGTTTGTGGAAAATCCATCAACGTTAATTCTATGAAAGTTTTTTAAGAAACGTTTGGTGCATTTTCAATAATATTCCTTCATTCCGCGAATACATTCCTAACTACTTATAAGAAGATAATGAAAGTGAGAGTGTTCGTTCTGTATTTCAAGGTTTGATCATGGTTAATATTTGATGAAATAAAGTATTTGTGAAAAGTAATTTTGCTTTTTTTTAAAAGAGAATTATTGTAGCTTAAGAAAAATTTTTTTCTATCTATGTTTATTATATATTGAAAGAAATGTGAAGGGCTTTAATGTTTAACAAAGTGTAAAGAAAACGTTAACTCAAGTGTTTGCTCTACAAAATAATTAACAGTTTTTTTCTTAATATGTTACGAACACATTTGTAATTCTAATCAATTAATGCCGGTTACCAAATGGAAGAAAAAGGCAGTTATTGTTATTTTTTTTTTATGCATTGAATGCAAAAGAAATTAATTTATGATAACCCGAGGAGTAAACCAAAGACGCCATTGTTCTAACTGTTTTATTTTTTTGTTTTTGTTATTCTTTCATTCTGGAAAATGATATGTATTCTGGATTGTCAGACATAGAAATAAAAAAAAAATCTGATATCTCTCATTCTTCAAATGCTAGGTGGAATGTAATTGAATTTGAGGCTGTGAGTATACAGTGCATGTAGACATTTACTTGAAGCAATGTCATTTAATCCGATGTGTCAGTATTAGTTGGATTTTTTTATATTTACATGTAAGTATGTAGTGGTAATATTTAATAGAATTTATGAGCAGTATTTTTGGGGGGTTTTACTGAATGGTTGAAAGGAAGACATCATTTTGCATTTGTTTAAGAATTTTTTTTTGTAATCGCACAATGATGTCATGCAACATGCATTGGAGTTTTACTTTGTTGCTCAGTTTTAAGTTCTAGGTTAAGGATTTATTCATACATTTGGACTTATATATATATATATATGCACATACATTCAGTTCAGTTAAAATAACATTTAACAGGACTTAAAATAACTGTAGTTTTGATATTTTCAGAGAAAATAAATGTTCCTGTATGGAGGGGTACAGACTGTAGGGAGGCCAGTATATTTGTAATTTTAAATAATAAACCCGGCATTAATTATTTGATATTATTCCTCCAGATTTTATTCAAAGTTTGTTGTTTTTTCTTTTGTGAACATGTACATATGCATGTGTTTGTGTGTTCAATACCCATAATTGTCTCCACACGTTGTGCCGGTTCAAAGGTTGTTGTGCGATCTCGTCTCCGTGCTGCAACAAAGACTCTCACGCCAAGTAAAAACCATGAGTCCAGTTTATCAACAAGTAACAAATTTATTTGCTGGATGTTATAAAAGATACATGTGTTTCACAGTTGAATGGCAGTGTTGCAAATGATATCTTTCTATACCGGTGAAATAAAATATAAGTCTCACACAGTCTTTAGGCTACGAGCCCCAACAGGCCCATCCTGCCTGCAAGGGCACCCCGCTTCAACTCATTGCCAGTTTTCCCAGCAAACCCCAACTTCCTGTCATGGGGCCAGGTCTCACCTTTCTCATCCCTTGAGGTCCTTTGTCTCTGGTCAATACTGGACCATCCAAGCTCTTGCCACTTAAGATTTCAACCTGAGATAACTTGTCAGACAGTCTACACAGGACGGCTTTATCATAGAGACGATCTGAACATCACTTTTGTGTCTCAGCATGATTGCCTGTTTTTACGAGGTACTTAACTCACTTCAAAGGGAAACAAGCTCTTGGGTGACCCAAACAAAACCAAATATATTTTCACTTTATTTTGTGCCCCCCTCTCCTTCCTCTGGCCAAGCATCTAACACGTGCAACGTCCACCATTCTTATGCATCACTAAAAAACAAATGCAGCCTACTGCATTTTTACACTTTCATCCTTTCCTTCGGCTGGCATGAAACAGACATCCTTTTCATACACTTTCTTGTTTATCTGTTCTGGTCAGCACAAATACGGAACATTTATTATTATTATTAGCTGTAGTAGTATTTTGTGATTAAAAAATAGCGAATTGTAATTAAAAAAAAATACAACAAATTTCATGATTAAAATACTGTCGTTGATTTTTGCTTAAATTATAAAAAACTTTAAATTGAAAGGAAAAGAGATATTTTATTTAAAACATTTATTTGTCGTGAATAAAACTCATTAATAAATCATACCGCCTAGAAGGATCACTTTGATTTCAGAATTGGGGTAGTGGGTCTCCTCAGCCAGGTCTATGGTAACCCATCTTAGAGAAGGAAACTAATACAAAACCTGCACCTACAGTGATTACCGGCCATCTTGCCTTGGCATGTCACCACATTATAATCATGGAGGCTTAGAGATGGGTACTTGTGTTGTACAAGTGTTTTTCACTATAATCCAATGATCTACAAATGTCTCTCTGTGAAATCATCTGTCATCCAAATTTTGAAAGTATAATGTTTGGCTGGCCTCTTATCTGTGCTACAGGCCACACAAATCTGCAGCTAGTCTAAAAAAACACTTATGAAGTTATGGACAACAGTGAAGAAATGTGATAAGATGACAATCATCTGTGAAGCAAAAACGTTGCCGACCCCTGCCTGAGAAACTTTATTAAACTTACCATTCACTTTTTCTCTCTGCACGGAAATCATATAAGGTGCCTTCTTTTCTGAGGGAATTAAGGCTTCCTTTCAAATCCCAAAGGATCAGCCGAGGAGTGTATGTCACTTGTTTCTTTACGAAAAATAAAAAAATGATATTTAACAAACATTAATGGATATTTTTATAGAAAATGATATTTAAAACTTGACTATGACAGACTAACGAAAAAACAATTTAAAATAAAGTGTAACTGACCGACTGATGGACTGTTTTTTATGGAGATGCTTGGATGCACGCTGTGTCAAACTTGGGCATGACAGACCAATGAAAATGCTGTGTCAAACTTGGGCATGACAGACCAATGAAAATGCTGTGTCAAACTTGGGCATGACAGACCAATGAAAATTCTGTGTCAAACTTGGGCATGACAGACCAATGAAAATGCTGTGTCAAACTTGGGCATGACAGACCAATGAAAATGCTGTGTCAAACTTGGGCATGACAGACCAATGAAAATGCTGTGTCAAACTTGGGCATGACAGACCAATGAAAATGCTGTGTCAAACTTGGGCATGACAGACCAATGAAAATTCTGTGTCAAACTTGGGCATGACAGACCAATGAAAATGCTGTGTCAAACTTGGGCATGACAGACCAATGAAAATGCTGTGTCAAACTTGGGCATGACAGACCAATGAAAATGCTGTGTCAAACTTGGGCATGACAGACCAATGAAAATGCTGTGTCAAACTTGGGCATGACAAACCAATGAAAATGCTGTGTCAAACTTGGGCATGACAGACCAATGAAAATGCTGTGTCAAACTTGGGCATGACAGACCAATGAAAATGCTGTGTCAAACTTGGGCATGACAGACCAATGAAAATGCTGTGTCAAACTTGGGCATGACAGACCAATGAAAATGCTGTGTCAAACTTGGGCATGACAGACCAATGAAAATGCTGTGTCACACTTGGGCATGACAGACCAATGAAAATGCTGTATCACACTTGGGCATGACAGACCAATGAAAATGCTGTGTCAAACTTGGGCATGACAGACCAATGAAAATGCTTTTCCAAATTTAAGCATGAAACTATACATTAAGATTATGTGACGATGACCCACTAAAGGAATCACCACTGGAAAAAAAAAAAAAAAAATACATGTAATCAAGTGAACATTTCACATACTTAAAGAAAGAACAAATTTATGCTTATTCAAATTTTAAGTTACACTTAGAGAGAAATCTATAAATTTTAACTAGGATCTATTCTTAGGTGCCATGCAAAATGGATTTGGATTTCATCATATTTTCTTGAACATTCCAGTGCAATCAGAATTTCCCTGTTTGTAATTGGAGGAGCTTGCTGTCAAACTAATAGGTTACTTCAAAAACAGATTGATCTCCATCTATTTTAAATTGGAAATTCAAGAATGGTTAGTATTCAGAATACAAGTATATTTGGAATTATATGCAAATGAGCGACTCCTAAGCGAATAGAAATAAGGAAATAAATAGACTGAAAGTGGGTACGTGAGTGGGTTGTAATGAAATTTGGTCACTCAGGTTTTCTTCACATAAAAATAGGATCATGTTATGGTAGAAGATGACCTAAATTTGTTAAGTGAGTTCTTAAAACTTAACTCCATTGTGAGTCAAGTCGTATATCTCACCTGGGGCAAAAATCGAGACGTATATCTTACCCGGGGCAAAAATCATGATTCTATTATCAAAATTCTTGAGTAGTAAAAGTGCTATAATAAGTCATAAATAAGCTTCCCGGACTCGTGAAATATTTCCCTGATCATTTTAAATATATTGTTTAAAACGGTGTTGCTTAAAAAAGTTTTACTTTCAAATCACGTGTCCTAGAACTCCTTCTCCCTAAAATTATTTTGAAAATGTGCCCGTCCACGCTCCCTTTAACCATATCTTCTACCTTCTAAATATGGGGTTACCCCAAAGATCTTAATGTAATACTTTAACGTTTCAAAAAGGTTTATTTTTTAATTTGCATTTCATAATGTTCCAAATTGATTATGTGTTAGGGCAACCTAACAAAACAAAATCGATTTATTTCCCTTGAATTAAAAAGTAAGAGTTATCGCCCCTTGGATTAAAGAAGTCGTCTGCTGAACAGTTAAAAGTAAACAGAACGGTCTCACAATCAAACAAGCATTTCGTGTTCAGCGGTTTTTCTACGTTTAATTTAATCAGTGTGTTTTGTTAAATAAATCTGTTAAAGGTTCTACTTCGTACTTCCTTGATTTTTCTGAGTTGTAATTGAACCGAAACACAAACATCAAGACGTAACATTATGTCATAAAATATGTGAAACAATTCATTTGTAGCTTCAATTGTTTCATAGATACAGAGCGACACACATGAGACTAGTGTATTAATACTTAGATAAAAAGCACTTTTATGGTAAGTCATGAGCTGGGTTAGTCACTTGATAAAAATGCACATAAAATCTATCAGGGTAGGTAACAACAACAAAAAAAAATAGTGTTCCTATTTATCAGCATTAATGAATCCCATCAACAAGCAATAATAATGGCTAAAAAGAGTTCCATAAAAGAAGTTATCATTTATATAACTAAGTTCACCAAAAACTAATTGCGAAAAATCTATACGTACATTTAGATTTGTCCCTTCTCGAAACAAGATATCTGTATTGACTTCTTTGCTTCCTGCGTGTTTCGGATCATAAATAAATGAAGATTCCTGAAACAAATAAAAAATGAATAAGCAAAAATAAGGAAATACATTTATCAACTTCATGGCGTTAATGCTTTATACATGACTGAGGAGAAGGAGTAAGAGAAAAATCATTGTTTTAGGAGTTAGAATCAGTAAAAATTGGTCGATTCCGACTAAAAGAAAATCAAACAAAAGTGAAATTGCTTAAAAGAAAACAAATATCAAAATCTTTGCGTTATTTTTTTGCTTTGTTTCATTATGTATCAATTAAAAAAAAAAACAACTTAAAGTTTAAGTTAAATACCGGAAGCTTGAAAAACTTACCTATCCTCTTTTGAAATAGAAACACTATAGATAATATATTTAACATATAAAGTTATCTTGCTGGATTTTGAAAGTCTGACATATTGATACTTGATTTGGACTAGCCATTTTTAAATATTAAGTGTAATGAGTTAGTTCTCTTGACTTCTGCAAAAATAACTAAAAACACTTAATATTTTTTTAAACATTAAAGGTAAGTTTGCACATTAATTACGCATTACACGGCGGACATGAAAAGAAGACTCCTCCCATTCCCTTTATTTATGTGGCTCATATGTCAGCAAGACGTGACACAAAGTCAGTTTAATGTGGAGAAAAACTAGCTACCCTGTGGGCCTATCCAGAAAGAGTACAAAATTAGCTATTCTCTGATAGAAGTGATGCGGGGAAAAAGGCTAGAAGACAACAACCAACCTGAAGAAGAAGGTAATATAATAGCTACGGCTAGTAGTCGTAGCCTTACTATAAGTATAAGCACGGTAGACGGTAGTCATACGAGGAAAAACTCAACGCTTCTTTAAACATTAAACAAATCTTTATTGGGTATCCTATACCGTTGGGGTATAGCTTAGAAAAAGGTAGGACTGGTGTCCGGTGGAAGGAAACAAAGTTCTTTTACTGCCCGGGGAGTGGTGCTCGGAAATCCAGTGAATGAGGGGGCAGGAGAGAGGTTAAGAAGAGTTCCTTCTAGGTTGACGGCCAGGATCTCTCTGACGATCCGTTCCACCGTTCAACAGGGGTGTAAATAGTCCGCAAGGGACTAACTGAAATCAATACGCCCTGTGAGCCGATTGGTTAGTTTAAGACCAACTTGCCCACAGTGGACGCATAAGAAATAGGTCCTATTTCAGACTGCTACAGTAATACCCGAGAGATTGGCTTTCTGGGAACAATTAGAACCATACCTCATTTCACTGGCTGGTATGCAAATAACAATGAGTTTGCACACCTAGTGACAGATGTAAAAAAAAGAAAAAAAAAGAAACTATCTCAAATTCACTTTCTCTCATAGTAGTAGTTTTAGTAGTAATCTTTTTCTTGTCACTAAATTATAAACAACCATTCCAATATTATTACTCACTAGAAATTAATTATTTTAATCAATTACACAACAAGGTTATGCGATTTACAAAGTTCATACTTAAAATTTTTATTTTTATTTTTTGTTGCTGCTTTACATTAATATTCATAAAAGAGTAATTCAATAGTTGAATGTTGGAACTATACTTTCCTGGGCAACGCTGCGACGTTGGTCTACTAATATTATATATATAAACTATTATGATGGGAAGAAGATTTCTTTAGTCGGAGACAGACCTTTTTAAATTTTAGGTGTTGGAGTCTAGTGTTTTAGCTATGGACTCCACAGACCTTGTGTTGCTAGTCAAAACAACATACTGGAATATTATTATATTCTTTCTCCATTGACTGCCTCAGTGGCTTTATCTGAACTCCACATGGTGGAAAGAGTCGGCCTCTTGGTCTGTCTTAACTCTTTGTAGGTGAAACGTAGCTTAGGATGAATAGATGAATACTGATGTGCTGAATATTCATAAAATCAATTTATTTAATTCTAAAAACCAATTTCGCCAGACGGGTTAGTTGCATCATATATTCCTAGGAACTTTCCATTATCATTCCAAGCATCAGGTTAGCCACGGAGAGACTCTTTTCATAACCGACCTGATGTTTACAGTTTTTCAATCATTAACTACTGATTATTTTGAATATTCCCCTCTTACACAACTAACCAGATCTGTTGTTATCTCTCCGCTCCCCTTACTATGTAAGGTAAGATATTGCTTAATGGCACATCAACCTTAAGGGTCATTTCATGCCATGAATGTGGAAGGGAATATCCTTTATTTGAGTGTTAAGTCAGCAATATCATTTTTAAATGTTTATGTATTTTGATATTTTTTAAAATGTTTATGTATTTTGACATTTTTGGTGTTTGGTTTGGTTGTTTTGTTCTACGGCATATTCAATGCCGAATCCGCTCATTTTGGCAAAAGTTCTCATGCTTCAAATTCTTTATATGTTCAAGTATCTATTCATGGAGTTTAGTTTAGTTGCTTTGTTCTACAGCACATCAACCCTTTTCGGCTATTCAATGCTGAATCCGGTCATTTTGGCGAAGCTTCAATTTCTTTATATGTTTAAGTATTTATTCATGGTGTTTGATTGAGTGGGAGAGGGAGCGAGAGGGGAAAGGGGAGGGAAATTAATTAAACTTGTTTTTTTGTTTTAGATTTTGCAGAACATGATTGAGTTTTGCAAAGAAAAAAAAACAATAAAGCATCAATGATTGGTGCATTTTGAGTCAAGAAGTCAATAACTTCAGACAGCCTGATCTGGTTGCACCAAAAGGTTCTATTTGGCCCATAGATGGGGCCTTTACAGGTACTACCACTCCGGGCCAGAGTGGATCTGGGAGCAATGGCAACTAAGGGACAACTCCACATTCCCCACAGCTCCCAAATGGAGGCCTCACCACTGGATGTTTTTTAAGGTCATACCCAAGACCCCTTACTATGTAAAAAAAACATAAGTCAGTAATCAAACTGCATACCTTTGCTTGACAACATAAGGATGAGTTAAAGTCTTATCTGACCCTTACTTCTCCATGACATATGCTATGGAAACATTGATAACTATTTATCTGATCAGGCTAAAATGTTGCATGGTAGTTACTGTTATCAAAGAGTATCAGATCCATAGATCATATTTGGAAAAATCGGAAGTTGAAATTCCAATGACCGATTTTTTATGGTTATGGTCAAACATGATGCGATGCTTCATTTGCTACAATATGGGCTAAGTAGCAAGTTTCTATGATGAACAGAACCAAAATTATCGGCAAAAGTTTGACCTTCACTTGTGACCTTGACCTTTGTCCTAGATATCCCAAAAATTAACTCAGTTTTAATTTAGACCATGACCGATATTTTGACTAAGTTTGGTGACGATTGGTCAAGCAATGTGGATGCTAGGCTGTTCACAAACAAAACAGTGACAAATAAACTCTACCGAAAACATAACCTCCTTGGCGTAGGTGATAATTCTTTTCTGCAAATAGGTATACACTTATTTATTGAAAATAAATTTCTGATTTTTAATACCATTCTATAATGACATGAACAATGATAGCTTTAGCTTGTATAATAATAACTTTATTTCCTGAACAATGACAATACTTTCCTTTCTGATTTTACCTTGGTCTCTGGAGTAAAATAATTGAAAATGCATTTATGTAATGAGCAAATACAATTACATTTTATACATTCACATGAAAAAAGTTTTTATTTCTAATTTTCAAGAAAGGAAATTAAAACTACATCTAACTTATAAAGTTATTGTGTCAGATTTTCAAAGTAAGACCTAAATAGCATTTAAGCCGATGTATCAAACTTTGCTTCTGATTAGCCAATTTTCATTTGTTATTGTTGTACCATATATAATATAATAACACTTTTTAGTCCGGCTCAGACAACTGCTAAAATAAAACACTAAAAAAATAAAAATCAACAAGGGGGATAACCCATTTTAAATTGAAGAATACAATAGGAGTTTAAAAATGTACAAACAAATAAAAACTAAAATGACTTCATTGCATCCCGGGCCACACGGCGTAGATGCAGCTCGTAAGACATAAAAGCAGATTCTCAAACTTTGAGTAATTTTAATCATTTTTAGTGTTGTTTAGCAATTAAATGTTTTCTAATCCCATAACTTTAGCCATGTAGTATTTATTTTATTTTCACACCGTTTTCACTATCGTAGTATGTTTTAAATTAGTTTAAATTATTTTTAAAGCCTCTGAAACTGTTTTTCTTGAACTTTCTTAATTGACCTATTATTAACAATTTTCAAGAATTAGTTAATATTCCCAGTTCATGTAAACAGTTTTTTTTCTTCTCCAAAATCTTTTCAGTGTATGCTAATATCTTTCCTAATCATTTAGTGGATACATGATCACAATAGATGCGTGATAATTTGAACCCAGCATAGCAGATTCCACAATCTATGACGGTATCCACTAGACTATTTCTCAATTAGTTATCTCACTAAATGTCTACCAAAAGAAAAAATTACATTTTTTTTAATCCTCTTCTCTGCCACTTGAGCCAGACTTGCAAGCAGTTAACTTTTAATCAATTTTATAAAACAGTGGGTGGAGTGTCAAATTGTCAATGTGATTTTAGTTAATATAAAAAATAAAAACAAAACAAAAATATCAAGGATTTTAACAGATTAAAATATAAACCTAAAATCACATTCAGGGTCAGATTTAAACAATCAATCAATCAATAAGCGATAAAAATCACAATAATTAGAATGATGCTAAAAATCAAAATCTATAACTCATGTGATCCTGAGCATTTAGTATATATATATATATATATATATATATATATATATATATATAAAGTTAGGTATGTGGATATGTTTATATATTTGTATGTACAAGATAAACTCCTAAACTTATTAACCGATCATTATGAATTTTGGAAAACAGTTGCTATGCCTAAGGGTTCGTAATGTGGGTTATATTTAGTTTGAACCCGTCTGACTACCTGAAACCACCACCTTCTGCACTGATGCAAGTCCGAAACGACATCGTCTGTCGGTAAAATATACTTTAATATTTAATAAAAATATTTATGATGAATCCTTTAAGATAAATCCATCTTAATAGTTGAGCACTGTCTAGAAATTATAAAAATTTGAGGTCGCTAAGCTATGAAAGCTTATTTAAGCACTCTTGATCTCGGAATGTTTAAATCCCGCCGTTTCGCTTTAAATGTATCTTAATTTTTGTTAAGTTTGTGATGATTTCCATTGGCCTAATGGATTGGCTTGTAGACTCGTGATTCTCGTCTGAATCTAAGAACTGCATTCGAACCCGTCTAACCGCCTGAACCCACCACCTCCTGCCCTGATGAGGGCGTAAGTCTAAGACGACAACGTCTGTAAGAAAAATACACTTTACTATTTAATAAAAATATATATAAATATATATATATTATTAATATGTTAAGAAGGCTGAGGGCAATGCAGAGTGTCGTGTAGATTGTAAGCTGGAAGGAACAAAAATAGTATATCGATATAGGAGAATTTACTATTTATTTTTCTTTAAAATCTTACATAAAAGTGTGGTGTCGGCTATATATATATAAAAATTATATATATATATATCTTTATTTATTTTGGTACAGAAAAATTAGTACAACATTCTGTACCAAAATAAATAAATATTACGGTCTTAATTTTTACTTTTAAACTTTAATTCTTAATTAATCGAGCACTCTGCTGGGATTTTTCCTGCTATATTACAAAGAAGGTATATATATATATACATATATAAATCTACACTAATTAAATTCATACAGGCTCTTTCCTTGAGCACTCTAAACTCATAAGTCACTATTGACTTACTTATATTCCTTTTGTTGCTTTTTGTTTAGACAGGGCACTCAAACAAAAACTTATCTAATAATATAAAGGAAAGTCCTCTGTCTGTGTGCCCAGATAAAGTAAAAAAAAAAACTACACAAAGCTGGTATATTTTTATTCGGCGTTGCACATTCAACTGTTGGAGTTTAGCAATCCAGCCATTGATGCACTCAACGTGCCCCAACAAACGCAGTCTGCTCTTCTGCATGATGTCCGCGAGGCTTTTTTAAGTTGACTTGTGCGAGCAGAGATTAAAAAGGTATGCTTTAAATCTTTGCAATGTGTGTATACTGTAATTTGTAGTGAAAGCCAACCTTAATGACACAAAAGGAGCGAGGGTTGTGTGTGTGCTTTGCAACAAAGGGTAGGGACATGATGCAAGGTTGACCACATGAACATAAGTGCTGGAATGACACTGATAATGTATCAGTGAGCAAAACTGGCATCATGCAAGAAATGCTAATTTCACGAGAGAAACAGAGGTTGACTTCTGTGCCCGCCTCAATTCAAATCTGTGAATTTTGGTGTACGTGCAACAGAGTCCATTGTCAGTGTTGTTTCAGAGTTGTGATTCAAAAGAGACTTTTTTTTTTCTTTTCCAATTGCTATGTATACTATCTGTAGCATGAATGTGTTATGGTGTTCGAGCAATGTCTTAAAATTGTTTTATCTTGCTTATGTGTCCAGGCCTAAAACTGATATTTAGCTCAGAGATTTAGGAGATTGTTATTTTTAGAGTATTTTATTCTATTATTTTTATTCATACAAAGCTTTTAACAATTCTCTTTCTATTAAATAAAATAGAAAACATACTAGTGCATCAATTTTGGTGATAGGTGAATATTTTCAATGAATAAGTTTATTTTATTGTAGCAAGTCATTTGGCTCTGAAGAGACAGGTTGAAACCTTGGGAATATAAGCCATACAATGTTATTAATAAAAGTTGAACCTACCCAGCATTACCCGGTAGTGTTTTTACTTGCAATTTTTTTTCTTCAAAGTATTATCTTTTTGTTCCAAACAAAAGGAAATAACTGCATATTGACGAATACAGAGTTACCCCCCCCTCCCTTAAAAGATGGTGTTGCATGAAAATAATTCCAATCTAGTGAAAGTATTTTCTGGAAGGAATTGAATGGAATAACATTTTGTTTTCAACAACATGCTGCAACTACCCACCAAAAGAACTGACATACCAGAATCAAATATTGGTTTTGTAAGAAAGCTATCGATGACAAAAAAAAAAAAAAAAAAAAAAAAAAAATCGAGAAAGATACTAACTTTACTTTATATATCAGATGTGTGCGTGAAAAACGAATGGTATAGACAATAGAAAATGAAGTTAGCTTTTGAAAATAAAGTCATCAACCAAGTTTGATTAACTTTCATTTTATAACTGATTCAATTGAGAAAAGGCATAAACTCAATTTTTTAACACCCAATATGTTTATTGCTGTATAATTTTATGCTAGCACCAAAAAGACACAAAGTGTGGTACACTTTTAAAGCCGACACTTTCCAATCAAGTTATTAAATTGAGAGGATTTAAAAGTCTTGGCATCGAAAACTGCTATCCTAATCGCTTTTAAACAAGAGAGCGACATGTGTGTGTATGCGTGGCCATCTTAGTAGAGCGAGAGAGGGAATATGGATAATCCTCTTTTTGTTTTGGTGGTTGGATAATACTATGAAAACCTAAGCTGGGAGGGGATTCAATCCATTTAATAAGAATAATCAATAAAAAGGTGAAGGTCTAAAAAGGTCCAGACAAAGATTAGTAGACAAATCTTCTACAAAGCTAAATACAAGTCTGCTTGGACGTTAATTATTCCCATCTTTAGAAATAATAATAATAATAATAATAATAATAATACTGTTATCATTACGTCTGTGTTCACCAACGCCATGTTGTCAACGGTCATGAATAAAAAAAATGCTGAACTGATAAATGCATCAGTTGTTTTGGCTTCTTTTTGGGATTCAACATTTTTATATACTAATGAGTCACTGCTTATCAAGGTCCAAAGGCCACTCGAGGATAAGTGTTAACGGGTTTGTCAGGTGGATGGTGAGACAAACATCTTGGGCAGAATTTGATTGTTTAAGAGGACGGCTCAACAAGAATTTGGTAACATTGGATTTGAAAACGACAATGTTGTAGTCAGCTGTGAAGCAGCCCTGTGGTATTGTGCTCTATAAACTGGTAGTCTATGGAAAGAAACTCTGCTCATTGAAATTCCGTTTAGGTTCAGGTACACAGAGGAAAATAGAAAAATTATTTACAGTGGTTTTAGCTAAGCGAGTTTTTACTGTGAATGTTTTACAGGAGGGAACCAGAAAATGGAGCTCAGTCGAGCACCTACCATGAAAATAACGAAAGCCACTCGAGGATATGGATTAATGAGAAGGGAATTATTGTCAGCTGAAAGATGAGGAACACTATGGGAGTACTAACATTGGCTAAAGTATATCTTAGGGTAAAAAACTCATAGCACTGTCAAAAATTAATATTTTTTCAAAATTTTTTCAGGAGGGAATATTTTAAACCATAGTGAATCACATTCCATAAATTTTTTTTTTTCAAAAAATAATTTTTGAAAAATTTTTTGAACAATTTAAAAAATATTTTCTTAGATTAGCACTTATGTGAAGTAAAAAATACATTGAATAACATATTGCAGTTTTTGCATTGGGTAAACGAAAGTGGAGACGACAGTGCGGAACAAGTGGAGACGACAGTGCGGAACGAGTGAAGCCGTGTTCCACATCTATCTCTATGAGCACGCCTGGCGATGGAGTATGCATGGTATGGACATATTTGCGGCATTGATAGTAACTATCTGGGGAGAATATTCAATGTAGAAACTGTAATATGTTATTAAATGTATTTTTTACTTGTTCATATAAGTGCTAACCTTAGAAAAAGTTAAAAAATCTTTTAAAAAGATTTTTTCTCAAATGATTATTTTTTTGTTGAAAGAAAAAATAATTTTTTATGGAATATGATTCACTATGGTTGAAAATGTCCTGAAAATATTTTCCAAAAATATTAATTTTTGACAAGATGATTAAGTTGTAATCAGCAAGGATGCAGTCCCCCAGTAATGTGTTCCATAAGTGGGAAGCCCTTGCAAATAAGCTTTGTCCATGGAAATTCTGCCTGATGCTAGGCTCATGGAGGGAGAAAGGAAATACTTTTGTTCGTTGTGGTAGAAGATGATTTCTTGCTGTGAATGTCTTACAAGGAGGAACCAGAGATTGGAGCTCAGTCGAGCACCTTCCATCAAAATAACGATAGAGGAATGTCTCTTGTGTGAGAAAAGGTTTGTGGGGGAGAGAAGACTTCGAAATCGATTTTGTACTCTGTCAAGGTAGAAAAGAGTGCTCGGTGTGGCATCTCCCCAGATGTAACAGTAGTACTTCATCTTTGGATGTATCTGACTCTTATCTGAATTTTTTAATTTTTTAACATAGTTCACCCCAGACAAGGCAGGCTGCCACTGTAGACGTAAGGGGCTACTGAGAAGAAAGAAAAGGGAGAAGGTTTGGGGAGGGGGGGGGGGTCAACCTAAGTTGGGATCTGCACAGCAAGATGTCTGTTTACATTAGTTTTAAATTTCTGCATGTCAGTACCGTCGGGGAAACAGGAGGCAGGGAAGGAGTTCCAGAGGCCAGCAGCACGAGGAAAAAAGCTATTTGAGTAGAAAGCTCTCCGGCATCTGGGGACCTCCACAGTGAATGGATGGGATTTAGTCGATTGTCGAGTTGGTCTAGTGTACTTACGTCGAGGTGGCACCAGAGCAGCCAATTCATCGGAACACACTCCATAGAAGTATTTGTAAAACAAGCACAAGGATGCTACATTGCGACGATGGGACAGGGACTGGAGCTTGGTTGACAGTGAGGGACCTATTAGGTTGACGACTCTTTTTTGGACCTTGTCAAGGAAGGAGAGACTAGTAGATGATGCACCAGCCAAGATGTGGCAACAATACTCCATGCATGGGCAGATGGTGGCTTTGTAGAGATACAGGATAATGTCAGGTGTGAGGAGTTTACTAGCACGGTAGAGGGAGCCGACCTTCTTTGCGGCAGCCTTGGCAATGTCTTCAATGTATTTGTTCCAATTCATGTTACGTGTGATGGTTAGGCTGAGGAGTTTGAATGATGAACTCTCAGGTAGGGTGTTATTTGCCATGACAATTGGTGGTTAAGTAGAATTTTTCCAGCAACCTTAGCAACAGACTGGGTACACAAATTCAATTTTAAATCTGGGGTGAAAGTCAGCCCTAAGAGCTTATCAAAACAAGGGATTTCTTCAAGATTCATTTCGACTAGGGCAAAATAAAGATTAGAGCGTTGGTCGTGAAAGGAGAGAAGGTTGGTTTTAGAGGAGGTAAAAGTAAAAATCTACTTTTTTCCTCCTACTGCACCACATGCTACAGGTTCAAAGAGAGGGAATCAGTGAGAGCTTGATCACCAGTGGTCTTAAAAATGCAGCTATAGACAGTGTCGTTTGCATAGATGTCAACAAATGATCTCAGGGGCTATTGTTCTAGAAACAAATCTCCCATCCAGAGAGTCGTCGATCCTATTCGATATTACAGTCAGTATATCAACAATTGTCCTAGCAGGACGAAATCCATATTGCTTGTCACTCAGAGATTGATCGGTCTGTACTAAGATGCAGAGGACTAATCAAGGTTTTCCAAATAGATGGAAAGCGTTTCTTTTAAGCAACGGTTGTACAATTTTATTAGGATATGAGCAAGTTCTGGCAGCAGCTTCTTAAGCATGATGACTGGGATTTTGTCAGCACCAGTTCCCTTGAGATTTCTGATAAGTTTGGCAACGTCTTGGACTTGAGAGTATTTACAGTCGTATTTACAATAATAGGGGGAAATGCCGGAAGTTGGTAGCCATGGTCGTAAAGAGTGGAGTTTGTAGCAAAGTTCTTTGCAAAAAGAAGTTTCGCTTCATCAGATGCGAAGGAAATCGTTTCAGAACTGTTGATAATGGTTGGAATAGAGGTCTTACATCTGTTCAGTACATTGTTTTTTTTCCCCAAACTTGTATGAACCATGCTTCTGCTCAGCAATTCTGGCTTTAACATATTGGGCATAGAAATCGTTCATGTCTTCAATAACTCATTTGCAACGGTTGCGGTTTGTTCTAAAGGTGACTTTTCAGGGCATATATTCCATTGATAAAGATTAAAATAGCGATTTCTATGAGCTATGGCAGCAGCACATTCAGGAGTGAATCATGGTTGGCTATTTGGTCTCTGTTGGAATTTTTTAAAGGGTATAAAACACTCAATACCAACGGTTAACCAGTTGGATATGTCGAACAAGACAAAAGATGAGGAAATTAATACAGGGTGCCCCCCGCCCAATGCCACCAATGGAATCGTTAATAAAATTCAAAATCCTTTCTGCAATCCAACCATATTTGGTATAAATAAACTTCAGTCTATGTCTTGTCCACCAAATTTCAGTTATGAATATCTAACAGTCTTTGTTTTATCGCTGCTAAATAAGCACACCTGGATACAATGTGGAAAACTGTCAACACTGACATACTCTTCCCCTGTCAGTGTCCTAATTTTGGCTGCGATGCCACTCTTTAGTCTATTTTGATAGACAGTACGAGATAACTCCAGAGATAAAAATCAGAGCGGGGGGTGACCTCCTTTTGATAAGAATATCACCAAATTGACCCCCCCCCCAACCCCCACCTCCCCAATATCATTGAATATTGTGATCTGTGCTAACTAGACACTGGCCGGCAATGACAGATCGATTTTAAATTTCAGACTTTGCTTAGTAAAGCTATATAAAGAAATATAATGGACGTCATCAGCTAGTTGGCATTATTAAACACAGATTCAGAAGACAGGTTTGTTAAATATAGAATCAAAAATCAAAGATTTTCTTGTCTTTCTTGAAGGTATTTTGTCTCATATGTCATCTATCAAGTAGCATTTTAGGTGAGTTCTTACAGAGTTCATTTGGTAGAAACTTAAGCATGTTATCTATTTCTGTTCTGTTTTCGCTGAAAAAAAGAAAATCTAAGAGAAAAAGACAAAAATAGAAAATAAAATAAGCTTGAACAGAATCAGGCAAAAAAAAAAATTAGATTGGAATAGCAAAGAGAAAGAAAAAAATTCAATAAAAAAAAAACAAACAGATTATATATTGCTTTTGTATCAAATTGTATGAAAAAGAATTGATCAAAGATTTTTGCTCAGACTTTATCACAAGTTTTGGAATAAAAATAGCTTTAAAATGACTTATTTAGTTTCTAGAACAAATTTTATAAATTTATTAATGCATCTATGAACATCTTGAAAAACAAACACTATTCAAAATAAAAAATAAAATAAATGCATAACACCATTTCAAAATTAATTAAAAATGAAATAAAAAAATAAAATAAATGCATAATACCATTTCAAAATTAATTAAAAATGAAATAAAAAATAAAATAAATGCATAATACCATTTCAAAATTAATTAAAAATGAAATAAAAAATAAAATAAATGCATAATACCATTTCAAAATTAATTAAAAATGAAATAAAAAATAAAATAAATGCATAATACCATTTCAAAATTAATTAAAAATGAAATAAAAAATAAAATAAATGCATAATACCATTTCAAAATTAATTAAAAATGAAATAAAATAAAATAAATGCATAATACCATTTCAAAATTAATTAAAAATGAAATAAAAAATAAAATAAATGCATAATACCATTTCAAAATTAATTAAAAATGAAATAAAAAATAAAATAAATGCATAATACCATTTCAAAATTAATTAAAAATGAAATAAAAAATAAAATAAATGCATAATACCATTTCAAAATTAATTAAAAATGAAATAAAAAAAATGGTTCTATTTATTTTTATTTTCTAAAAGATGTTTCAAGCCACATTTTTTGTGTAAATAAAGAAACTGTTCTACATAGGATTTCTAAAAAGTTTGTTGTATAAAAGAAAAATGTAACGGTAATTAGTGTTGTTTTAATAAGAGTGTTAAATCTGAAAATGATAACATGAAGTTATCTCCCTTCTTGAAATAGTACAGCCGATGAAGTATGTGTTAATGGATTGTAAAAAGAAATATGTTTGCATTTTTTGTTAAAGTGACAAACAATATGACTTTCATCCTGCAAGATCTACAGCTGACGTGTTGTTATATCGCATAGGATCAGTGAATCTATTGAGGGGGGGGGGGTTGTTTCTAAGGCAATAGCTCTTGATATATCAAAGGCTTTCGATATAGTTTGGCACAAAGATTTGCTCCACAAGCTTATTAGCTATGGAATATCTGGAAATGTCCTCTCAACCATCAAATCCTTCCTCTCCGATAAGTCTATAAAAGTAGTTGTTGACAGACAAAATCCGAAGCATATAACAATGCCGGCATGCCTCAAGGATCCATTCTAGGCCCAACCCTCTTCCTAATTTTCATAAATGATCTTTCAAATCAGATCATTCATTGAAATCGATGCAGACAACAACTATTTATGGCAGCATTTTGAAGAGCATTGATGATCAAGATCTTTCTGACTCTCTCTCTCTCTCTCTTTCAACTTGGGAGCACGTAATGCAATGGAGGGAAAAGTGGCTTGTTACTTTTAACGCCTCTAAAACCAAGCTTCTCTCTTTTCACCACCAATGCTCTGATCCTCATTTCTCCCCAGTCGAAATGAATGGCTCTCTCTCCTCGAGGAAACACCCTTCTTTGATAAGTTTCTAGGAATAACTTTCACCACAGACCGTAAATGGAAGACATCAAATCTGTTGCTAAGTTTGCTGGAAAAATGGTTGGATCACTCTACCACTCCAGAAAGTACCTCACTCCTCACGCAATCCTCTACCTGTATGAGAACCAAATAAGTTCTAAGATGGAGTACTGCCGTCATATTTGGAGAAGGTGCCCCGCTCGGAGCACTGTTTCTTGTCTTGACAGAGTACAAAATTGACTTCGCAATCTGGTGGGGGATGATCTCATATCGTCCAATCAGCCTCTTTATGTTCATGGTAGGTGCTGGACTGACCCCCCCCCCCCTCTTGTAAAACATTCACAGCAAGAACTCGTCTAGCAACAACGACAGCAAAGAACTTTCCCATCTTATTCTCAGTACCAAAAACCAAAGGGAACTTCCATGAACAAAGTTTATTTCCTAAAACATTCCATCAGTGGAACAAGATACCACGAGTCTGCTGCTCAACTGACTACAGCAAGGTCGTCTTCAAGTCTAATGTGAACAAACACTTGTTGAGCCGTCCTCTTGGATAATCAATTCCTCCTAAGTAATTTTCTGCCCATCCCACCCATTGTCCTCGGTCCTCTTGTGGGGGCGATCATCATCCAACTAACAATATCTTTAACCCTTATCATTCAGTGTCTCTCAGGCCTTGATATGTACTGACCCATCAGTAAGAAAGAAAAAGAAAAAAAGTTACCCCTGACACTGGTCAACAAGGACCAGCAGTTGTTCTAAGTCCTTGCTTGACATAGATTGCACACAGACACATTGGCAAGAATGACCAGAGGCTGCCAGATACCAGTGCAGACGCCTTTGGATTTTACCAGAGCCCCTTTAGTTGGGTTGTGGCCCTAATATCGCTGGGTGTCAGACCAAACTGCCTTGGGTGGCTCTGTTAGAAACAAAGTTCCAGATGGGATAGCTCTGACATTACCCGTTATCACAACCCTGCTGCACTAAGGAGGGGTTATACTTCAGGGCTGTGGTGCTTTAATCTCTCTGCTGCTCTAATTCAGACTTTTCTCAAAAATGGACGATAGCTTGTAATTGTTTTCTTTTTTCTCCATGCTATGTGTTAAGTATTGACTATCTTTTATGATTTAATTCACAAATATGAGAGATCGCGAGAGAGAGTTTTTGTAACGTTTCAGTGAAGCACCGCTGGCATAGTAACCAGTGGACAGCTCTCCATAGATAGAATATATTGCAATGCTGGCATTATATTCAATGAACCTCAAAACATTATGCATTTTTTTTATGCTAATCGTTCACCACTTAGCAAAGCCAGAAGCCACTTGAGGATAAGGGTTAGTGAGATTTTCAATTGGATGATGGAACAGTAAAATAAAAGGATTGAATACTATGATTAATTCACAATATGTTATAACAGAAATTTGTTGACATTGGACTTGAAAAACGATCATGTTGTATTTTGTATAATTTGTATAATTTGGATTACTGTTCTCATCTAGAGTGTTCTTCTCACAACGTTTCGGACAACGTAACCTCCGACCTTCAGATGTATCTTGTTAAACTCGGGAATCTTTCTGTCGAGTTCAACAAGATACACCTGAGGAAGATCGGAGGTTACATCAGCCGAACCGTTGTGAGAAGAACACTCTAGATGAGAACAGTAGTCCGAATAATCTAAATTATAAAAATTATTAATCCTCATCTAAAAATTCAGAAACATAATAACCATGTTGTTGCCTGTGATTATATTTTCCACAGGTGAGAAGTTCTTGGAAAGAAACTTTGTTCATGGAAGTTCCATTTGGTTTTAGGTACACAGAGGCAGAAAGAGTTCTTTGCACTGTTGGTAAAAATACGAGTTCTTGCTGAAAAAAGCTTCTTTTTTTGGGGGGGGGGGGGGGGGGGGGGAGAACCAGAGCTCTAAGTTCATTCGAGTACCTACCATGGTGCTATCGTTAGAGTAGGTAAAGACTAGCAACGTTTCTAAGTTTACTTTTTCAAATTATTTATGAAGTTTAATTTATTAAGATAACCGATAGAATTTAAACAAGCAGAGTGTAGGGATCAAACGAATCTCTGATTCAACTGGTCACATGACACAGACCAATTATAGCCCTTGGTTGACTCAAAAAAATGCCAGAAAATTGAGAAGTAAACCGAGTCGGATATTTGTTGCCTAATTTCCAGTTAAGATGGAAAAATCTTCAATATCCAGGTATACATACTGTACCTAAAAGGTAGAGAACGGCCACTATCAATGAGTACAAAAAACTGTATTTATAAATGTTATATATAATGTTGCGTTTACATTTTGTATATTTGTCAACTGCAATAAATGTGCAAATTGTATTTCAGTTCGGGAGCTTTATGAGGTACAAAGTCGTTAGTTAAATACTTTTCCCAACACCACTAATAATTTTGAAATCACTTCACTTTACAGATTTGTATGTTAGCTCTGCACACTGTAACAATCTCTTACATTGTCCCTATTTACCACCTCTCCAAAAGGACTGGATGTGACACAAGGTTGGTTTAATGTGGGACATATGAAGCTCCCCCCCCCCCCCCCCCAAATGACACTCTGGATAGGACAAAAATAAAAATTGCAGCAGTCAAGAATTATTTCTCTTATTGAAAACAGAACAGATACTACACTTTGATTACAGTCCGAAGATCAGGAAGTGCCGGACAAGTGACATTTTATATATAAAGTAAAGACTCTACCCTCGCACACTTTTGTGATTAATAGCCTTTTTTACTACATAAAAAAAATCTGTTTCGTCGGCGATTTATGGCAAATATTGGTTAGTCTTGTTAAGAACAAGAAATTTTATTTTCAATCGATTTCAGTATTTAATTCTGATTGATATTTTATTTTTATTAGTCATAAATAAAGAGGGCGAGGGAGTTCTTACCCTTACAGTCAGAAGTCCTAATACTGCCACCCAAACCACTGGATACTCATTTAATAACAGACAATTTTTTCAATATCCACCAGTGAAAAAGAGGGAAAGGAGGTCTTGATTTGTTCTTTTCACTTTCATTACCTTGAGAGAGAATCAGGGTTATGCATTTAATAGCATTACTATTACGTATCAACCCCCCCTCCCCCCCACGTCATGAGTCAATCAGTTAGTGCACCGTACTTAGAGAGGTTGCCAGTTCGAACCTCGCCCGGCCATAATTATTTTTAGTAGTAGTAGTTGGATTGTGTTTATTCAATGTGTCACAATGTTAGCTGGCATTCGCTTTTTGGTAGGTTGATTGTGGATGGGCTGACTAATCTCCTGTGGGATCCCAGAGAGACAGTATCCAATCACTAAGTGAGTTGACCCAGGCAAGTACAGTTGTCACTTAACTGAAGCTACTCATAGACTTCCAAGTTGAGAGAATGAAGAACAGACCCTGACGGCTTGTCTATTTTATAGCATAGTAATATGTTGGGTTTTTAATGGTAAAAATAATTCACTGAATACAGGTTGTTATTTTGTCCCTAGTCTGAGTGAAATTGGGGGTTCATACCTTTCCCCGGCAGTATTAATGCCTAAGTGAAACATAATAATGGATTTCAACTCGGTTAACTTATTCCATAATCCACATTGGTAATCATTTGGCCATGTGCCATCCCCACTAAAAGGGTTGTGTCAATCAACTAGAAAATGTGCCAAAAACTGAGCCAAGTCTTGAAATAATGAGAATTAATTTATGGGAAAATAAATAGGCTTCAAATATATTGAGCAATACTGGTTGACTAAAACCATTATGGAATAGCGGCACCACAATATTAGAATGTTTCTTCAAAGAGAAACTTTGAATTGAGTTTTGAATATCTTCATAGATGGGTAAGATTAAGAAATGTGAGTATTGAGGAAGAGGAATAAACACAATCCAACTACTACTGCATCTGTCTACTCAGTTTTGTATCGATAGAATTGTAAGATGTTTTTCTTACAGCTTTTAATGTGCTCCCAAATACTTTACATGCTCTGTATTTTTATGCCATTTCATTGGGACTGCAAAGTCCGTAGCCCAAACTTTGAACCAGGGTTGCAAAGTCGGAAGGTATAAGGTCTGACTCCGACTAAGATTTAAAAAATTCCGGCGGACTCATAAAATTCCAAAATATCCGTCGCCAACTCCTAATTTTAAAATCTTTCAATATTCAGACTGTCTCCTGATTAATGGAGATTACTCCACCCTACTCTGACTCCGACCATTCTTATGCGCCCGACTGACTCCTAAAACCTTCGGCTCCATCTGACACTATGTAAGACTGTGTTGGACTCCAACAATCTTATTGTTCCAGTCGTGTATCATTTATAACGTTTTGATTTGAAAGAGAACAGGTACGTTTTTCAAGACAATAAATTTGACATCGTTTTAATGAATGGAATCTAAAGAATTGAAGAAAAAATGTGATATCCGATGAAAACGGCTGTGGAGTCGGTAGTGCAAATTTTTGACCCTTGAAAGTTTCATGATCAAACTCAGCCTCTACAGACCTGTATTCGATGACTATTTCATACAATTTCTATTAAAAGAAAAGAAAGAGAAACAAACATTTTTGGTTAAGTCAAATGCCTAAAAGTCATTACTGATGTAAGTAGGACTTTTGCCATTAGTAGCAATGAAAAGTGATTGTATCTCTTCTAATCTATAAGTACCTCACTAAGTTATCCAACCTACAAACTGATTACTATTAATAACTTATTAAATCTAACCCGAGGGATGTATCTACCTTGCCGATTGATGCATAGATGTATGCAGATGCACTTAGGAGTATTAACTACTACAAACCACAAATGGAGAAAAAAAAACAAAAAAAACAAACTATTCTACTAAACTAGGAATTTTAAAAAAAAAAAAAAAAAAAAAAAAATCAATAAATCTCTCTCACATTTCACCGTAAATGTTTTCTAAGCTCCTTTAATACACCTTTTTACCAGACCTTAAAATAAGTTACAAAAACCTAAAGTTAACAGTTACTTAATTTCAATATAAAAGCGGTTTGCCTGCTCTTTCCAACTTTCTATGTACTCTGCCAACCCTAAATCATATATTTATTTTTAAATAATTACCATTCCTGGGATTGATTCCAGCATGGATACTTAATGTTACCAAGTTCAATTTACTTTATAATTCATTTCTGGACACTGACCTTCGGTCTATTCTTTAGGAGACTGATGAACAGTTTCAAACTTTAAACAGTTTTTCAACAAAGATAAGCTGATTCAAATGATCAATTAAGTTATTAAATCTGACCTCGACGATTTTAACACTTTGTGTTGAGGTATTATAAGGAAGACTATGAAACAAGGGATGTAATGTTCAAGAAATGTAACCTTTCATCTAGCATAGAGAATTAAACAATACAAATAAAATATTAATTAATCATATAAAGTTAACTTATACGTTAGAATAATTTAATTAGCTAAATTAAGTAAAACAAAAGCTGCTAATAAAAAATAACTAAAATAAATTTTACAAAATATAGCAAAAATAATAAAAACAAAAATTGAGAAACTTCAGAAAGAAACTCAAACGTTGCAGTCATTTGTGATTAAGCTACATATTTAACGTGATTGATGTAGAATCCAGTCGTTACAACGTCTGTCTCATTTGAAAAACACCAAGTGAATAATTATATGCTTCTCTTTTGAAAAAGGGATCTTATTCCCGAAATATTAGGACGAATGTATATAAATATGAAAAAGGAATAAATATACGCTACAGGTGACAGTATCATTTTTGTTGTTGTCTGATATTACTGTTCTCTTTTCTATATAAACTAAACAGAGCTTCTTTCCTAGAACTACCCGTCTGTGGAACACAATACTGTGGTGCTGCTTCCCAGCTGACTACATCAGTCGTTTAAGTTTAATGTAAACAAATTACTGTTAAGCTGTCCTCTTAAATAATAAAATTCTGCCCAATTTTAACCATCATTGCCAATCATTATGGTGTTGTCTCACTGTCCACCTGACAAACTGATTAACCCTTTATCCTTGAGTTGCCTTTGGGTCTTGATAAGTGGCGACTCTTTAGTAAAAAAAAAAAAAAAAAAAAAAAAAAGAAAAAAAAAAGAAATTATGTTACTGTACTAGCATTCAATGCAATCCTTTATACAATACACACAATGCTTCAAATATTAAATAAAGATTTTTCTCAGTTTTATTCTTATATAGCCAGGTTGTCAACAAAATATCAAACAAGGTAGTGAGAATTGGTTGGATGACAGTTTGATACTTCAGGGCAAAGCTCTTGTCACATATCCGTTTTTGTCAACATTGTGTTATTTTTGATTTTTCTAACTTCATTTCTATTAGTGGCTGTGAATCTCAGCCGAAACTGCATTCTCACTTTGCAGATATATATTCTTCATTGACCTTCTGTCTGAGCCAATACATCAACCTTTCATAACCTCCCACAGCCATGTAATTCTTTGAAATTCTTCTAAGTACATTTAATATGTTACAACAGAAAAAGAACAATTATTTTAAAGCTAGCTAAATATCCAACATTCAAAATATAACACAATTTGTAGAAATCAAAACGCTTATAAAATTAATAGTATCAATTGGCTGTTTTTGTTTTTCATGAAGCTTTTTTTTTCTTAACGAAAGAGGATGAAGCTAAGTCTAAGTAATTCCATTATGACTCATAATAATAACATTGCCAACCAAACGTACAACAAATGCACTTTCTTTTGTAAATTCTACTTTGGACAGACTTACTCATTGTTCACTAATTACTTTGTTATTGAAAAGAGATTTGCGTTTCACTTTTTGCGTATTTTGTTTTTAACTGCAATCCAGGAGTTAAAACCAAAAATGCCAACAGCCATTTTTTGGTGCTCGGACTGGGGAACTAAACAGTAGTTATTTGACAATAAAAAAATATAATAATTTCTAAATAAACCAAAACCAGGAACCTAAAAAAAAACAGTTCTTAGGATTAAATCCATTCTTTTCTTTTTCTACCTTTTCATCTTAGAGAAGAAACTTTTCTTCAATGTTCATTTAATGTTAACACATTCACAAAACAAACAAACAAAAAAAAAAACCCCAAAAAACAGATTTAGTAAATAAATATATACTTAAAATATTGTAGAGCTGGAGCAAATACATTTTTTTCAGAGCCTAAGCAGGATCTTTTGAAATTTCAGGAATCAGAATTGAAGTCTAGCAATTGGTCTACAGACTTCACAGTACTGTTTTCATCATATATCACTTTATGTTTAAAATAGCTGTCTGGTGTTGCCCGGGAGTCATTACTTTCACTTGTAAATGACACATTCCTTTGGAATTCATTACATGGCAAAATATTGGTTGGAAGACCTCATCACATCTACATTGATAGTTTTGTAGAAGACTCTGGATGCCATCTGGAGGATTTGCTGACAGCGATGTCTGACAGGTGGTTGGAGGGAATAAATCAGGAAAATCCGATGATAATTCTCAACCTGATTGATTGACTTGTGTAAGAGGCTCCTTTGTCAAAGGTAACTTTATGCAAATATTTGCAGCAGCACTGAGAGCGGCATTAAACATCCTAGCAGATTCTGACTATTTAATAGCAGATTCTGACTATTTAATAGCAGATTCTGACTATTTAATAGCAGATTCTGACTATTTAATAGCAGATTCTGACTATTTAATAGCAGATTCTGACTATTTAATAGCAGATTCTGACTATTTAATAGCAGATTCTGACTATTTAATAGCAGATTCTGACTATTTAATAGTAGATTCTGACTATTTAATAGTAGATTCTGACTATTTAATAGCAGATTCTGACTATTTAATAGCAGATTCTGACTATTTAATAGCAGATTCTGACTATTTAATAGCAGATTCTGACTATTTAATAGCAGATTCTGACTATTTAATAGCAGATTCTGACTATTTAATAGCAGATTCTGACTATTTAATAGCAGATTCTGACTATTTAATAGCAGATTCTGACTATTTAATAGCAGATTCTGACTATTTAATAGCAGATTCTGACTATTTAATAGTAGATTCTGACTAGTTAATAGTAGATTCTGACTAGTTAATAGTAGATTCTGACTATTTAATAGTAGATTCTGACTATTTAATAGCAGATTCTGACTATTTAATAGCAGATTCTGACTATTTAATAGCAGATTCTGACTATTTAATAGCAGATTCTGACTATTTAATAGCAGATTCTGACTATTTAATAGCAGATTCTGACTATTTAATAGCAGATTCTGACTATTTAATAGCAGATTCTGACTATTTAATAGCAGATTCTGACTATTTAATAGCAGATTCTGACTATTTAATAGCAGATTCTGACTATTTAATAGCAGATTCTGACTATTTAATAGCAGATTCTGACTATTTAATAGCAGATTCTGACTATTTAATAGCAGATTCTGACTATTTAATAGCAGATTCTGACTATTTAATAGCAGATTCTGACTATTTAATAGCAGATTCTGACTATTTAATAGTAGATTCTGACTATTTAATAGCAGATTCTGACTATTTAATAGCAGATTCTGACTATTTAATAGCAGATTCTGACTATTTAATAGCAGATTCTGACTATTTAATAGCAGATTCTGACTATTTAATAGCACCATCACTCAATAGAGAAGAGTTTTGTCTTGGTTATACTGAAAAAATAAAAGGTTTTGCGTCGATATGGACGTATCATCCTCAAAATTAATTGTAACATGTGTTGCATCATTAATTGCAAAACGATACAGAAACCTAATTATTTTCCGAACGTGTTTACGGTATCTTGTAAAATATGTACAGTTAGCTAAAAACACTAAAAAAAACAAAAAAAAACAACTTTTATTCAACAAAAACAAAGCATATTGCAAATTTATATGGGGGCAACTTGGGTGGGAAGTTGGGCAGCAAGATGTTTGTTCACATTATATTTAAAATATTGCATGTTAATACTGTTGGGGAAACAGGAAGAGAATTGCAAAGGCAAGTAGTTTGAGCAAGTTTAAAATTTGTAAAACGTTTTAATTGAGGAATGATGAAATTGCAGAAGTGGCTGTAGAAGTTTTAAAAAAAGAAGTATCCTGTGCAATCTTTGAAAGTGTTCGTCATTAAAATCGACACAAAGTAGGATTGTAAGTTTCCGAATTTTTTTCAAATTTCTGTCAACACAACTTTCCACTGAAAGTCACCTTACCGAGATATGCCTTAAAACCTTCTTGGTCATAACATTCAAAGTATTGAGAGGTAGTTTACCTTTCCTTTTAAAGCTCTTATGAAATCAATAAAACAAAGTAATTCAAATAGTTTCACATTGATTTTTGGTACATTTAGTGAAGGCATCATTTACTTTGCCTGAAACTAAATGGGTAACATGACATGGGAAACCTGTAATGAAGATGCTTTCATTTCAGTTTCTCTGCAACTCGGACGCTTTTGCATTTTGGATGCTTTCAATCAATGATTGGCACTAGAAATGCAATTGATTCTCATTGATTGGCATTATCAACACACAGACTTACAGAATTGAACTAAGAGAATCTGTATCAGATTTGCAAGCTGATAGCATGAAATATAACATATGCTTTGCTACAATCTTTGTGAACTGTAGTAAAAATACCATGAAAGTGACTGTTTACCAGGGTTGGGGAGTCAGTTGACCAAATCTTTGAATCAGATTCCCGAATTTTAAAAGGTCAGATGCCAACCTAAGAAATCTTCAACTCATAATACTTTATGTATGCTATATATATATATATTTTTTATAACATTTTGATTCTAAAGAGTATTGGTGTTTTTCAAGGCTCAGTGAATTTAATCTTTCTTTTTCTGAACAAACTTTTCTTTTTTTTTTATTCGTAGTCAGCTAATTTTAACCAACTCTCAGTCCAGAAATTTTGAGCGGTTTGATTCAGACTCAAAGCAATAAATTTACAAAGACTCCACATCTCAGCTGATTAATTTCTTAAGAGTTTTTATTTCTTTATTTTGTTGAACAGGCGAATTGTAATGAAGAGAATGAGGGGGGGGGATCATTTTGAAGAGATCAGTATCATTTGATGTATCAATGCCAAAGTAAATGGATGGGATTGAAAATGTCTACAAAAACTGTTAGGCAACATGGTCTGATTTCAATAAGGTTGACATTTTTTGTCCTTGTTGGCATATTTTGAAGTGATCTGACAATAAGGAAATATTGATTTAGTAAATAAGGGTATCACTATTTGTTTCTCCAGTTTTTGTACACTGAGGCCAAAAAATGTACTTACAATGAAGAACTTTCCTAATGAAGAATGCAATGCAATTCAGATTCAATGAAGTTAATCTTATTTAAATGTGCTGTTTTTTGTTGTCAGAATTGCCACTGATATTATCATGCATTTATACGGTAGACATTTTGTTATTTGAATATGTACATTAGCTTATTTTGTCAAGGCCTAACAATTTGTTCATCAATTCTATCTGTATTAGCAAGTTCATTAAAGATTTATACTTAACTATGTTAATAAGACACATAGTTTTGATTAGAAAGAGTTTATTCTGAGCAAAGTATTATCTCACAAGTTGAAAAAATGCATCTGAATGATCGGTCATGTACGTGACCGAGACTGGGCCTTTATGAACCTGCAATACAGAGTTTTATGAATATTTGAATGCTCAAATTAATTCCAGCCAAGATTGTCAACAGGCAAATTTTAAAAAAATGCTTAAATACATATGTCACATACATCTCTGTCACATACGTGACAGAATTATGTATGTGCTTTTTTCTAAAGCAATTGGTTGTAGCTACGTGACGTTTTGGCTCAAGAATGGTATCAGTATACTTGCTTTGTAAAAAAAATTTGAACTGTCTATTCCATAAACCTTTTATGCTAGCTAAACTTATATCTCTGATGGGTCACGTACGTGACCTTTCAATTATCATGTATAAGAGGTATTGCTCTGTAAAAATACCTCTATCTTATTGATGTACACTCAGATAAATGTCTGAATTTATGTATGAATGCTGTTTAAGAGATTTTTTCAGCTTTTATATACCCAAATAAATCCATTAAAAAAGAGTGAAAAAAAGATGTATTTATACGGCAGAGGTTTGGTTTTCAGATAAGCCGTATAAAAAAATAAAACGTTAAAAAGCACTCCACGGCCAAAAAGAGATCAACCGTTCTAGTTTTCATAAAAATAAGTGCCAGTCAGGAATTCTTAAAAAAAAATTACACCATCATAGGACCACTTTTCATGGAATGGGCCTATACCGTCTGGTATAGGTTGAAGAACGTTGGACAGTGTCCGAGTGAAGAAATGAAGAGTTAGAAAGTTCTTTAGCTGTCGGAAGTCAACGAGCAGCTTATCTTCGAGTGAAGATAGTTGAAATTCGGAACGCCGTACCTTCTTTCGTCTATTTCCGTTCGTCACGTCTGCAAATTTTTGGTCGTATTTTCCGAAACTGTACCCAAAAATAAATTAAATTGCTCTTTCTTTCGTTTTAATTGCGTAAAAAGGTCGCCGTTGCTAGTGTTAATTTTCAATTTTATATCATTAAAGTCGCCTAGTTCTTAAAAAAAAAAAAACATAAATTTTAGAAGTCATTCTTAACATGGAGAGGGGGAGGGAGCTTCGATAACATTTGGAACAGCGTATCTTCTTTCGTATTTTTCCGTAGCATTCGTTGTACGTACGTCACGCCTGAAAATATTTGGTCGTATTTTCTGAAACAATGCCATATATATATATATATATATATATATATATATATATATATATATATATATATATATATATATACGCACATATATATAATACTAAGCAAATTTCGGCGTACACGTGAAACGCCGAAATTAAATCTATGCCGGAACAAAGAGGCTAAAAAAGCACATAACTAAACAATTAGGAACTTGAGTTAAGGACAGGGAACTTTTATTTTTTAGAAAGGGTAAAACAATTTTTAAATAATACATTTCAAATGGTAAAACTTTTACCAATTAAAATATTTCAACAACAATAAAAAAAAAACGGCAGAATATTTTTCTCCACTTTTGAACCCGTTAAAAAAATCCCCTTCCTTAACTAGAAAATTGTGAACTCGTGTCATATGCCCTTAGCCCCTTTATCGACTTGTTTATAAGGACAGTGACTATATTTTTCCGGCCTAGTTTTCATTTAGGTGTTTCACGTGTACGATAACACTTGTTATATCTTAAGTAGGCCTATAACATAATTGTTTTCTTATGGTGTAAGTAAAATAAGTTGTTTGGAAGTAATACTAAAAAATCATACCGAAACGCATTTCACTCTAAAATAATTTACGTGACTGAAATAGGAAATTACCTTTTTGACCACTACAAGTACTCAAATCTAACTAAAGTTATGGTTAATGGTTGTTTACATGATTCAAGTAAAAAAAAAGTGATGGGGGGGGGGGGGGGGGTCACACATGCTTCACTTGTTATTTACTCCACTCCATTACTTGCCCAAAGCAGAGTTAGACAAAGTTATTTTTTAATGTGGGTACTTGTAATGAATGGATATCCAGAGGATTTAAGTACTTTGACGGAGAATCCCGAATCAGTCCCAGAAATGGCTGAAGCAGTTTATCATTTGAAAGTAACTTTTTCTTTTGAGGAGGAGGGGAGTATTTTCAACTTGATTTATTTATTTTTGAGAGGCTAAATTTTTTTTTTAACCCTTACCATCGCATGATTAATTTTGTCTGACCTTTTACGTTTTTTCGTGGCTTTCAAATGGTAAACGGCTTCGGCCATTTCCGGGACTGACTTAGCATTCTCCGTCAGTACTGAAATCCTCTGGACACCCATTCACTACAAGTAATGCGGAGAAAATTCAGCCCTGAGCAGAAAGGGGGCACCGTATATAGAGAACAAAAATAAAAGTTACCTCTTCTAGAAAGATTTCACCCTCCTCTGACTGACGACAGAACAGGTAATGCACTTTGATCCGAGCCCGAAGGTCCGGTTGTCGGTTTTCTTTTAAAACTGAAGCACGTTTTCAACTAACTTACCTGAATATTCCACCAGTGAGTCCCAATAAAATTGGCATAATGTCCAAATTGGAGTGTGACGACTTCTCGTGAACTTTCCATCACGATTTCTCATGAAAATAAAAACACAGAATAATAATAATAAAAATGTGTAACCAGCGCTAGCAAAGACAAAAACAAGAAAGCACGCTGTCTCTTCACTGCTAACAGAATCCTATGACAAAGGGAAGTAACTCACACGATTGTACGGTGTCAACTTAAAATAATCCCTTCTGTGAAAACCGTTCTGAGTGTGTATTTTAAATCAAAGTATCAAATATATGCGCCCTCCAAACGCAAATGTTAAATATTCACTAGCAGGAAGACCTGGCGTTGCTCGGTATTGAATGAGAAACCATTTCACACCCATCCCATAATATATTACCTATTTTAATTGTATTTTTTACATTCTATAATATTACATTTTAGGGGTGGGGTATTGATTGGATGGGACGGGGATGTAAGTAACGCGACATTAATTGAAATAAGTTTCGGGAAAATTATAGTATTTAATCTATTCGGGGAACACTCAGGGTTTCCCTGAAATTCATAAGGACCCCTTGTCTGTGCACTTGTGCTTCAAGCCCCGAACTTCTATAGAATTGACATGTATCCCAATCCTTTACATATTAATTGACCAATAGCGTGTGCGAAAACACACAAGCCACTCAAAAAAATTATATCTATAAAAAGAATTACATTTTTCATACAAAACCGGCTCTCTCAGAAACATTTACAAAAAATCAAAAATAGTGGTGACGTGACCCTGTTTTCAACTATGCCTGCTGCACATCAAAATCACCTTGTGCGCCCAAAATCACCTTTAGCGTCCAAAGTAAAACTCGCTCATTTCGGGCCGATGACTAAGTATTTAAGGACGACAATTTTCAGCAGTCAACACGTTGAACAACAAAAAAAAAAACAGGACAATCTGCTAACATGATATTACGCCAAGCTTTCTTTGCCCCTTTCGGGCTTGGAAGAGCAAATCACAATTCTCAACTCACATACACAGTTACATGAATATGCACATTAACAAAAGGCAGCACACACACACACACACACACACATACACACACACACAATGCCAAATTCTCTCATGGTGTCACATGCAGATACATACTGACAGAGGACAAATGTATACACACATTCACTTTTAACACTCGTAACCTTTCTCATTCCGAACTTTCTACAATGAGAACTTAATTTCAAATGAACAATTACTCACATAAAATATCTTGTAATTTTGTACATATATAAATAGCTTGTGTTCGTTAATCAATGTGTTCTTTTATTAAAAAAATCATGTTAAAAACATGATTTTTTAATAAAAGAACACATTGATTAACGAACACAAGCTTTTTAAAATTAATTTTTCAACATTTATGATATTTTATTTGTCAGGATGGATCTTCACACATTTTCTAAGATGCAACAAAAGTCAATACATTAACGAAGCTCTGCTCCACACTGCTACACCTCTTATTAATATTTCTATTCTTATTTTTTTTTAATTTCTATAATTCTAAAGTTATAAATAAAATACAGTAAAACGTCACGTTTTATGTATAATTTGGATTATTCGGACTACAATTCTCATCTTGAGTGTTATTTTCACAACGTTTTGGCTGATGTAACCTCCGACCATGTTCAGATGCATCTTTTCAAACTTGGGAACTAATACGGAATTTCGAACTGAACCCTTTATTTAATCCATGGAGATAGATTGTTCACTAAGTGACAGTCGTTTGAAGGCTGAAAATAATGGCTGACGAGACGAGAACAATCTACCCCCACAAATTAAATAAAGAACTCAGTTCGAAATTCCGTATAGGTTTCTGAGTTCGGCATAATGATTTCCAATTTCGATAAGATGCGCCTAATCCAAATCATACTAATTATCAATACTCATCTAAAAAAATTCCGAAACATGATGTCATATTTCCTTTTCATGGATGTCAAGTGCAAAACAGAGTCCCACCCACCCTAAAGAAATAAGTAAAATAGTTGTGTTAATTGTCAGAAATATTGAAAATGGTGTATATTTTAATCATTTGTTTTTTTTTACAATCAATGTTATCGTATTTGTTTAATAATATAATTTAAATAGTGTTTATTGAAAGGTAATGATTAAAATCTAGGGCAGAGTTGGATACACGGTCGGTTTTTAATTGTTGAGAAAATCCGTCTCCCTCAAAAAGGGGCAGTTCGTATTCGGACCAAATTAAAAATTGCCTTAGTCTAGAAGAATTTCTTTGTCACTAATTGAGGAGTGGAAAGATTAAGTATAGTATCAGAATAGACACTACACGTTAACATTAAACGGGAAATTAAAAAGTATTGTAAAGTCAGGCAATATGTTTAGGGGTTCACCGGAGTGGGGTTGGTGGAGAATGATTTATTTGATAAGAAAATCACTTTTTAATTAGACATTCCAAAAACCGGCGCTACTGTAGAGACGGGGGTCACTGTTCGATCGATGGCGGCGGAAACTGCCGACTCCTCTTCGGGAGAAATCACCCGAAAATGTGAGCGACGGAAAGAAATTTGATTTTGGGGAAGATAACTGTTGAATTGACAAGTAAGGATAAGTTAAAATTATGAACATTTATTTATTGAAATAAATTAACAAATTAGGATAAGTTAAAATTATGAACATTGATTTATTGAAACAAATTAAACATTATGTACAACAAATAAATAAATAAAACTTTGATAAACATTTGAAATAAAAAAAACGAAATAAATAAAACTTTGATAAACATTATGTACATCACTTGTCAATTCAACAGTTATCTTCCCCAAAATCAAATTTCTTTCCGTCGCTCATGTTTTCGGACGATTTCTCCCAAAGAGGAGTCGGCAGTTTCCACCGCTATCGATCGAACAGTGGCCCCCGTCTCTGCAGTAGCTCCCAAAAGCCTCCTAAAAAAGTAAAATAGATGGAACAATTTTAAGAACTAATGAAAATGGTATCTTAAGAGTATTTTTAATGTTTTTTTGTTGTTCATAATCAATGTTATCGCGTTTGTTCGAAAATACAATTTAAGTTATGTTCATTAAAAATACTGTATCAGCATTTAAATGCTGAAGTTTAGCAAATACTCTAGTAAAAACGTCTTAAAAAGTAAACTTTTGGAAAGTGTAAAAATTAACTTATGATGATTCGATAAACGACGCCATTGTGTCTGAGCGTACCTGATGACAGTGTTAGAAAAATTAATCCTAAATTTCGGAATAGGGTTGTTGGGCATAATATGCGTACCGGTAATTGTATTTGACATTATTCCGATAATCCAGTATTCCTACAGTGTGAATATGGTATTTATCCTGTTTGAAAAGTTCGCCGATGATTTTGAGTTTTGTGGGAGGAGATAAATATGAGCGGGTGAAATGGTTTGCTACCTTCTCTGTCGAAGATGTTTTTGTGAGAGGCTCTTTGATCGGAATAAATGTAAGGATATTTTTAAGAAGAAATTTAATTATGTTTTTGTGAAACACACATTAGGAATCGCTGTTGGAGGTTTGTAGCATATTATTGTTAAAGATAAAGGGGAAAACACCTTTACTTTATATAATAAATTAAAACATATAACGGCAAGAAATTGTTCAGCTACAACCACTGCAAATAACTTTCCTTTCTTCCTCCGTGTACCTAAAAACCAACAGAAATTATATGAACAGAGTTTCTTGCCAAGGACTTCCTGTCTGTAGAACACATTACCATGGGACTGCTTCCCTGTAGACTAGAACATGGCCGTCTTCAAGTCCAATCTCAACAAATACTTGTCGAGCTGTCTTCTTAAGTAGTCGAATATTTTTCGTTTCGTCCATCTTTTTCCATCCTCTCATGCTGAGGTTTTCCGTCCAGCTGACAAATCTCATTAACCCTATCACCGAGTGGCCTTTGGCCTTGGTAAATGGTGACTGATTGGTATACATAAAAACTATCCTGAAACAACATTACCCAAAGTACTTTCAAAGTAATGCTTTCATTTTGATCAAAGGGAGTACAAGATTATCGTGGGGTCTGCATTCGTTCTTGTAATCCGTTTTACTTTATTTTATTTATAATATGAAAATTAAAAAAATAAGAATAGACATTTGGATTATATGGATTATTCGGACTACAATTCGCACCTTGGTTATGATTGTGTTCAGCTTAACGATTCTCGAGTAGAAAAAGATGCACCTGAAGTAGGCAGAAGGTTACATCAGCTGAAACGTTGTGAAAATAAAAACCGAATAATCCAAATGATTAATCTTCATCTAAAAACTTCCGAAACATTAAAGAATAGACATGTTTTCAGTTTTGATATGTGATGGGTTAGATGATTGTTTTAGGAAGAAAGTCAGGACAAAAACGTAACTTGATCAAGTTAGCTGTGTCTGGCCGCATCTGACTGAAATAGAATATTGAACAAGAAATGGGTCACCATCTTCCATGAATAAGACCAACATCTCCACAACTTAATATTTATCAACTTTTATTCAAGGGAACAATGGAACATAACGAGAATTGTTTGGTAGGCTGTTTTTTGTCGATAAACGAATGCTGTACACTGGAGCTCCATTCTAGCAGGCTACTCATGGCGAAACGACGAGAGCCGGATAGCACATCCTATCAAGAGGCGATCAAAACTGGAACTGGTTTGAATAGTATTTTTGGCACCAAACTTCATTAACAAGTATTGATTTCGATTATGTGCAGACGCATCCTAACCCCCACACACTTATAAGTCTAGGCGTGAGTGTGCGCGAAGACAAATCACAACAAAATAGGTCCCTGATGCAACTGTTACATGTTAATAAGAGTTTCAGGGCTTGAGACAAAAGAGCACAGAAGTCATCATTAATTTTCAGGAAACGCCGGGTGTGTCTCAAGGGTTTAAAACCTGTAAATTTACCGAAACTCATTTCAATTAGTGTTACTTTACTTACATCACCTTCCAACTAATCAATGCTGAATATATTCTTGGACTCTAACCACATAATTTAATATTATAAGTTGTAAAAACAATACGCATAAAAAAGTTATGTGCTGTTATGGGATGGGGAAGGAAGACAGAGGGTTCTTCATTAAATCTCAGGCAACGGGTCTTCCTTAAGAATTAACTTTAACATCACCTAAGAATGTTTAGTGGTCCAAGGGAGATAACAAATAATATTAATTATCTCCCTTAGATATTTAAACGTGTTTAATGTGGATACGTTGAAAAACGAAAAAGACGGCGAAAAGCTGGGTGCCACTTTTCCTGGCCGGTCGCCAGCGCCAAATGGCTCAAGTGACTCAATCGCAGTCATTTAAAAATAAAGAATAGTCTTCAATATTAAAGATAAGCATATAATTGCAGTCATTTAAGGGGGGGGGGCCTTAAATGACTGCGATTGAGTCACTTGAGCCATTTGGCGCTGGCGCTCGCTGCGGGCCAGGAAAAGTACAAAAATAAAAATAGACCGAAAAAAACTGTATTCGAGGGGGGGGGGAGACAATTATATGCTTATCTTTAATATTGAAGACTATTCTTTATTTTTAAATGACTGCGATTGAGTCACTTGAGCCATTTGGTGCTGCGGGCCGCTGTGGGCCAGGAAAAGTGCTGCCGGCGAAAAGCTCGTTGTTGAATGAAATAAAAGGGTAAAATTTAATTATTTCCCCTTGTGGCGGCTATTCCGAATTCATATTCCGCCATCAAAACGGTCATAAACAACGTTTTAAGTTCTTTTTAGACGGTCTCAAACCGATATATATAAAAAAAAAAAAAATTAAATCGTTTTTTTTTAAATTCGGATTATTGTATGATGTTTATATTTTTACTTGATATTTAATTTTCATTAAAAAAATAATACAAGAAAAGTTTAATAAATTTTAGTTATAAAATTTTACCTAAAAAAGATTTTATGTGACTTAAATTAAAAAAAAATAATAATTATCACCGTTTTTAAAATTTTTAAATTTTTTATTTATTTACCTCCCACAAAGTAAGATGTGACACAAGGTCGGGAAAGTGGGATTAGATAAGCCAGCGCTCGAGAGGTGAGCACTCTGGCCATTTAAAAATTGCCTGGGCAGCCCCGTCGGCATTCCCCGGTAGAGGCGCCTCAGACAGTAAGCAATAAACTTACTCCTCCTCAAAGAGGGGAGGCAAAGCCTGGGAGGGTGCACCTCCTAGAACTGCACAGGACCAGACAACCCCCTAATAGATCAGTGTAAATCCAGACCCAAAGGCCCGGACGATACCGGTTTATTAGGTGGGGTAAAAACCCCTGGTTGAATCCGTATTTTTGACCGTTTGATACAAGATAAACAACAGTCTATTGATGGTGGCCTACGACTATGAATTCGGAATAGCCGAAATAGGTGAAATAATTCAATTTTACCAATAAAGGGAAAAAAACTTACACACACAAATACACACACACACACACACACACACCACCACCACCACCACCACCATCATCATCATCATCATCAGCAGCAGCAGCAGCAGCAAAAAATATGTTCCCTACTCGCATATTTTTGCTAGTATATATGACGAACGAATATATACTACACTGCCCCCCCCCCGAAAGGAGGAGGTAATGTCTGAGAAGATGATATAATGACGAACGAACATTTACTACCCGCCCCTCAAAAGGACGAGGTAATGTCTAGGAGGATGGTATCATGACAACAAAATAGATACTACCCCCCCCCAAAAAAAAAATTGAGTATTGAGTGATAGTAGTAGTAAAGTTTGGCTTCAGACAGATACCAAATCTCCATTAGTAAGAGATTATTATTATTTGCACTCACTAGGAGTTCTGACAGGTCATCATCAGTGATTACTCACTGATAATAACCGGTGGAGTCTGAATGACAAGTCTCCCCAGATTTCTAGTACTCTCCACCTCTTTCGATAACCATTGCAAATGACTTTGCATTATTGCAACAACCGCTTACCATTGATTTCTCAATGACAATGATCATTGTTTTTTTGCGGGATTTGGATGACAATAAGCCTCCCCAAGGTCCCAGTATTCTCGGCACTCTTCCAGTGGAGGTCTGGTTAGTGCTCTCCTTCCTCGTTCTTTTCATCCCCCTTGATCCTTCACAACTATTTTGTGTGGTATCAGCCGAGGCTGATGCCATTTTTTTAGGGGGGGGGGAGGGAGTCACAGTTTATAAAATATCTTGCAGTTTAAGTTCCCTTATCCAGTAGAATTTTAGTAATGAATAAAATTAATTTACTATTTGGACTCCACGAAATCCGAACGACATGTGTGCCAAGCCAGCATGATGGAGAAGATTATCTCCTTTCTTCTAATATAAATACGCAACGTGGTCTAGTCGTTCAGAGTTTGTGGAGTCTGAACAGTAAATTCATTTTATTGTTTATTAAAATTCTACTGGATAATTTCTCGTAATTTTTGGTGTACACTAATATTTTGAACTGATATGTTAGTATATACATAAGTTTTTATGTTATTTTATTTTGAACTGCCATATTTCACATGTATCTCAATATAAATAAGCACTTTCTTTTTTTTTCTACAGGGAAGGGTTGTTATCCCCACGGCCAACCTTCATCCTGGAGGACCAGGTACTGTTTCGTCTGGCCTCTATTCTTAAAACTGTCTGGTTTGGTTGAAGCTGTTAGGGGTATGGCCCCGACTGGTATAGCCTTCATGGTCATAGAAACACACAAAACACCTCATCACAACAAGGTAACAATATATAGGGAGACAAAATACTGTTTAGAATGCAATAATTATACACTTAACAATGTTCCAAAAAATAATGAATAATTTTGATTATTAACGGATTAATACTGCTGTGCTAAATCGGTGTAGAAAGAGATATTTTTAGTCACAAGTAAATTAAATGACAAAGTTTTTTCTGACATAATTTATCAACTTTATTTTACATATTCATTCAACAAGTAAAAGAAAGGGGCTCAGAAAGTAGTTATAAATGTTCATGCATCTTGACGGAGAAAGTGTTGTTAAAAGTCAAGACGAGGAAAATGTTCTTATGATCGTACGTATGCAGGTTGGAGTAGGAAGTTCGTGAGACTGACAGAGTTATTATCAGGAAATCCATGTGCCAAAGTGTCACCATCTTTGTAAGTTCAGGTATCAATGCTAATTACCCCGCCCAATAAACCGGTATTGTCCGGGCCTTCGGGTCTGGATTTACACCGGTCTATCGGTTGTCCGTCCTGTGCAGTTCTAGGAGGTGCACCCTCCCAGGCTTTGCCTTCTCACCCTTTGAGAGGGGGTTAGTTTATTGCTAATCGCCTGAGGTGCCCCTACCGGGGTGGTCGACGGGGCTGCCCAAGCAATTTTTAAATAGCCAGAGTGCTTAAATTCTAGAGCGCTGGTTTTTTTCCCACTTTCCCGACCTTGTGTCACATCTTACCTTGTGGGAGGAAGATAAATAGAAGCCAGAGGATAAAAGTAGACTAGAAAGACAGTCTCATTCTAATATTTAAAACAACTTTATTGGGTCATCTTCGTTGTAGTGTCAATAAAAGGAGAATGAAAAAGAAGTGTGTTAGTAAATGAATAAGTCGATGAGTATGGACGAAGACAAAAGATTAGATAGTTCATGAGTAGGATAAATATCCTGTATGTAGAGAACGGTTAAGAATGTTATGAGAATATCTATATGTACACAAGTCTTGAAGTCAGGCCGTGTTCATGTGTATATGTAGGTATGTGTGTGTGTTACATTGCTAAGTTCACATGTGTGCAGCTGTCGCCATGTTAGATCCTTGGGTCTTGTGGTCGAACCTAGGGTCAGACCGCCCGGGGAGGGGGGGGAGTCTGGTTGGGTCCCAAGAGAGGAGTCTTGTGGTCGGTCTGAGCAACGTGGATGAGTAGTTAGTGTGGCCGAAAAAGAGGAAGAATCTAGTGTGCACTCCCTTTTATAATCTTCTGTCACGTGCTCAGCTTGGCCTCTGACTAGGCAAGCCACAAACGAAGTTAAATGATTGCACCAACCAGAGCCCAGCTTAGAAATCAAGCATAGATTCAAAATCGTCAATGGCGGCTCGTTGTAGCTGTGTTGTTTGTAGTACCGTTGCTACAGATTTAGAAGAGATTGTTTCTGATTGGCTAAAGTAATAATAATAAGCAGCCAATCGAAAGCATGCATTTTGATCCAATCAGTACCAAGCATTTAAGTCAAGCAAATATCGAATTATTTAAGGATCGCTTTTGTTGTTGTTGTTTTGTTGTTACTACTATTTTTACACAGAAAGAAAATAGTCCATCACAATATAACTGCTACATGAGTTTCATCAGTTTGAAAAATGCAACAAAAGTATGTGACTGGTGCCTTACTTACAACTTCACTGATAAAATGGATGCCATGGTTTAATTTTGTCATAAATCTCATGAAATCAATATTTACATAGAAATGAGTTAATTTCTACCAAATTTCAGATTTCTATGTCCAGCAATTTGAGTGTCCATAAGTTTTACACACACGCACGCACGCACGCACGCACAGAGAGAGAGAGAGAGAGAGAGAGAGAGAGAGAGAGAGAGAGAGAGAGAGAGAGAGAGAGAGAGCTAACCAATTTTGTATTATTTGTGTTGTTCAGACTATTATTCTCTTCTTGGTTGTTATTTTCACAGCGTTTCAGCTAATGTAACCTCCGACTTTCTTCAGAACTTGAAAATCTTTATGTAGAACTCAGGAACCTATACGGAATTTCGGATCAAGAGAACAATAGGGACCCCAGATCATTAACACAAGATGCGGGACATATTTTGGAATCACCGGTTGACCTCGCAATACACGTGGTCTCTATTTACAAAACACTTGTAAATAAATCTTTTATTTATTTTACTAAATGCAGTATATTTCGGAATTTTTTTTTCTTTTAACATGTTAATATTTATTTTAAGGCAGAGAGTCCATAAATAAAACAAATAAAATATTAACATGTTTTCTTTTAAAACATGTTTTTGTGTCACTATTTACTTGCCTCCCCACGAGGGCAGAAATGGGGGGGGGGGTATGAAATATTTATCACCGTACTTAAGTAATCTTTCGTTTTGTAGGGAAAAATCAAGCTTCCCAAAAAGGGGCACTATGGATCTTACCTCAGTTTAGAAGGATTTTTCCATACTACACATTGCTCCTAGCCTGAGGAGGCAAAACGGATGATTACGCAAGTTATTTTAATAAATAAACGAAATATATACGCTTTTTAAAAAATCAGCTGACTTGTAATCTTTCGTTTTGCCTCCCCACGAGGGCGGAGTTAGACTTCAAAAATCAGTTTCCAAACGGAAGCAATTTAAAATTTATGAAGTTTTTTCCTTTTTTTTCTGTAAGCAACAATTATAAACAAATAAATAAAACTTCGCATTTATTAACATAAATAAAAGATCTATTTACAAGTGTTTTGTAAATAGATACCACGTGTATTGCGAGGTCAACCGGTGATTCCAAAATATGTCCCGCGTCTTGTGTTAATGATCTGGGGTCCCTATTGTTGTCTTGATCCGGAATTTCGAACTAAACCCTTTATTTCATCTATGGAGGTAGATTGAGTAAAAGTGTTAATTTATATGTTAGTTTCTGTTTGAAATTCGGTATAGGTTCCTGACTTCGACATGGCAATATTTTCTTTTTCATAAAACATGCTTTACAAGCAAGGGAAGTAACTCAACAATGTAGTTATCTCCCTTAAACTTGTTTTTGCCTTTTTTTTTGGGGGGGGGGCCGGAGGGAAAATCTCTGAAACGTTTTTTGAGTGTGTATGGATGTAAATCCCTCCCTCAAAATTATATACCTTTTTGCAGACTTATATGTCTCTTTCTCTCTCTCTCTCTCTCTCTCTCTCTCTCTCTTTCTCTCTCTCTCTCTCACACACACACACACACACACACACACTAAAACCACCAAATGGTTTTCATGCTGAAATCTTGAAAATTAAAATTGCCTGTTTAAAAAACACATGAACAGATTAGCAAAACTCCTTCCTTGACTAAGGCAATTTTATTTTTTGTTCACATTCGGAGTGCTTTTTAAAATTTTTTATAAATTGTAAGAATTACCAATTTGTTTATTTACATTTTTTAAAACATTAAATTACGAGATAAAGCTTTCTTTAACCGTCTTCTTTTGTAAATTACATTTCGGAAATGAGACAAGAAAAAGGTTATTTTCCACTTGTGTCCCTTTATTAAATAACCAATAAAAGTTGTTACTTTGACCATAAAATACAAAAGAGGTAAATTGTTCACAAGAAAACTTGTTGTAGCCGACGAGATGCTATTGCAGCTAGAATTTACTTGCCCCCCTCCCCCCGAAAGAAAGATGTGACACAAAGTCGAAAGTGGAGTTGAAAAGCCAGCGCCCAAAACGCGGAGCAATCTAGCCTACATAACTATTTTGAGCATCCCCGTCAGCATCCCCCTGTGTTATATCCACATATGTTGCCCCATAAAGCATAAAAATAATAATAGGGGACTTGTTGACACATGTTCTCCTACAAAAAAAACTATGGTGCCATTTACCAAAAAGAGAACACACATACAAAATTGGGACCGGATGTAGTCTAGACAGCGAGAGGCCAAGAGCTGTAAAGTCAGCTCACGCAGTTTGCAGTAGTAAAACGACTTTGCATTAAAACGATAAAAGGGAGAAAGAACGGGTCACATTTGAATTACAGTTCATAAACATAAAATTAGAAAAAAGACACTTGTAAGAATTAACCAAAGGCGAGATTATGCAAACATAACTAGTGTTTATGAAATTAAAAAAGACAAAATAAAAGTTCTGCTCTGCTCTGGGGAGTTTGTGATATGGGGCTGGTTTAGATCATAGTTATAGAAATGTCTAAATAATGAAAGTTAGAAAATAAGTAATTTCTTTTCTTTTTCTTTTCTTTTTTTATAGGGCACATACCTTTTTATAGCCTTTTTTGTGTTAATTGACATGCTGAGTGGAAGATATTTTTACAGGATTTTAGATCCTGACGTCAGTTCCTTCGCGGAGTTTCATTAATGTGGTGAGCTTAGGTTATCTCGTAAATCTTGTCCTTCCTTGTATACGGGAGTATAACTTTCGATTTGAAATGCTGGATCAGCACAAAATCTTGATACGACTTCACGCCTCCGCTCCTGAAATCTGACTGTCTCGTCTTTCGCGGATAGTTTTTTTTAGGTGACGAGATATAGATAATCTGATATCCAGAAAGGAAATTGTTGCCGTCATCTATATGGCCAACTTTGTCGGATAGGAGTTTTCCTTGTAAATCTCATTTTGTTTTTTGTGTGCGGGGATATATCTCATTTCGATTTTTGCTTGGTCGGCAGCAAATCTTAGAAACGTCTTAACTCCACTGCAACCGTGAACTCACTCCTCGTGTCTCTTGTTTTTTGTTTTTTTTTGCCCTTCTCGCGTTTTCCCTTCTCCTCTCCTTACAACAGGCTTTACTACAATTTTATTGGTTGCCCTTCATCCTCCCTCGCGAACTGAGTGGGCTGACTTTTTACAGCTCTTGGCCTCTCACTGTCTAGACTACATCCGATCATAATTTTTTATGTGCGTTCTCCTTTTGGTGAATTGAACCATAGTTTTTTTTGTAGGAGAACATGTGCCAACAAGTCCCCTATTCTTCTGTTCATACTTTATGGGGCAAAATATGTGGATATAATACAGCCCTCCCATGTCACACGGTAGCCACATGTCAAATTTTCATCACTTGAGCCTTGCGTGGGACCTTCAGCATAAGGAGGGCGAAAGGCTGACCGATTTTGCAGGAAGACTGGAAAGCACAGTGAGGGAGGCGGCAGTTCACATAAAAGACAAGTATAAAAAGAAAAAGCAGACCGAAATGTCATAGGACACGGTTTTTTCGTTGATGGGTGTCATGTTGATGAGCTAGAAGGTGAACTTGTGGGCACCGAATGTTTTCTCACACGCAGTAAAAACTATGGATAGACACTACATTGCTGGAGGCATCGCAAATGAGGCTCAAAAGTACCTGCACAGGGGCATTCAGTTAAACTCTTCTCCAGTGGCAAAGCCGGTAGCTTACATGGCACAGAAATGGCGTAGGCAGAGAAGCCCCCAAGACACACATATTAAACCCAGACTAACGTACAAAGGGGCCACAATGCCCAAACAAGCCGAAACCAAGAAAAGACTATTCCAGCAGTATAAAAAGCAGGCATACCCACAGAACAGAGCGATGGTCAAATATCGACAGCCAAGTGCCCCAAACAGGCTGTACAATACAGAAACACGAGCGACTGACGAAACATCCAATCGTGGTAGATACCAGCAAACGGTGCAAGCCCACACTGCCATAGCGAGGGACAATGATCGAGTGAACACCCGTACTCATTCAGATGAAGAGGATTTTCTTCATGGTGTGGACAAGAAGTGATGCTACGACCCACACTTAGTATAGGAAAAAACATCACTTTTACAATGTTCAGCAGGATAGGCGACCAGGTTCTCCATGCACGAAAATAGCAGTCGACATCCAAGGACATACAATTCATACAGTAGCAATGGTCGACTCAGGGTGTTCGGTAACGATCATACCCAGTTACCTTATACCTGGTGACTTAAAGAAACATATGACGACAACGTCAGTGGACATAGCGGGCATAAATGGAAATATTTGAGCGAGCGCCGAAATTTCATGCGACATTACCATAGGCGATGCTGGATCCCCAAAGTTTGAGGAGGTAAAGATTCTCGTTGTTTCTATTGATATTCCGATTTTGTTGGGTCAAGATATTTTCAGACACGAGTCTGTGGCAGAGTATAGCATCAACAATGCTGAAAACAATCTATCATTTACTCGCATTACGAGAAAGGGGCGGATAACTCACAAGGCATTATAGGTAGCAGACGATGCAAGGGAAATAACTCGTCATTATACTGCCACAATCACTATAGTATCTCCAGCAATTGATGCTTCGTTGCCTCAGAAGCTGAAATGGCTAAGAGAACATTTGAACACACAGTTTCCACAGCATTCGAATGCAGAGGAATTAGAACGTGTTGCGGATCTGTTAATGAATTTTCAGGACATTATAGGCACTGAAGGGTCCGAGAAAGGCACGTTCATCAGGCCGGTACGAATTCCAACGACTGATGCATCAAAATGCCAAAAGCAACATCCGATAGCTCAGGCAATGGAAGCCGACGTCAACATGGAGATCCAACGAATACAGTCGGAAGACATAGTAGAGCCGTGCAGGAACCCGAAGGGCTTCAACAATCCCGTTTGCGCAATAAGGAAGAAAAACGGCACGGTCAGAGTAGTGGCAAACTTTAAACGCACTTTAAATACAGTTCTAAAGGACCAAGACCCTTACCCAATACCCCTAATGAACCAACTCTTTCACAAAATAGGGGAAGGGATCAAATATTTTGCCAGTTTAGACATGAAGAGTGGCTACTGGCAAATTGAAATAGAAGAATGTGACAGACACAAAATCGCCTTCACCTGGGGTGATGGATGTTACCAATACACCCGTATCGCATTCAGCCTTACCTCAGCAGGCCACATATTCTCGCGGTGTATAGCTGAAACGCTAGACACAGTCAACGCTAGGAACAACATATCATCGTACATTTACAATAGCTGGGTGCATGCTCGCACATTCGACGAGTATATGTCAGCGATGAAACAGCTATTTGTGGCACTTAGAGCGTACGGATTGAAGTTGAACCCTGACAAATGTATTTTTATGGCAAGCGAGGCCAAATTTTTGGGTCGGATCGTCGACACCAACGGATACAGGGCAGATCCAGAATATATAAGGGTAATTCAAGAAATGAAGCCTCCAACCACGAGAAAGGAGCTGAGAAGTCTGATCGGACGCCTGGTATGGATCAGACAATTCCTTGAGACCCAGCTTCACGAGTCCATAAGGACTGACACTTTTTCTCAGCTGTTGGCTCCGATACACGCGTTGAATAGGGACAAGGTCAAATTTTGTTGCACAAATGACGCTGACCGTGCGTTTGAGAAAATCAAGAAACGATTATCCTCACCACCCGTCATATCTTTTCCGGACTTTACGAATCTGTTCACCCTTACGACAGATGCCAGCAACACGGCGTGTGGAACAATATTAATGCAAGAAGCGCCTGACGGCAAGAAAAAAATAATTGCTACTGCATCACACACCTTCAGTGTCACGGAGAAGAACTGATCGACAACGAAAAGAGAGGCATTCACCATAAAATGGGCGATTCTGAAGTACGATTACTTCTTACACGGTCGCACGTTTATTATCTTTACAGACCATAAATCCCTGATATATCTCGATCAAAGAGAGTTCAACAACGCCAAAACCAGGCGATGGCAGGAGGAAATCTCATCCTATAGGTTCATCCTTGAATACATTCAGGGTGAAATGAATGTGTGGGCCGACATGCTTAGCAGAAGCCGAGATGCCGATCAGGCCAAATCCATGCCGGACAGCTCACCAGCTGGACGGACCTTCAGCTGGACGGACCTTCAGAAATACATGTATACATACCATCTTGGTGCAAGGAGGACATTGATAACGCACAGCTCATGCGAGTCCACCACACCCGGCAGAACAAGGAGGCATGTAAAAAATTTTACCGAAGCATTTTTGGCATTTAGCTCTGAAATTGACATGGCAGCCGACAACCTATGTGATCAAGTCAACATAGCAGCAGAGCAGTCAGTGGACGACACACTGGCGAGCATTATTAAGTCTCTACACAACCGGAAGTTGGACATCAACTTCAAGATTGATAAAAAGGACCATAGAACCGACATGTTTATAAAGCACATCAACAAATTCTACCTGGAGCCTGGCACATCAGTTCTCATGATACGGGATAGTAACATGACGCCTAAGCTGGTGGTAACTTAGCGAGCAAGAAGTGCATATCTACACCAAGTCCATGACTGTATTAACCACTCAGGAATATCGCGCATGCGAGACCATCTAAAAGATTTCTGGTGGGAATACAAGAACAGGGACGTACAGGCTTATGTCGAATTACGTATGACCTGCGCCAAACGGAAAGGGAACTACGGTCTTCAGGGTCACACTCAGCCTGGCCACTGTAAAAGAGGCAACATACCTTTCCAGGTTATGCATATCGATTTTGTGGAAATGCCTTCGTCCAAGGGCAAGCAGTGCATTTTGACAATTCTCAACAATTTCAGTCGCCACCTGACTGCGATACCGTGCGCAAGGGACCGCGCCCTGGATGCAACAAGAGGTATGTACAGTTTTTTCCTGAGACACAGGGAAATTCTGTATATAATTTCATCCGACCGTGGCACACACTTCACAGGCGAAGTGTACAGATTGTTCTGTGAGTTTACCTTGATCAAGCAGGAACTGCACTGCCTGTATCGGCTCCAGAGCTCAGGAAACATTGAGAGGCAGCACCGCACCCTCAAAAATGCTATATTCATGTTATGTGAAGACCGGCAATGCGAGTGGACCGACTTTCTGGAATCGGTCGTATTCTCAATGAATGCAACGATCAGCAGCGCAACGGGGGTATCCCCACATTATGTTATCACGGGTAGACACCCGAACATGGGACTGCCTCGGATTAACAACAGGGGCACTACTGGAAACAGCCCCACGGCGTATGGGATGCAAATAAATGTATTATTGAGGCAGGTGCACAACAGGGTAGCACTCGCAAGCAATGAGGCTGATCACAGATTCGACAGCCGTCTGAATCACTTGCAATTTAAAGACCCCATACAGACCGGCGATAAAATCTTGCTACCTCGACCGAGATCTGCGGTAGCACACAATTCTCATTTACTATGGATAGGGACGCTTGATGTGGTGAAGTTAAACGATTCCATTCTACTTGTACAGGATGACAAGGGAGATCAAGAATGGGTCCACTGAGCCCATGTACGTCGCATAGTTCCACAACCTGACCATTTGAATTACGATGTTCCACCACCCTTAACGGATAACCAGACCGTTAGTCGGAGTCAACCACCCGAAACACTCATAGTCCACCAGAAGGACACATTCATCCAGACAGGTCAGGCGACGCAGCAGGCAAGGATATTGCCGAATCGCTCTACCAGGGGACACATCCCATCTCGCTTTAGGGATTTCATAATGCCAAACCCATCTTCGGACAGACAGTGGTAACCGATGCGTTTATAGTCCAAAATCGGGGGGGGGGGGGGGGGGCTGTGTTATATCCACATATTTTGCCCCATAAAGCATGAAAAGAAGTATAGGGGACTTGTTGGCACATGTTCTCCTACAAAAAAAACTATGGTGCAATTCACCAAAAAGAGAACACACATAAAAAATTGGGACCGGATGTAGTCTAGACAGTGAGAGGCCAAGAGCCGTAAAGTCAGTCCACGCAGTTTGCAGGGGCAGATGAAGGGCAACCAATAAAATTGTAGTAAAGCCTGTTGTAAGGAGAGGAGAAGGGAAGACGGGAGAAGGGAAAAAAAAACCCCAGAAAAACAAGAGACACGAGGAATGGGTTCACGGCAGCAGTGGAGTTAAGACGTTTCTAAGATTTGCTGCCGACCAAGCAGAAATCGAAATTAGATATATCCCCGCACACAAAAAACAAAAGGAGATTTACAAGGAAAACTCCTATCCGACAAAGTTGGCCATATAGACGACGGCAACAATTTCCTTTTCTGGATATCAGATTATCTATATCTCGTCACCTAAAAAAAACTATCCGCGAAAGACGAGACAGTCAGATTTCAGGAGCGGAGGGGTGAAGTCGTATCAAGATTTTGTGCTGATCCAGCATTTCAAATCGAAAGCTATACTCCCGTATACAAGGAAGGACAAGGTTTACGAGATAACCTAAGCTCACCACATTAACGAAACTTTGTGAAGGAACTGATGTCAGGATCTAAAATCCTGTAAAAATATCTTCCACTCAGCGTGTCAATTAACACACACACACACACACACACACAAACGCTATAAAAAGGTATGTGCCCTATAAAAAAAAGAAAGAAAAAGAAAACAAATTACTTATTTTTAACTTTCATTATTTGCAAATTTCTATAACTCTGATCTAAACCAGCCCCATATCAAAAACTCCCCAGAGCGGAGCAGAACTTTTATTTTGTCTTATTTTTTCATATTTTCGCCTTTGCTTAATTCTTACAAGTGTCTTATTTCTAATTTTATGTTTATGAACTGTGATTCAAATGTGTTCCGTTCTTTCTCCCTTTTATCGTTTTAATGCAAAGTCGTTTTACTATCGCAAGTCTTAACATGTGACTCGCGGTCCCGATTAAAACATAATGGATCACGTTTATAACACCGGTAGAGATGCCTCAGGCGATTAGCAATAAATCTCAAGGAGAGAACGTAAAGTCTGAAGAGGTGGACTTCCTAGAACTGCACAGAACCCTACCTCAGTTTGAAAGAAAAAAGGTAACCTAACCCAAATGGCCTAGACTCTGTCGGACTGATTGTCGAGGACGTAGTCGGCTTGCTATGAAAAATAACACATCTTAAGATCAAGAACCCACGGGAAATAACTCTCATTGATTAATGAATTTATGAGGGTTTTTTTTCAGAAGAGATTTTGGGACGCTAAAATCAAGGCAAAAACTTCGGACTTAAAAAAAAAAGGAACAGTTGTCGCAGTTTATTTAATAACAATTAAAAGGCGCTCATTTTTAACGTCATAAAAATGAAAGAAAATGCGACGATAGTTGCAGAGGAATTGTAATTGTAAATCTTCTCAAAGAAACTGCGACAACTTAAAAAAAAGTCGTTTTTATAATGTTAAAGACATGAGCGCCTTTAATTGTAATTAAATCAACTGCGACAAAAAAGTCGTTACAGTCTTTTAATAACAATTTCAATTCCTCTAAGTTACGTTGGTTTTAGCGTCCCAAAATCTCTACTGAAAAAAAAAAATGATAATGAGAGTTATTTTTTACATTTAAAAAAATTATTTATTCAATCCCCCCCCCCAAAAAAAATAAGAAACAAATATATTACATTGATCCATTCGGTGAAAAAGTAAACTATAAAATTAATAATTCAATAAATAATTATAAATCCCTTATTCGTTACTTGGAGATTGTTTAGTTCAATATCGAGAAATCCCGATTCCTTATATATAATCGTCTCACAGTCAATAGTTTTCTTCGAATGTCCGGCTGGCTTGGCAGGCCGAGAGCAGACTCAAGACGTTTCCACGAATAATGTCGATAGAGAGGCGCTCGTAAAGCCAAGACAATTGGCGATTGTCTCCGGTGTTGCGCGTCATTAATAGACCAAGGCTGCCGATCATAAATTCATTAGTCAATGAGAGTTATTTCCCTTATATTAGTGCTTTAGGCTGTAACAGCGCTATGGACGAACATTTGACTATTGGGTTGTAAGTTCAACCCCTGTATACAGTTTAAGATTCATTAAATAACCTCAAAAAAGTGTTGGTATGAAGTCATAAAGGCATAAGACTACAGCAGTCGAAATATTATAAATACGACAACCCAAGACAAGGATAACAGACGTAAATAATGTCAATAAGGGGGACAAACATCGATTACTTCCCTTTAATTTTAAAATAAATATTTACAAAAAAGTTATCTGAAGTTGCAAGGGAGATAACTTTGATTAGTCATTACACGCCTTTGTCTTTTATATCTCTCTTCCTCTCTAAACACACACATAAGTGTGTGAGAGAGAGAGAGAGAGAGAGAGAGAGAGAGAGAGAGAGAGAGAGAGAGAGAGTAAAAAGGCCTGGCGTTTCCGGGGTGTTAATGAGGGGATTCTATATCCTTTTGTCACCAACTCATATTAACTTTTTTTTTCGCATTTTTTACATTTCATAATAATTTTTTGAAGTGAGGTCAAAAGATAACGAGTTGGGGGGGTTTAAGTAGTCACATCAATTGTAATAAATTTTGGTAAATTTATAATTTCAACCATCTTGGAGAACACCGGACGTTCCCCGAGGATCAATGAAGAACACTTTGTGCACTCCTGCTCCAAGCTCTGAACCCCTTTATCAACATTTCTATGATTTTCAAATTATAAAAACATACTTATCCAAGTTCATTGAAAAAAAAGTCTGTCGAACCCTACGAGTGGTTCGTAGACAAACAAATAAACAGACAACAACTTTATATTACTATTTTATATTATATACTTATATCATAAAATAATATATATATATATATATATATATACACATATATATATATATATATATATATATATATATATATATATATATATATATATATATATGTGTTTTAGTATTTACTTCAATAGTGAGCAATACATGAGTAGAGTGTACCTAAGCAGTTAGCCTTATTGAGTAAACCACACACATTTCTGTGTAGCTTGCTTATCATGAGTTTATTTTCATACTACCATGATATATATATATATATATATATATATATATATATATATATACATTCACGCTGTGAAACAATTGTAAGACCATCGTCAATTCTGTCAGTGCAAACAATAAATGATATGAGAAAAGACTGAAATTCGATCATTGGAATTTAGATAATCATTATATACGAGCTAAATGAAAAAGAGAAGACCTGAAACTCAAGAATCCGTCTCAACATTTCGCTCAACTGTTGCATCGGCTTTTTCAATAGTGAAGCTGAAAAGTTTGCAAAAGACGAGAAGATCTGTAATTTGGGGGGGGGGATTCTCTCTTTTTAAAAATGTTACTTCGATGTAAAGTCTCATAAATCCTGGGGCTAACACGTGATATTTCTATGAGATACATAGATATCTAGGTGTTCATACATAGATATCTAGGTGTTCAACTAAAGTTCTCCATTACCTCTCAAACGTTGACTCAGTAAAGATATGAATTTTCCTCTCCCCAATTGACCAGTTAATTATGTTATAGTATATCTTTCTTGTGGTGTCTTGGTCTGACCAGATTTCAGGACAAGAATTCATCTAGTCTGGTGGAGTATCTAGCTAAATGGTGTTTGTAAGCAAGAGTTAAAGAATGCCTTACCACTGAGTTCAAACGTGATGCCGAATTATTCTTTCTGTTCTTTTCACCAACAACAGTTCAACACGCATGTGAACGACTAAGCGTCTAGTCAAAAATCCAATTCCCTTTTCTTTTCCTCATTCTTTCTCTCTCTCTCTCTCTCTCTCTCTCTCTCTCACTCACTCAGCATTCGACGTAGTCACAATGTCAACCTTTCTCCACCTCGTTTTATCACGACAAGAATCATCCCATGCAAACCAAGCCTCATTTGCATACGTGAACTCTCGTCACGTGACAAAAGTTACATGTTTCCATTTCGTAACTGGAACACTCTGGGTTCAATCCCTGATGGACAATACACGGTGCAACCCTAACCCGTTTTCCCTGTGGACCTGCATGATGGTTGCTACAGTGTTACTTGAGTTAATATCACTGGGAGAAGGTGCACCATTCCTTATATGATCCAATGTGTAGCCATACCGAAGGAATCTTATTTGGGTTTCGAATACTATGTTATTTTGAATATTTGGTCAGGGTTTACTGACAAACCTTTGTATAGAGAGACCGAAGACACTCGAGGATGGTGTTTAGTAGGTAATTCAAACTCTAATGTGCACACACAATATATATATATATATATATATATATATATATATATATATATATATATATATATATATATGGGAAGTGAAAAAGGAAAAACCAAGAGATATTTTTTATATATTCATCAACGTTTCGTCTTTATTTGTAAGACTTCCTCAGGATGATAATTTTAAGAAAAATGTCATGCAAGTACATCAAAATATTGGGTTGACATGATGGGTTGATGAGAAAAAATAGTAGCCGTGGCTACTAAAAGCGCTGGATCAAGGTCCGGGCTGAGAGAGACCATCATGTCAACCCAATATTTCGATGCACTTGCATGACATTTTTCTTAAAATTATCATCCTGAGGAAGTCTTACAAATAAAGACGAAACGTTGATGAATATATAAAAAATATCTCTTGGTTTTTCCTTTTTCACTTCCCATTACGTCAGATTACTCTCATCCTTCCTTTCTCATATATATATACAACACAATATGTATATAAATATATATACAAAATATACATAGATGTTGTATTAGTAAAAAGAAAGGAGAAAATAGGAGGAAACGAAGAGAAATCAAAGAACATAATTTTAAACACAAGGAATCATCCAGTGTCTAAGCGTATATTGTTTTAATTGATAATAACCTTAAATAGTAGAGGGAGGGGACATGATAGAAGCCCATTCTCTGTTTTATTATATTTTTTGAGTGGGCTATGAGAGATGATTGAGTTTCAAATTTTTCCTTTTCCATTTTAGCTCATACCGTCGGATTTATTTTACACTTTATTTGTCATATATATATATATATATATATATATATATATATATATATATATATATATATATATATATATATATATATATATTCTTACATAGGTTTCACTTCCACAACACTATCTCGAAGACCCACCCTACATCTCTCCGACACTAGCTCTATATGCCAACACCTAAAAAAACATAATTGCGCTCCCTCCCAATATAGAAACATCCTTGTTAACAATACCAAAATAATACACCATGATACCAATATCAAAAAATTAAAAATACTCGAAGCCCTCTACATAAAAACGAAACATCCCACAATTAATAATGTCAATTATGAAACTAGTCGCAACATTTTAAAGTGTCTAGCATAATAATTAACATTACCAAATTCTTAGCCATTAGGTAGTTATGCGTTTGAATTGTATGCACTTTATTTAACGTCATCAATTTCTTAACGGTTTAAACAGTCAAACTTTAACTCTCTCGTATGTGTAGAACGCCATCACGCTCTCATGTACATTTCAACTTTACAGACGCGTTTTCAAATATAAACTACTTGCCGTTATAATTCAAAAATAAGCACAACAGTAAAGACACTAAAACTAATACCGCCTGAAGATGATTTGACGATTCAAATCGAAAGTACTTGCAAAAAAGAAAAAAGAATGGAACAAGAAACCCATGGATCATATTTACATCAATTTGACCGAAACATTAGATGGACAATTCGGAAAATTGAAAAAATAAAAAAAAGTCGCATCAAACAAAACCACTCCGTGTTATTTAATAATGTTTGCCTAAATGAAAATATGCTGCCTAAATACACACAATATATATATATATATATATATATATATATATATATTGCCAACTTATCTATCCCAGCGACTTCCTCTGATGATAAGATTTTGATCTTTAAAAAGCCTAGCTTAAGGAAAATTTAACTTGAATAAATTGCCTTTTTTGCGGAATATACCTTGCTCTGAGCAATTGAATTGAATTATGATTTGGCTTTTGCTTCTCTAATTCCTTTCTATTCTTCTTATATATATATATATATATATATATATATATATATATATATATATATATATATATATATATATATATATATATTAACATAAAGATAGAGGCAAAATGCCTTCAAAGAAACCATGTGTTAAATGCAGATATTTTTTATTAAATCAAAATAAAGATCAAAATATTTTTTCTTCTTCATCTTGACTTCTTTTATCTAATATTTCGCTTGATAAAACAAGCCTCGACAGAGCTTAGACAAATAAAGGTTTAAACCTTCTTTTCATAATAATCCTTCTTGGTCTTGTAGAAGTGTCTTGTCCGATGTTGTGTGGACTTAACGGTGCAAATGTCTGTTTTAAATAGAACTTAAATCGCGCTTGGTCGCTGGTGGTTATAAATTTGGGAAACTTCATCTTTTTAAGCATCTTTTGAATTTTAAGATAGAGGCAAAATGCCTTCAAAGAAACCATGTGTTAGATGCAGATATTTTTATCAAATATATATATATATTATTTTACTCATGAAGAGTTTTCACACAAGTCATTATCAGTGATTGCTCACTGACAATAATCTCTTGAAGTCTGCGTGATATAATTCTCCTTAGATTTCCAGTATTTTTCACTTTTTTCGATAACCATTGGAAATTATTTTGCGTCATTCCAACAGCCATTAACCACCGATTAATTGCTAGCAACGCCTGTTGGTCTTCTCTAAAATTTGAGGGGTAATAAGCCTCGCCAAGGTTCGAGTACTCTCACACCCTCCCAGTGGAGGTCTGGTTGGTGCCTTTCCTCCTCAGCCTATCCATCCTCCTTGACCATTACACAACAATTTTTTGTAGTATCAGCTGAGACTGATGCCACCGCATGGTGCGTGTGTGTTCCCCCTCTCCCTTTCCATTTATCTGTGGATGGTCAGCATTTGTTAGTTATGTGGGTTGGTTTCAGCATTAAAAGACTTTTCGTAATATTTCAGTTGTTCTCATCATTTTTATTCGTTGTATGGTCTCAATTTCTCTTTGATTTCAATTTCTCATAATCTTTTTTCCAGGCTTTTCGGGAATGTTCCTAGTGCTTCTACAATTATTGGTATTATACTGATTTTCTTCATGTTCCATATTCCTTTCAGTTCTCTAGAAATGTCCATGTATTTGCTTCGTTTTTCTGCCGCCGTGGTCTTCATTTTGATCTGCTGGGACAGCAAAACCTACAATTTGGCATGTTTTTTTTCTTCTAATTGACTATTATCATGTTGGATCTCTTTGCTTAGATGCATTTGTTTGTTTGTACCTCCATGTCCGAGAGGATTTTGTGATTTTCATTTTTCATTTTTCATTACTGTCTCTGGTGTGTGCTTGTACCATTTTCTGTGTGTTCAAAAATGCAGGCATGTGAATAGTTCCTAAGTGATTACCTTTCTCAGGCAGTCGTGTCTGTTTTTATATTCTTTTTGAGCTAGTGTTCTACATTCACTTATCATGTGGTTTACCATTTCGTCTCTGTCAACACAGTCTGCATTTACTGTTTTTCTGGGTTCTGTCTATTTTTGCTTTGATATAGTTAGTTCTGATCGCACTTTTCTGTATGGCTGTCAGCGGCGATTCTATTTCTCTGTTTAGGTGTCCTTTTTGTAGCCATGTCCAGGTATTTTTATAGGTTTCTTCTCTGGTCAGTCTTTTGTTTCCAGTTTCGTTTCTCTTCATATTGTTTATTTTGGTGGTGTGAAGATTGTGGCCACATTCCAGGTGCCTAGGTGTGAGGATTGTAGCCACATTCCAGGTGCCTAGGTGTGAAGATTGTGGCCACATCCCAGGTCCCTAGGTGTGAGGATTGTGGCCACATCCCAGGTGCCTAGGTGTGAAGATTGTGGGTACATCCCAGGTGCTTAGGTGTGAAGATTGTGGGCATATCCCAGTCTGCTAGGCAAAGGATAATCGGTTTTTCTTTGTAAGAGAAGAAGCACAATATGTCACTTGAAGGCTTTGTCATTGTAAATCTCAATGCTGAGATCCTTGAAAATGTTCCATTTATGTAAAGGAATGATCTGTTAGTCAGACCTGTTAGATCTGAGATCTGGAGTTGCAACACCCGAATCAAGTACGGACTGCTCAACCACATCACCACCCAACATAAAACAGATTCGACATACTCACGTTTTTCATACCTCACACCGACAAATAACAATTTGGCTATGTGAGATGTTGGAACTATGCATATCTGATAATGAGGATGGTGCCAGGTATTTGAAAGGACTTGGCCACAACTTATAATTACAAGGCAAGGTGCAGCCTCCCAACACTACCAATGAGCCACAATGAATACGGAAATCACAACATCCCTGTCAAGCAATATCACATTCTCACTGACAACAACTTTCGGCCCAGTGAGTGCCAATTGGGTTTCACTCAAACATGACAAAGACACTCCCCATGTAGCCATTGACTCTAATGCCATATTATCCAGCCCAGAGAAGATGGAATTCCAACAATCTACTGCTGAGTTCTCTGATGTATTTGGATATATCTTGGTATAATGGCTTAATCCATCACTTCGATATCACTAGCAATATGTGCCCTGCATCTTCAAAGCTCCCTTACACCAGCCACCCTGCATAGAGAGAGGTTCAGAATGAATCCTCAGACTTTAGACGTACACATGTGCATCTTTTGCAAGGCACACGTCCATCCAAACGACTTATTGACATCAGCGATCTGAAGAGATATCTTCAGTCCACCACAATGGATCAGGATGGCCTTGTGGTCATTTGTCGAAATGATCTTGCCCACAGCAAGATGCGATCATTACTCTATGACATGCTGTTCAACAGCACTGCAAATCAAGATGGGAAATGCCAATTTTATACTTCTTTGTCTCGACACAGCTAAGGCCATAGATGAAGTCATATCTTCCTGTTATTAATGTACCTCCTTGAGGAATTACCCACTCGTTGTTGCATTTCAGTCCATCAAATACACCCCAAATTCTCTCAGGCATCAAACAAAACTAACAAAATGTCAGAAAGTGTATTTTCACCTTACTTCATTCTATAATGAATAAACAATGATGACCAGATCTCCCTTTCTCTCTCTCCTTCTCTTTCCCCACATCATTGCTTTTGTCACGGTATATGTGTGGACCTGTCATCGAGCCAGGAAACCGAAGAAGATACCACCAGCAACAGAAGCAATCAAACGGCCACACACAAACTACTGATAATGAAATACACACTTTGCTGCCTGCTCCATCAACCAAACTCCAGCCTGCCTCTTCAGTCTCCTGCCTCAGCTCACTCCTGATTAAACTCTTTCCAGCAATGCCTGCTCTAGCTCTTTCCGGCGGCACTTGCTCCAGTTTTCTGCAGCGGCTCATGCTTCAGCTCTCTTTAGCTACGCCTGCTTCAACTCTCTCCAGTGGTTCCTGCTTTAGCTCTCTCCAGCAATGCCTGCTCCGTCTCTTTCCAGCGACTCTCGATCGAGCTTCCTGCAGCGTCCGCTACAGATCCTCCCAGCCTTTCCTTCTTCCAATGACATCATTTCAGTTTTCCTTTTCACGTTGTTACCTTTATGGTAAATAAACGATTCTTTTTAACTGTTCATTTGCATTTGTCCTCTCTTCTTTACCATTGCCGTAAATTTGCCTGTGTCTACTTTCCTAGTGGTAAGACCGATCACCCTGGTGACCGGACTCTGCAACACTTTATACACTAGATTATTCACTATTTCAGCTATAGTTCTTATAACTTGTCTATATGTACTCTCACTGTCATTGACATCGTTGTTTTTCCCACTGAATTAATATGGTACTGTCTCAGGGATTGTTTTTTTTTCAGGGCAGTTTTTAATTCTAGAAATAGGAGGGTTATTTACGTATTATTGGTTATTGCATAAAATATATAGTACAAGCATGAATAAATTATATATATATATATATATATATATATAATGTATTTTTATGTAATTATTTTTATTGGTGATTGCAGCGTTCCTTGTTTTTTTGCTGACTACTATTTCGATCGTTTCACTTCCTAAGTGATTAAGATGCAGAATATTGCATTATCAGTCGCCCTTAACTTTATAGAACGTATTTTTAGTTAATATATATTGTTTAATTAATTTTATACGCACATAAAACACTGTAACTGAGGGAAACACTGTAACTGCTCTAGAATATTTCATAATCAAAGCCTTTAACCACTTTTGCATGGTAAGGCAAGCTAGGATTACATTTTTTATTTATTATTGTAAGACTGTTGTTTATGTACAGACCAGTGGTTCTTAACCTTTTTTCTCCAATTCCCCACTATTTAGTGAGCCAGCTCTTCATTCCCACCACAGTTATCACATGGAAATAAATACATACGAAAAGATTCGTTATGTTTTTTCTAAATATATTTGGCCTATATCAGCGTCTCTCCGATGTTATGTGGCTTCTTTGCCTTCGCCGCCAGCAGAGAAACAGCATACAATGTGTGTAATATCGCTTTCGACTCAATTTGAAATTTTCCGTCCTGATCCATTCTCATTTTCTTCAAGCATTTTGCCTTCAATTCAAAAAACTGCCTCTCCTTGCCAACGAACTCGGGGTGTACATTGGAGAAGTGCTTCTTCAGTTGATGGGGTTTCATCGAATCATTGCTGAGCGTTTTGTGGATGTAATGTATTAAATTTTGAAGCACGGGTTCTTCTGTCCGACCGGCCATTCCCCACTTGGCAACTCTGCCATTCCCCACCAGTGGGGAATTCCCCATAGGCTAAGAACCACTGGTATAGACGTACCCTTTTGTATGGAGTAGAAGTAGGAGGAAGAGGATAAAACGATCAAAGAAAAGGAAGGAAGGGAATAAAGAATATGAGAGAAAGAAGGAGAGAAAGAAACACTGATCGACTTTAGAAAAATTCTCACATTTTCACTGTAAAACGTGAGCTTATATTATCAATAATTTAAAACGAAAACATATTGCCCTTCGTTGAAATGAAAAATAAAAAGCAACGTCATCTCAGCAACGATTTCTATTAAAACTTAATTTTTTTTATAATATAAAACTGACATTTGTTTTACAGAAAAGATTAAACAGTAACAAATAAAAATTATTTAGTTATAAGGAATACATAATTCGACATTGACAAAAATATATCAAAGTATGATTTTTGTAGTGACTTTTATATATTTTTGTCAGTGAGTTTTTGATGTTTTAGTGAAGTTTTCATTTTTTTTTTAATGACTTTGGTTTTTGTTAGTGACTTTTTCATTTTTCTAGTGAATTTTAAAATTTATTTTACAGAAGTTTTAAGTAAAAAATCATAACCGTCTTTTGTTGACTTTTTTATGTATGTTTTAATGCTTTTTGAGTAGATGGGGCTACAAGACTGACCCAACCATCTGTGAATGTAGAGAGGAGGACCATACGATTCAACACTGCTTTGTCTGTCCCCTACTGCCCAACCGGTGCAGCTTGAAAGATCTTGCAGAGTACAACACTAATGCAATGGACTGCATAAAAGTGGGAAACTGTCATATGACCACATGACACTTTAAAGACACACAAAGAAGAGGAATGCTTTTTGATATTTTTAATTACTTTTTGATTTTCTTTACTGATTTTTAAATGTTTTGATGCATTTTTAGTGACGTTTGTATTTTTGTATAGCATTTTATTTTTTTAGTAACTTTTGATTGTTTTAATGATTAATTTTTTGGGCAAATTTTATTTTTTACAAACATTTTGACTTTTAGTGATCAAAAAAACGTTTTGATTGATATTTTTAGTAACTTTTCAGTAAATATTTTATTTTTTGTTATTTTTTTTTTTCAGTGAACTTATAGTTTTTAGTGACATTTGGATTTTTAAAAGTAAATTTTTACTTTTTTTAGTAACTTTTCATTCTTTTTTACAGATTTATGAATTTAAAAATTTTTTGATGACATTTTTAGTGCCTATCTATAGATTTTTCTTGAAGTATTGACATTTTGAATTTAACATTTTGATATTTTTTACTGAATTTTTATTTTTTTAGTTAGCATTTTATCTTTTTATTGAGTTTAAAAAAATTATTTAGTGATTTTTTTTTAATGTTTTTGGCGATTTGGGGATTTTTTTGATGACTTTATTTTTTTAGTGAACTAAAAAGATTACTTTAGTAAATTTTAATAATTTTTCGATTTATTTAATAAATGTTTGATTTTTTTGGATACTTTCTGATTTTTTAAGCGAATAAATTTTTTTGTAACATTTGAATATTTTTGATAACATTTTCATTTTTTTTAAAAATAAATTTTTGATTTCTTGATGAATTTTTAATTTTTTGTTGATCTTTTTACTTTTTTGTCTTATTTAATGACTGATGCTTTTTAGTGACTTTTGTTGATAATTTTTGTTTCAGTGACTTTATACGATTTTTCTTTCTGAAATTTTGATTGTTTTGTTAATTACATTTACATAGAGTTTACATGATTTAAAAAATAATTTGCAAAACAGAACAACGTTTTTTTTCTGTTTCTTGTTTCCTGCTTCATACAGGCAAGAAAAATATTACAACAAGCAAACAAACCAACAAAACAAAACCCCAAAAACAATGCACATCTTCTATCCGCAGAGAATACTAATTCAGCCTATTACTATATTCAGAAAGACCTTTTCCGGCATTTAAGGCTGATAATCTGCTGACACGGCGGTCGTACAAAGAGATGGGCCCAATGCCAACCCGTAACAAATAAGTGACCTTTCGTACAAGTTAGAGGCAGATAACACAAGCTTGTCCAGTTTTAAGGCAGAAGAGATGTGAGTGATGCTGATAAATGTTTCTCCATTTTCTTCTTTCTTTTTATCTACAGTTTGAACTTGATACTATAGTTCTCTATCTGTGACAGTTGGCAACATTCGCCTCCATTTTATTGAGCCAGTTTTACACATATTAAACTTATTCTCTTGGCACTCATCCCATTCGTACTTGGAGCTAAATCAGAATGCAAGCAAAGGAAATATTTTTAAACGAGCTGGATCTGTTTAAATTACACCATATTATTATTTTTCCTTTCATTTGTGTCTGAGTTGTTTTATTAATAACTAGAAGAATACCCATCCCAGAACAAGTAAAATTAATCCCCGAACAGAACAGTCTTGCACCACTTTTATGTCCACTTATGAAGATTAAAATAAAGATATAACGCTAATAAACTTTTTGGAAATTTATTTTTATTTTGGGCATGAAACGGGGGAGGTCGACATATTACCACTGTGTGAATGAAGGTCAAGGTTGTTTGTCTGGATGGTGTGATATTTCTCGCCATCTTTTTGTTTCAGTTGCATCATCGCTATGAAGAGGTCTAGAGGTGACGTCATAGCAGCAGCCTCGATCTGATTTTGGCGTTTTTTTTGGTTAGTTCGAGCTTGGATTTTGGAGAGTGAAGTTCACTTTTCAAGGGACTCCGTCTATTCAAAATGGACGTAAAAATGTTTGGATGATTTCTCCTCGTTCTTGGAGCAAGAACGACTTATTATGAAATTCTAGGTATTTAAGCGACCCTATTTATACAGAAACATATATTTCTTAGAAGGGATTAACGAAGGACGTTTCTGGATAATGGAACATTTTATGAATAAAAGGTGTTTGATGTTTTTGGAGAAATTCATTTATGAATTAATTTCGAGGATTGAGCTTTGGAATGAAAATGCGAAGGATTAACGAAGGACATTTTTGGAGATATTCATTTATGAAGTAATTTCGAGGATTGATACCCTTGGAATGAAAAATGTTGAAAAAGGACAAAGAGGGGCTTTTAAAACGGACATTTCAATGAACGAAAAAAAAACTGTACCAGAGAAAATCCTGCAAACAACTGTTACGGTTCTGTATATTTGAGTATTATTTTTTATTGTTTTTTTGCCCCTTTGTTAAATTTTTAAGAAGACTTTTTAGTCGTTATTCTATGTTTTGTATGAACAGAAAAAAAGGGTAATTAATTTGTTTCCAGTTCGTTGTGCCAACGAACTCTATCCATATGTGAATTTTCATGTCTTAAGATTTTTTAAATTTTTATCTTGGTTACTGTGGGTTAATAAACCTTGCTTTGGGAAATAAAAGCAGCCAGCCCCATTTTAATGTAAATAAAGCTCTATTTTAACTCAATCGAACCTCTTATTTTTTTCTTTCCCCTTGTCATGTTTTTTAAAACTGTTTTTAACCCCCTTTGTTACCAAGTAATTCGAATTTTGCTAAGACCGCAAAAATTTCGACAAACTTTATGTCTAGCATCCTTATTCTAATTTTGATCAACATCCATTACATGATTTTCATTCTAGAAAATGTATAAAATTTAAGGCGTAAGCTTAAAAGGTCTTAGGAAGAAATTAAAATTCAGGGAATCTTGTTTAATTGTTTTTTAATGACTACACATGAAATTCAATGCAAATCTGATATATTTGAATTTTTAAATATGGGGGTTGTGCCCATTTTATGCCATTTAAAAACCCTTTAAAATATTCCAAAGAAACTGAAATTTGGGAAATATTTATTAATTGATGTCTAATACCCATTGTTAAAATTTCACAAATATCGGAGGTATCTAAATTTTCACAAAGGACTTCTATCTCTTCTTTGCCTCCTTTGCATAAAACTAAATTAAACTAAATATAGCTCACATTACGACCACTTATGCCTAGTAGCTGTGTTCCAAAATTGATAATGATCAGTTGATTAGTTTAGCAGTGAATCCTGTACATACAAATATATAAGCATACACACATACCTAACTTTATATATACATAGAGATATATTTTCCCGCATAACTATATTTTATAGAAGACAGATTAGATATTTTTCTCTTAATATATTCATTTTTTTTCAAGGTATTTTTAGCATATTTTATATTGTATTGTAGCGTAACGATTAGAAAATACCTTTAAAAAATATAAACAGATATTAACTACTTGACATATTAAGTCTGAAAATAAAACTAAAAGCAAATTCTTTTAGCCAATACAGAAATACAGAATAATTCTCTCCAAATTCCACTCACATATGGAATCATTAATAAAAATCACAATCCTTTTTGCAATCAAACCATATTTCGTACAGATAAATTTCAGTCTATGCATGATTTGTCCACCAAGTTTCAGTCATGAATGTCCAACACTCTTTGTTTTATTGCCATTCGATGATATATCTCAAATGTGCCCCTCTGCGTTGCAAGCACCTCTGGATACAACCGATGTTGTGTGCAATGATCTTCTTATGTTCAGGAATAATCTTGGGATTGTTTTGATAAACTTCATCTTTGAGATAACACCACAGATAAAAATCTGGGTAGTTATGGTCCGGTGAGTTTGAAGCCCATTCAGGATCAAATCTTCTACTGATTAAACGATCACCAAAGTGTCCTCACATATCATTGAATGGTTATAAAACAAAGACTGTTGGACATTCATGACTGAAATTTGGTGGACAAGTCAGGCATAGGTTTATTTGTACCAATTATGGTTAGATTGCAGAAAGGATTATGAATTCTATTAACGATTCCATGAGTCGCAGTTTGAAGGGGGCACCCTTATAAATGACTTAAATCAGTCTTTCTTTGTATCTGGGCCAGTTCATGATTGCCAAATAATTAGTAAGAAGTGATAACAGTCGTACTAATGTAAGAAAAAGGTTATTTTATATAGATTGCAAATCAAAAAGTTTAAAAATTTAATTTCTTCATATTTTATGAATGTTGCAATTTTGTGGTTTGTGTGAGCTGTAAGACACAAATATGAAGGAATGAATGGATGAAAACGATTCTATGTAGATTAACAATATTAAATGATTTATTAAACAATTTACAACCGACAGAATTGCTATGATAATAAAGAGGTTTTAATTGTCTGTGCTAAGCCGATTTCAGTAATCGTTCTTCCATTCGATTTTTTTCTTTGTTCTGTTATCATCTGGTCAAATCCAGGGGCAGATAACCCATGCTTCCAAATGTTTCTTGGCAAAGAAAGATAACTTCAGGGTACAAGAGTTATTTCTTTTTAAATATAAAAATATTTAATTTCCCTTTAAATATAAAATATTTAAAACTATTATTAGATGGCATGTATCCACTTAACGCATTGAATATATAATTTTGATGTTATGCTTATTTAAATTCTTACAATTCTTCCCTGATGAATGTTAGTTAACATTTTTTGAGTTAAGTGTATATATCGTTTATAAAAAGTTATTTGGTATGATTGAAAAAGTTGATCCTCAGGATCAGCTATGACCTCATATACAAACAGGCTTCTGATTGGTTGGTTTAATCATGTGATGTAGAAAGGATTCAAAGCTAGATTCTTGTTGGTAGGCAAAGTTTAATGAGAAAAAAATATAATGTAAGATCCTGCCAGATAAAGGCTTTAAACCCCTGTCGTAATTATCTAGCCAGAATTAACCCAGAGTTAAGGAATAATGGATCTATCTATAGTTAATTAAAATAAAATATATTTTAGGTAAAAATGGAAATGGTCGTCGTCTCCTTCTTCATGGGTGTATCAGCCCACCATTGAGAAAAGTATTGAGACAACAGCTTTAATCCGGTTATATAACTAAAATGAACCCACTTTTATTGTTGATATCATTTTTGAAAAAGTTATTAAGTATTTATTGGTCTCTTAATCGTCTTTATAATAGACATAAATAAAAAAGAACACAAACCTTGCTTATAACAATATGAGTAGATTTATTTACATTCATAAATAAACATACAGAATGTTTAACACATTAATATATGAAGATATGCAAAAGCAGACTTACCCTGCAAAAAATTATGTCGTTAAAATCATCTTCCTTGACCGGAATATACATGTGACTGGGAACTGCATATGCATTTAATATTTCTTAGAAGCTTCCTTCTTGAAGGGTGGATACCACACCAGGAGGGACTCATATCATTGAACGACAAAAATATGAGCAGTCGACAAACAAATATTATCGCTTCAGTGACTAAACTGGAAAAGGGAAAAAGGCAAGAGATTGGGCAAACATGTTGCTACTTCATCTGTCAGCTGAGAAAAGGGAAAATAGGGTGTTGACTAGTGTCTTATAACTTTTATATCCGTGACCCATGTGGCTCAACAAACCAATGGCTGACCGCCTCATGGTCATGTGATCTGGAACTCCATGCACTAAAAAAAGAGATCCCAACTTAATAAATTTCTGTAAAGAATAGAAAATGTTATGTTATTTCTTTTTATTAGACAGACAAAAAACTAAGATGGTTGTTTGCTACGTTTTTTTTTGAAGAAAAAGAAAAATGTGATATCCTCAGCACTGGACAAATATTTAATATAATTAGATCCTTCTAAACCAAAAGAAAGATCCAGGTTGTCCTCGATGGCCATTCATCTAAGCAACATGAGATAAATGCTGGTGTACCCCAGGGATCCATCCTTGAAACTTTATTGTTCCTGATTTTCATAAATGACCTCCCTGATGACATTGAGTCTGAGATAGATATATTTACTGACGACACCACACTCTATTCTCGTCATGTGAGCAAAATGGATGCGTACATATCTGAGGCAATGGCTGAATCCTTAGAAAATGACCTCCAGGCTGTAGTGGATTGGGGTCATAAATGGTTGGTAACTTTTAATGTTGCAAAGACAAAGCTCCTTTCCTTCAATAACTACAAGAAACCTCTTCGACCACCGATTGCCATGGCAAATAACACCATACCTGAGAGTTCAACATTCAAACTCCTCGGCCTAACTTTCACATGTTATGAATTGGAATAAATACATTGAAAACATTGCCAGAGCTGCAACAAAGAAGGTGGGCTCCCTCTACCGTGCTAGTAAACTTCTCACACCTGACATTATCCTATATCTCTACAAAGCCACCATCCGCCCATGCATGGAGTATTGTTGCCACATATGGGCTGGTGCATCATCCACTAGTCTCTCCCTCTTAGACAAGGTCCAAAAAAGAGTTGCCAACATAATAGGTCCCTCACTATCCACCAAGCTCCAGCCCCTATCCCACCGCTGCAATGTTGTTTTCTTGTACCTGTTTTACAAGTACTTCAATGGATTGTGCTCTGATGAACTTGCTGCTCTAGTGCCCCCTCAACATCAATACACTCAACTAACCCGACAATCAGCTAAATCTCATCTATTCACTGTGGAGGTCCCCAGATGCTGAACAGCCTTCTACTTCGATAGCTTCTTTCCTTGTGCTGCCGGCCTCTAGAACTCCCTCCATTCTCCCTGTTTCCCCAGCTTTACCAACATGCAGAAGTTTAAAACTAATTTAAATATGCATCTAGTTGCACAGCTCCCAACTTATGATAACACCCAAAACCTACTCCCTAATTCTTAATAGCCCCGTACGTCTACAGTGGCGATCTGCCTTGTTTGGGGTGAACTATGTTAAAAAAAAATGATGTTGTAGTCATTTGCCTAATAAATTAAGATCCAAAGTAAAAACAATGAAAGGAAGATTTTTTAAAAAGACAGTTTACTAAAAGTGACTCCACATTTATTAGCTATTGTTTACATCCGGTAGTTAGATCCCAATTTAAGAGATTTGGGGAGTATAGAGTCACCCCTAGTTTCCACTGCTCCCAAGTACATTCTGACCCGGAGTAATAGTACCTGTCAGGATCCCATCTCTAGATTAAATAGAATCTATCTCTTACAGACTTTTTATTTACCAAATATATGCCAACCAAATTAAATCATGTTGACACACTGGTCCGCATCAGATTATCAAAGTTAAGCAATATTGAGTCTGGTCAGTATTTAGATGAATAACCAATTCTGCATAGCAAGTGCTGTAAGCAAGCATTCTATCCAGGTTTATAAATAAATTTCTGGGAGTATAACCTTCGACAGACTGGTGTTGACACGGGGATGGTTGACTAGATTATCTAGACTCACAAGGTACAAAACAAATAAATCTATTAAACAAAACAATCAAACACAAAAAACGGGCATAAATATATGAACATATTAAGAACTTGTAACATAAAACCTTTAACGAAAATGACTGGATTCGGCATTACTTAACGTAAAAAGAGTTGATATGCCGTAAGACCAAACAAAACGTAAATATTAGCTGTTGTTAAATTTACATCAAACTTTAATCATAGTTTGCTATTTATTCTGATCGTTATAGTTGGAATGCATAATTGGCTTAATGAATACTGTCGCAGACTATGAAATCGGCAATGGTGAGTTCAAATCCTATCGGATCCATTATGTTTAAGCATTAATCCTGATGAGAGCAAAATGTTAATTTTTAATTATTAAAATATTAATTATCTCTTTCATGGATTTTTTTATTTTTAAATATAAATACAGAGAATCTATAAATATAGCGATATTGGGTTGGGTTGTGTAAAAATAATGTTAAAAATGGAAAATTCCATGTAAGGTTGATTAAAGCAGAAATATTGAATTCCCCATTAGAAATCAAGTTAGAGGTGTCAGGATATGACGTCACGGTCAGTTAGTCCAAAATAAGATGTGATGAAGAAGATAGCAATCTCGTTCTCTTTGGCTAGTGAACTGAGAGGATTCGGTCGCCCTTTTCAGAGCTCTGTTTTCGTTCACCACTTGAGGGAAACTGGTCATGGGAATATGCATTTTTACAGTGCTGTAAAAGAATAAAACATTGAAGAACATGTCGCCATTGAGCAAGAATATTGTTGGCATTCTTTTTTATTTGTTATCCATTATTACAGATACCAGGGAAGAGAGGAAGACGGTTGCTTATATCCTCACAACCAGAGGAGAAAAAAACGAACAACCCTGTTTCTGCTGTTAAAACCACCACTGTGATGACGGATAAATCTCCACTGTGAGAGACGTCACTTTCCACTGAGAAACTACTTACATGTCACTGAGACGAACAGCTGTTTGTGTTGAAGAAGAGGATGGTGGGCAATCTCTGAGGATAAAAGAATTCCTCATGCAATAGTATAGAAGATCAGTGTATTCTTTTATGTTACATATTCATAACTTCGGAACTATAGAATTGTAATCTATCACAAAATAGAAAAAATAATTGAAAATTGTTTTTATTTGAGATACTTAATTTTAAATATATCCACCATCTTTTAGTATTGATTTTGTAGTTAACAATTCTTAAACAAATACTGATTTTAAGTTTCATCATCATCATATTCAGTTTATCGTCCGTTTTACATGCTGGCATATGTTGGACGACTTTAAGAAATTAATTATCTAATTAATTATCTAAAGTAACCCATCTCTGGCCAGGTCTTTATTTATCTCTCTTTCTCTCAAGTCCATTCCTACAACTTCCCCCTATGTTTTTCTTGGCCTTCACCTGTGAACTGTACCTGCTAACTAAACTGTTCTACATCTACTAACCCAAGAAATCTCATCAATTCTTTCAACATGGCTATACCATCAAAGTCTCCTGTTCTCCACATCTTTCTCTGCACTGTACAGATTTAATCTTCCTCTGAGGTCATCAGATCTAAGCCTGTCTTTAAGACTTATATTACACATCCACCGTATCATTCTTATATCATTTTTCTCCATCCAACGTATGTTCTACACCCTCACTGGTCAGGTTTCACTTCCATACATTATCACACTGTGTACACATGCCTGATAGACTCTTCCATTTGTCGACAGTGGTAACACTGTGCTTGTTAGTAATGACAGAAGTTCCCTGAACTTTAGTTTAAAAAAAAGAAGAATAAAGTATAATACGTTAAATGAACAATATGAAAAAATTGACATATTATAAATATTTTGTACAGATTAATTCTATCATCTATTAAGTTATAAATATTACAAGACGACTTGTGATCCGTTTGGCCAACATCGATAACCTGTACATTAGATACATAGATGGATAAACAAAGAAAGAAAACTAAAAGGTTAGGTAGCTTCAACAGTATAAAATGTTTGAAGCAATTGTAATAGACAAAACATCGCCTTTTCGACATATCCAATTTTTGCAAAATCAAAGGATTTTAGAATACATTGTGATGTCATAATAGTCCATCCTCTCACCCCCTTCTCCTCTATCCCCATTTTCACTTTTAATTATTTACATCATTCCATTCCTCTCACTACTTCTATCATTTGTCTTAATTTATATCATTCACCCTTCCTATCACCATCTAAAACATTCATGTACAAACATTCTTCAGAGTTTTAGTATTATATAGCTTAGACACTAATACCAGTAAGAAACGTATGAATCAACAATTTCCTCTCATATATATATATATATATATATATATATATATATATATATATATATATATATATATATATATATATATTGTTGTGAAGTTGTCCAACAGTAAATAATAAATAAAGGAAGTCAAGTCGAGGGTTGGTTTAACAAGTGTATTAACAAAGTAAGAAAGTGACTAGCACTTGGCTAGACAGTTACAAGACTGTGCTTTGTCTTCTCTGTGTCTCTGGTGACTCGCACTATTTATAGTGACAACCGGTGCAGTTTCTCCTGTGTAAGAACGGCCGGTGTAACCCCCCCCCCTTGAAAATATCCCTTCTGGGGATTAATAACGTTTTTGTTTGGGAATCACCATCATCTAGTTGGCTATTGTTGATTTTTTCTTTCGTGCTTATGATAAATTCATCCACCTCTGCCTTACTCTTAATCTCATCAAGCGTTACTGGAAGTTCTCTTATTGTGTCACATAACGTATTTTTTTACTTCAGCTTCTGCTTGAATAGCTGCTATCACCATATCCTCCAATGGTTCTGTCTGCTTAGGTATCAACCTTGATAACCCGTCTGCATGACCACATTTCTTAGATGGTACATACTCCATTTGAAAATTGTAGTTAAGAAGAATGGTACCCCATCTTTGGAGTCTATTCGCAGTGTGTTGTGGTAGTCCCTTTTACGATCCGAAAATCGTTAATAAGGGTTTGTGGTCTGTTTGTAACAGAAATTGTCTAACGTGCAGGAAACGATGAAATTTCTTTACCGCGAATATAATGCTTAGAGCCTCTTTCTCAATTTGAGAGTATTTTTTTCGGCTGGGAGAAGTGTTCGGGATGCATGGGCTATGGGTTTTAATTTTCCATCATCCATTTTGTGCAATATGCATGTTCCTATACCATAGTTGCTGGCATCACCTGCAACTACAATATCACGCTTGGGATTATAATGTGCCAGAAACAAGTCAGACGTTAAGATATCTTTAATTTTCTGAAACGCTTCTTCGCACTCTTGCGTCCAGACCCATTTTTGGTCCTTCTTTAACAATTTATTTAAGGGTGATCTTAGTTTATGCATGTTTGGTACGAACACATTGTAGTAATTCGCCAACCCTAAGAAGCTTTGTAGGGATGCAGTATTTTCTGGAGCAGGCATGTTCCTTATCGCCATTGCCCTATCTGGGTCTGGCCTTCTTCCTTGCTCATCGATGATTTGCCCTAAGTATTTTATTTTTTCCATGAAAAAAGTACATTTCTCATCTTTGATTTTAAACCCATAATCCTGGATTTTTTTTGAAAACTTGGTTTATATGAGTCTTGTGTTGTTCTTTGCTAACGCTGTTTATTAACACATCGTCCAGGTACCCTACTGCGAAATCCATCCCACTTAACATCATGTCCATAATTTGTTGAAAAATCGCAGGGGAGACCTTGACCCCAAAAGGAAGTCGGTTAAATTTGTATAATCCCTTATGGGTATTGATACATAGCAGTTTTGAACACTTTTCATCGACAGGGATTTGAAGATAAGCGTCGCTGAGATCGATTTTAGAAAAATATTTTCCTCCACTCAGTTTCGCAAATATTTCTTCAGGGCTTGGAAGAGGGTAATGGTGATCTTTTAATGCCTTGTTCAAGCCTGTGGAAAAGTCGGCACAAACCCGAATCTCCTTGTTCTTTTTCTTAACATAAACTGTAGGTGAAGCCCACTCACTGTGATCAATTTTTGAAATGACAGCCATGTTCTCGAGTCTTTCTAATTCACCGTCTATTTGCTCTATAGCGGCGTATGGAACATTTCTTTTCTTTCTGAACACAGGTAGTTTATTTGTTTTAACTTCAAACTTTGCTACCGCTTTTGTACACCTTCCAAGACCGCCTGAAAATACGCCTGGAAAATTTTCTTTTAATTCCCTCTTGAGTTTTTCTGCCTCCACATTCGAATCCTCAACCTTTTGGCAAAAGGAGCTTAAAGGCAGATCCCATAGGCTAAACTTTTTAATCAGATCAGTTCCAAAAAGGTTATTCGATTTTCGCATAACAAAAATTTTGGCTTTTACGGTCTTATTCTGGAAATAAATATTCGTCAATAATTCCCCTTCGAAGGTTATTTTTTCACCACTGACGCTTCTCGCCGTTTTTTGTGATTTAATCATAGTGGGTCTCCCAAGCTTCTTCCATGTCTGTACATTAATGATGGAAATGTCAGACCCACTATGAAGCTGTAGTCTTACTTTTTTTAAAAGCATTTTGACCTGTACATATTTCCGGATATTTTGTTCTTCAGGTTCAATTTTTGTCAGTTTAATGGCTGTCTTTCTACCATATTTTTTCCTACAACGTGATGCTTTATGTCCTTTCTGGTGGCAGTTGTCACATTGTTTGAATATGTAGGGACACTCATTGTACCAATGGTTATCTCCACACCTCCAACACGGTCCAGGTGGATCTTTTCCATGTTTTTTTATCTGGTTATTCATTGAAGTCAATTTTTTCTTCTGATGGATTTTTTTAATGTGCGACATTCCGTTTTCCTTTATGTCACGACTGTCCTGTTTCAACGCAACAAAACGTTCACAGTCTTCCGCTAAGTTTTGTATTGTTAGACATGGCTCATTTTCGAGTTTATTTAAAACACGACGTCTGATTTCAGAGTCTTTATTTAAGACCAGACCTTGCAAGAATATTAGACATTTAAAATTATCCGATGATAATTCCTCTAATTTAAAATCGTCGCAAAGTTTATTTACTATACTTGCATACGTAATGTAGTCGTCTTCCTCTCTTCTAGTGACATTCATACACTTATATCTCCTGTGGAAAAGAGAAGTTTTTGTAGAAAACAGTTCTGTTAGTAAAGTAACTGCCTCCTGGAAGTTCAACTCACTGGTCTTTTTTGGAAGGATAAAATTAACGAACTTTGTATGCTCGGTAGCTCCTAATTTTCTTAGCAAAAATCTAACTTTTTTAGAGTCTGTCCATGTACTGCAGTCCGATACAAAAATATCCTCATATCTTCTATAGAAGTGAGCAAAAGTGACATCGTCTTCTGGATTATAATTGAAAATTTCGATAGCGCTCCACACAGCCGTCTGGGAGAATGCATTATGATTCTCGTTTGCTTTCGTTAACTGTGTTGCCTCCAGAAATTTTCTCTGTTCCTCCTGTGTTTTTATCAAGAGTTCTTCGAAGTGTTTCTGCTGTTGTAGCAGTCTTTCTTGGAATCTTCTTCTCATGTTGTCGCCAGCTCTTTTTGTTCAGCATGCATTTTTCTTTGGGCTTTTTGCTGTTCCAACAACCCTCTTTTAAATTTCTCCTCAATTTCAACTTGTTTTCTTTGAAGTTCCATTTGTTGTTCAACTTGCTGTCTTTGTAACGCAACATTTTGTTCCGTTTGGAATTTAACTAAGAGAATCTTTGAATTCAGTGTCCATCATTCACGAATTCAAATTATGCAGCACACAATTTACACTTGTAAAAATAAATCAGTTTTCCCCACAACGTGCTTAATATAATTAATTTGCTCAACTAATACACAAAGCAAGAAATATATTATTCCTTAGTAAAAAAAAAATTCAATCCCAGTTCTTTTGTTTGAAAAACAAAACTAAGAAAAAAACATTAAAAACTTTTTTTTTATATATATATGTGTACGTAGTTTTACAAAACCAAGTCCGTCGCTATAAGCCTAATAAGACTAGTTTTATGGGAAATCTTTTTAAACCCCTTTTCATTTTGCAAAAATACGACTCGCTTATTTAACAGTTCATTTGTTAGAAGCACAAATGACTTAAGCGAATATATTTTTTTATTGTCCATCCTTTGCTCTCGACAATTCTGTGGTAGACTGTTTTAATAAATAGTCAATCCGGATCTTGCTCAAATATCAGATGTTGTCCTAATAATAACGGCAAACTTACACAATATTTGTAATAGTTGATGCGGATAACATTTATCTTAACGAGTCAGTGAAACTTGAAGAGAAAAAAATAAAGGTATCAGTGTATTCAATTATTTCAATAATTGAAAATGTCTTTCGCGTTTTCTAGTTTTCGATTTTTGGTAGCAAGTTTTGAGTGTGTGTGTTTTTTTTTTTCGCTTAACTACGCAGTAGTTAATTTGCTGTTAATCCTTGCGAATCCAAATATCTGACGAAGATGGGTTTTTTTCCGTGAAGATCTTGTGAATCACTTTGGGTGATTTTTTTGCAGTGAAATCGTTTCGATTCCTCATCACCAATCTGTTGTGAAGTTGTCCAACAGTAAATAATAAATAAAGGAAGTCAAGTCGAGGGTTGGTTTAACAAGTGTATTAACAAAGTAAGAAAGTGACTAGCACTTGGCTAGACAGTTACAAGACTGTGCTTTGTCTTCTCTGTGTCTCTGGTGACTCGCACTATTTATAGTGAACACCCGGTGCAGTTTCTCATGAGTAAGAACGGCCGGTGTAACATATATATATATATATATATATATATATATATATATATATATATATATATATATAGAGAGAGAGAGAGAGAGAGAGAGAGAGAATAGCAACTTTTGTTCAATTAATTGTATGCAATGAATCATTTCAAATAGTATTGTATTTTGGCATTAAATAACACAAAATGTGCTGCATTGTCGTAAAAAATATGTTAGCTTAGAATATTCAGGAGTTATTTCCCTTGAACCATATTCAGGTAATCTCCCCTGAATTATACTAGACAACCAAAGAATGGACCATATACTTCCGAAAAGCAAAAATATATTCAAATTTACCTAGGTGTGAAATCAGGACCGGATAGTGTCCCTCTTCCTGGCTTTCAGCTTCAAGCTAGTCAGATGTGTCTGACTGATGCTTCATCTTAGCATGGTTTTCATCCTCTTTAATGGCCACAGCTATACTTTCCAAGATAATTCAAACAAGGCCTTTTCTAATGGTTGCATATATCGTTCTAAGATATCATCAAAGTAAGTTGTATTTACTTTTACAACGCCCATGCATCTCTCTATAAATTGTTTGCCCTGGCAACACATGTCATTTTTATTGTATTTGAGACTATTAATGGAGAATCCTTTTGTAGTAATTATGTTTGTGATTTTCACTCCCTTTCATGTATCATGTTTTATTATGTCACTTTTACGTTTGTCTTTGACAAACTCTCTCTGTGATAAATTAATATATATATATATATTGCATTCAACAGTTTCTTTATCATTACCTTTTTCTCTTTATATTCCGACCTCGTGTCTAATCAAGAAAACACAACACATAACATATTCAATATGGTGGCCGCATGTTGGGGAAAAGACTACAACAAATGGGCTGCTACACAAACGATAGCATAGAATATCAAATATTCTAATTTTATACAGACAAACAAGCATATTGTCATACATTGAAAGAGCCTTGTGTGCAGGGAGGGGGAATGAACAGGGTGGTGGCTCCGCGCGTCCAAATTGGGGGAGTCATTCAATCATATTTAAACTATTTACTTTTCTCATAATATTTCCCAGTAGTAGGACTTGTACTTTGGACATACAATCAAGAAGTTGATCCCAGGCATTACCAGACCTCTGAAAGCCACTGCTTGTGTCTGACTCGGATGTTTCAGACAAAAATTAAATTATTCTGTGTGACCCGAGGAAGATACTTCATTAATTTATTGGTGTTTCAGATAACTTAGTCGATTGTATCGTTTTTCTATTTCATTACAATCTTATAACTAGCTATCGCATTAATTGATTAATGTTTCTATAAAGCATATGATAAAATTGAAATCATTAGAACCAAGAAAACTGTTAATGTCAGATGAGTCACTTCCCTTGAATGAATATACAGGAAGTAGAGACTATTTAAGGCAGCCATACTGACTATTCAGTGTCTGAAGTAAATGGAGCAGAGAATGTTTGTGGAGGCTGTAGAAAACATTAACATTTGCTAACAGAGCGTAATTCGAGATGTTAATGTTTCCTACAGCCTCCACAGAATCAACTAGTCTATTTACTTTATCCACTGAGCAGTCAGCATGTCTGCCTTAAATAGTCTCCACTTCCTGCATATTCCTCCAAGGGAAGAAGCTCATCTGTTATCTGACATTAACAATCTCCCTCTTTTAGCAATTAAACAGTATATTCCTCACAGATACATAGTTCAAGGTATTTATCTACCTCCCACAGTGGTAAGATGTGACACAAGGTTGGAAAGTGGGATTTGATAAGTCAGCACCCTAGAGGAAGAGCACTTATGACCTTTAAAAATTGCCTGGGCAGCTCCATCGGTATTCCCCGGTAGGAGCGCTTCAGGCGATTAGCAATAAACTAACCCCTTCCCAAAGGGTCAGAAGGCAAAGTCTGGGAGGGTGGACCTCCTAGAACTGCACAGGACAAACCCACAGACTGGCGGAATTAAGGCCCGAAGGCCAAGACGGTACGGGCCTATAGAGTGTAGTATCCATCGGAACAGGTACTACACTTGATCTTAGCCAAAAGGCCAAGAAAGATACATAGTTCAAATAATATAAGAGTGGAACCTTGTTTAAATTCCTTAGCTTGTAGTTTCTACACCAATTGGCTAGTGTTTCTACCTGAAATATATCAAGCAGATGATAAAATCTAAATCGTTTGAACCAGAAAACCTAGTGCAACTAATCTAATTGGGCTGAACGTTATTCAAATTTGTTATGAGCTTAGAACTACCTCATTAATGCGTATTTTTATGAATCAGAAAACTTAGTTAAAATAACATGGGAGTTCATTTGAACCTTGTTCAAATTAATTACGATATGATGGTTAAGTTTGACATAAGAAAAATAAAGGTTTTTCTTTTATCATTTCAATTTTGTCATATTCAAAAATCGTTATATATTTAATTTATAAAAAGAAAAAAAATTCCAAATTATTTCTCATATGAAATCCTTACAACGCGTCTATCCAGCAACAACAATTACATTTTCTCAAAAGAAATGAAAAGAATTTGTATGCAGTATAATAGATCAATTTGATGGCATACAAGCTGATATTATCTTCAATAATTTCGCATTTGAGGCAGTGTGAGCAAAGAGAAATTAAATTTGTTCTCATCTCAATTTGCCATAAATCATGGACTGCAACATGTTTAATCTGAATTTTAATTAATCTCGTGAATCTCTAGAGTGCTAAAATCATTGTTTTTTGACATTTTGACATATATAATATATATATATATATGAATATGTATATATATGCATATAGATATTTATTGACATGTATATATATATATGTATATATATATATTTATATGTATTGATATATATATATATATATATATATATATATATATATCAATATATATAAATATATATGTATATGTTTGTATATATTGATATACATATATTGCTATACATATTTTGATATATCTACATATATATATATATTGATATATATATATATATACATGTATATGCATATGTATGTGTATTTATATATATATATATATACATACATGTATATGTATATATCGACATATATATATTCACATATATATGTATATATCTACATATATTATGTATATACATGTATATGTATACATTTACATATATATTCATATGTATATATATACATGTATATTTATACATATATATAAATATTGATATGCATATATACATGTATAAGTATATATATATATATATATATATATATATATTGATATGTATATGTACATATGTATGTATGTATATACATGTATCTGCATATATTGATATGTATATATATATATATATATGTATATAATGATGTGTATATATACATATATATTTATATATACATACTAGAAAAATACCCGTCCAGGACGGCTGGAATTTATTCCCTGTGCAGAACAGTTTTGCACCATGTTTATGTTCCCTTACAAAGATTAAAATCAAAATATAATAGTACTAAACCTTATGTCTAAAATCCTTATTCCAATTTTGATCCTTTGTCTTTTTTGACTTTGAGGTGGGGGAGGAGGTGGAGGTGGAATGTCTTCTTTCATTGGGGAGTGGGACGGGGTACTAGATTTGTTTTGTAGCAGGGGTGAGGCGGGAGGAAGCTTTTCTGATTTTGCAGGGGAGGTAGGAGAAGTACTTTTGGGTGTGTGTTGTGGGGAGACGAACAAGAAAAGCTTAGGACAGGAGACGGGCTTGTCTTTTCTTATCGGGCTTAGGGGAATAAGTTTGTATTCCCTCTCTTTCAAGGGAGTGGTGATCGGTGGGGACATTGGTTTTGGAGGTGAACATGGTTTTGTCAGAGAGGGAATGGATGTGGTTGATTTTTTTTTGTTTTTGGGGAGGGCTGAAGGCTTGCATTTTGAGAGAGGGATTTGACAGGTGACAGCGGACTTGGTTTTTGAGGGTTTTTGGGACTTTTTAGGACCTTTCTTTATCCAATCTATTCTTAAGGTCTCTTACGTCCACATATTTGTTCTTTCCTGAATCTCTGGAAATCATCTCCTCCTCTCTCATTTGGCCCAAGGCTAGGCGACCAGGGGTTTTCTTCCCCTGAACCAAAATCCATTCATTTTTCTCCCTTTCATCCAGCTTCGTCAGATCAGGAAGTATTGGATAATCCTCTTCAGATGGCTCCGGTGAGGGGGATCTCCACCCTTTGGGTCAACGGCACACCTAAGTGTTGGCCCACTCTTGTTTTTGTAATAGTGGGCTTGGACATAGTGGGCTCCTTCCGGCCACATTTATAGGGAGTTTTTCTTGTCCAATTTCAATGTAATATGGAATTTTCTCGAATACTGCCTTGCCCAACAGTTTCGAAAGTCCATATCCCTGGGTATTCGTCCCAGGTTACAGAGGTGAATGTCCCCATATTTCAAAAGGAAAGCGCCTAACTGCTCCCTGTCAACATGGAATGGTACATTGAATATGTATACTGCAGTCCTCTTTTCTCCCATGTATTCCATACTCAATCATAATGATTTCAGTCTGAGACAATTTCAGACAGATGTTTTCGTTTGGAAACAATGTGTTCCACGTATTAACACCTCTGCACCTGATTATACGTTGTGGCCTATAGTCTGCCGTCATCAACAACTTGCATATGCTCTAATTGTTTTCTTTGTCTTATCAACAACAAACATGATGATGCTTCGCTTTTTTATTTCTTCCAACTTCGGATGTCGACTAGTAACCCAGTGTCGGTTACTAAATGTAAGCACTTTTTCGTCTTTTCAACAAAATCCGCAACGTTTATCACAACGTTCGGAGGCTTCATTCTGAAACCCCAGCTGGCCCCTTCTTTAGCTCCTCGGTAAACTCCATTTTGTCAGAAGGCATCGGACTACTAGTAGCCGTCGCCATAAGGTTATCAAAATTGATAACGAGAGAAAAGAAAAGAAAAAAAAAACGTTGAAAGAAATGCAACTCCACACAAAAAAACAAAAACAAAGTACAACAGCAATAACAGCAACAACAATAACAGATAAAAATAACAGCAACAGCAATAACAGCAACAACAATAACAGATAAAAATAACAGCAACAGCAATAAGGTAATCCAAAATGGTAAAAAGTCAATAAATCAACAAGGCAAAAAACATACTCAACGCTTTCTTATGTGAGCCACGAAACGAACATCATCGATCCAAAAAACTCTTTTATTTACCCTTCTTCGCCACTTACCGCACCTAATTTGCATAATGCAACCCTCTCCTGATGCAGATATCGCTTGCCGTAATTTAATGGGCATAGGTTCACGCCTGCATGTGACGACTGTTTCCTTTCACGCTGTTACTACACTCCCCCCTGATCTAAGTACACACCTACTACCACCTACATTTACACATACAACACAAACATAGGTCTACACACATATCTACATACATACATTCATCCATATATAGACATATTATGCAACCATTGTTAAAAATAACAGAATTCGTCTGTTTAATTATACCTTTTTTATTTCTTCAATTTTTCTGATGGTATTTTTTGTATCAAAATCAAAAGAATTAATAAATGTTCCATAGGTTTCACACACACACACACACACACACACACACACACACACACACACACACACACACACACATATATATATATATATATATATATATATATATATATATGACGTTAAAAATCAGTTGAGTTATAAGGTTGGTGTGTCGGCTGTATAAAGTCACACTGATGAGTCTTTATAAGACGAAACATGTGTCTGGGGATATAAAAATATTTATGTAAAAATGATAAAAGGTACATGTATACATATCTGTGTGTTATATATATATATATATATATATCTATATTCGCTCTCCTAGAATGTAGAAAAAGAAGGTTTCTGCTTAACAAATGCGCTGAATTGAATCCTCTTGGAAATTTAATATCATAAATAACTGTGATATATGTCTTCTTCATCAACGCAGTTGTCTTGCTGGCTGAGGTAGCTAGAATGTTAGACCTTAGCAGTCAGTGATGACTGAGGTCCAAAGTTCAAGCTATAAGGTCCTCCCGACTTTATAAGACGGAACACGTGCCTGTGGATATAATAATATTTATGTAAAAATACAAATATATATATTTTGTTATGGTGTAAACTGATCTACCTATTTCAGGAATAAATGAACTTACCCAGACACCATAAATACAGTTATGACTAACCGTCCTGGTAAATAGCCAATGACTGCCAATGGATTATTAGTGTGTGTCATCATTCAAAGGATATTGAATATTCTGAAGTGTCCAACATCAGAAAAATCCACGATAAGAAAAAATGACTGCGATTGTGTAAGGCATTCCAGAACAAAAAATAAAACAAGAAAGAATTTTATCAGAATAGCCAAATGCGACGAAATTGAAAATGTTAGGAAGTTTGCTCAAGTCAAAATATTAAATAGAAACATAAAAATGCAGTTATAGTCAGAGTCCAATTTATCAATTATTAATCAGCAGACATGGAAGAAAATCGGTAAGCCAACTTTACTGAGGACTAATAAAATCGCAAAAATTGTAGCTGGAGAGCAAATCAAATTTGAAGGCGAACCACAGTCATACTTCAAGGAAAAACGCTAAAACTAAAAATATTTGTGATGAGTAATTTAAGTAATTTTTCTATGCGCTGATTTGATAGAGAAATTTAAACTGCAGGATTCTTTTTGCCAGAATTTGAAAACTAAAGATTCCGCGGATAAATTTGAAAAAAAGAATTGAAAGAGAATTTTTCACAAGTTTTTTCTGGTAGTTTGGTAAATGCAACAAAGTAAGGTAATTTCCAAAATGTTCCGTTAGCGTCCGAAGTAAAAATCAACTGGATAGGCTCGAGAAAATTGAAACTCTATCACAGGTTGAATATAGCGAATGGGGTTCGCCGACAGTAAACATAAAGAAAAAAATAAATTCCTGTATGCAAAGACTTTTCTACGGGTTTGAACCAGGCATTACGAGATTATCATTATCCGTTGCCTAGTCTGGGAAAAATATTTTTAAAGCTAAATAGAGGAATTTTAAAAAAAAAGTAGATTTAAGCGACGCATATTGCAGATTCGGTGGACGAGAATGCTCAAAGTTATGGTGTATAAATACACATAAAGGGTTATACAAATTTGAGAGACTACCATTTAGAGTAAAGGTGGCGCCGGCTATATTTCAGTAGATAAGAAGAGAAATGTGAGTTATTTATGCAACAAATGAAATGTCTGGGACAAATAATAGACAAGAATGGGAGACCCCCCCTGACCCAGAGAGAGCAGGTGCAATAATGAATATGCCAGAGCCAGAAAAGATATCGTCTTTGCAGAGTTTCCTGGGGTTAACGAATTACTATAACATATTTATCCCAAGTATGCACAATCTACGAGCGCCTTTAAACGAATTATTGAAGAAGGATGAAGACTGAATTTGGATGGCAGAATGTCAGGAGACATTTGAGAAAATAAAGTACATTCTCACGCCTGATTTATTTTCTAACTCATTATGATTCAGAATGCGAGATCGTCAAAGCTTCTGATGCGAGTTCATACGGCACATTAGCATGTATTTTACACAGAATGGACTACACTTCACTGAAGCCGATAGCGCATGCTTCTCATACACTTCTACTAGCCGAGAAGAGCTACTCGCAAATAGAAAAAGAAGCGCTGGGCATCATTTTTTTGTGGTAACAAAGTTTCACCGTTTCGTGCATGGAAGAAGACTTACATTACAAACAGACAATAAACCTTTATTAATAATTTATGGATCGAAGAGGTGTTTGTCTACACATACGGCTTGCAGAGATGAGTAATCATTCTCCTAAATTATAACTACAAGATGGAGTATCTCCCATCTTTAAAAATTAGTTATGCGGATTGATACTGAAATCTGTGGAACCTCTTAAGGACACGGTAACAGTCTCTCTACGAACAGAAGTTGAGGTGAAAAACACGTTGTGTACTATTGTAAGAGAACTTCCAGTGACACTTGGAGAGATAAAGACAAAGGCGATAAATGATTATTTTATAAAAAATATTTAAAAAAGGCATAATATTAATAAGAACTAAAAAAATTCCTGAAGCCTATTCCATCTGCGACAATTTATTAATGTACAGTGATCGGGTCGTCATTCCGGCGACATTGCAAAAGCGTATTCTACAAGAAATCATGTTGGGTACCCAGGCCTATCACGGATGAAGAGTCCAATGCGAAGTTACAGCTACTGGACGAACATGGATCGAGATATCGAGAATACATTTAAATCATGTAAAGGGTATGCGTTAGCAGCAAAAACTCTTCACATGAATTTCAAACCCTGGCCTGAAGCAAATCGACCGTGTTCGAGGATTCATATTGACTTTTCTTGTCCATTGGGCAGGTTTTATTATCTGATTGTAGTGAATAGCTTCACAAAAGATACTTAAGTGTAAAAAACAAATGGAAGAAGCATAATTTCGGAGTCGTGGATTGTGTAGTATCGGATAACAGTATTCAAGTCCCATCCAGTGAATTCAAAATGTTTTATCAGTCGTTTCTAGTGGAACACCTCACAATCGCGCCGTATCATGGAAGAAGCAATGGTCTAGCGGGGTGATTTGTTGATACTTTTAAAAGAGCGTTAAAAAAAGCGAGGGGTACTCCACAGAGAAAGCCATGCAGGATTTTCTGAAAGTGTATAGAATGATAACGTTCCATTGCACATGTCACCAGCGGAAGTTATGTTCACAAGAAAGATCAAGACGATTGTCAACAGACTGTTACGGACTCATAAAAAAATCGAACGAAACATAAATGAAAAAAAAAGGACGTTTCCAAATCAGAAAAAAAGGTTATTTTCCAAATGTTTAAGAATAACAAGTCATTTTTGGAAATAAGAATTGGGAATATGCTCTATATGGTGAAAGGTCCAAAATTTACCCATAAGAGACATTTAAGCCAAATCAGGAAAATATATTCTGATACTGTAAAGGACAGTGCTACAGAAGAAGAATTGATCTATGTCGTGTTTGACACATTCGAGTTACCACAAGTAGTTTCGTCTAAGAAAAAGAAAAAAATACTTATGGAGCAAAGGATTAAAAAGGGGGATATTATAGTGTAAGCTGATCTAGCTATTTCAGGAATAAATAGACTTACATAGACACTATAAATACAGTTACGATTAAATGCCGTGGCAGTCATGGATCCAGAATCATGACACATACTTCTGTAATATACTTTGTGTTAATACATCTTTGTGTACTATACCACTGTGTTTGTCTTGATTATTACCGGCCTGCAAGGCCGTAACACACATATATATATATATATATATATATATAAATATATATATGTATATGTCTATGTTTATGTTGATTAATTATTATACTTAATGTGAGTTAATCAACGTTTGTTTCCCTAAGGCTTTTTTACTGTATATTTTAATCACACAAAACAAATGCTAAAATATACTTTAGTTCTGCGATTGAGTTATATTTGAAAAAAAATCTGTTTTAATTGTTCTAATTAGCCATAATTTATAATTAACTGAACAAATCACTCATCTCTTTCTTAGCTATTTATATATTTCTCTCGCCTCTGTCACTCTCTCAAATTTCTCATGAACATTTAGAGAAAAACTCTCATTTTTAGCATCGCCATCAAAATGTGTGTTTGTACACGCCACAAACACGTATGTAAATTAAATGGCAAAATAAAAAGTCTCTTTACTTTTACATAATAATAATAATAATAATAATAATAATAATAATAATAATAATAATAATAATAATAATAAAAAACTCATACAAGCAAGGAGACCGGATGTCCAAATAATCAAAAAGAAGGAAATATCCTGCCAAATCGTAGATTTTGCCGTCCCAGCAGACCACAGGAAATACACGAAACTTGCTAGAGAATTGAAAGGGATAGGGAGTATGAAGAAAGTCAATATAATACCAATAATCGTAGAACCACTAGTAACAGTCCCAAAAACCTGAAAAAATGACTATGAGAAATTGGAATCAAAGGGAAAACTGAAACCATACAACCGATGGCAATGATGAAAACAGCTGAAATCTTAAGGAAAATACTTGAATGCGGAAACCAACGTACATAAGCTAGGAAAACTAATCAGTCACATGCAAGTTGCAATAGAAAAAAAACAAAAACACAGAAAGAACAACACCACAAGAACCAAGGAACAGAAACTACAAGAAATTTCATAAAATACCCCCCCCCCCCCAAAAAAGAGATAGCATCAACCTAGGCTGATACCACACACAAAATAGTCGTGAAGGGTCAAGAAGGATAGAAAGACCAAGAAAGGAGAGCACTAACCAGATCTCCACTGGAAGAGAGCAGAAAGTACTGAGAATTTGGGGAGGCTTATTACCACCCAAATCATAGAGCAGACCAATGGCCGTTGCCAACGAGAAATCGATGGTAAGCGTCTGTTGTGGTAACGCAAAGTCATTTGCAATAGTTATCGAAAGAGGTGAAGAGTACTGGAAATCTGGGGAGACTTGTTGTCACTCAGACTCCAGGGAACATCACCAGTGATTATCAGTGAACAATCACTGATGATGACCTGTGTGAGAACTAGTGAGTACAAATAATAATAATAATAATAATAATAATAATAATAATAATAATAATAATATAGAAGTAAAGAAACTTATTACTTTTAGTTATATAAAGAAGAATTCTTAAAAGATATGCCACAGTAGAATAAATAGTGGTAGTGGTTGTGACTCAACGGGTCACGAGCACAACTAGTATATGTAGTTATATGTATATATTTATATATCTATGTAGAAAACAGGGAAATATATTCTAACTTATGATATAAATAATCATTGAAAAAATCCTTGTATCCGAAAAAGTTTATTCATTTCACATAACGCTTCAGTAAAATGTCTACCTGCTTCAGATGTATAAAAGCCTAGGAAAATACTCGTATTAACTTGGAGAAAACATTATAATTTAGGTAAAGTAAAAATAAGTGGAAGCTAGAGAACAATAAAGGGAAAGCGGGATACGTGTGGTAGTGAAAGAGGAGAACATACACGCAGAATGAACAGAGAGAAAAATGGAAGAAAAAGAGGTACTAAAATTTGATAACTAGATGTATACATTTGCATCCAAATTCAGGAGTTGTGATACTGTTGTATAATTGATTGGGTACGTCAACTAGTTTTTATTTGGTTGAATTATTATGTTTGTAGGAGGACTTAAGGCGAGTTAAGTCATAAACAGGATGCATTGTAGACAAGAGTCGGTGTGATTCAGGGGGTTAACCTTTTGGGACAATCTACCTAGCATGAGAACTAAGCTTAGCAGAAATTGCCAGTCTGGATGGAGAAATCAGAGCAACTGGACATATTTTGAGATGTCCTAAAATGCATTTAAAGAAACAATGCGTTTCTTTTTTTTTTTCTAAGGAGTCAAAACTTATTAAGGCCCAGAGACCACACAAGGATAAGGGTTAATGAGTCTGTCAGGTGGGCGATGAGACAAAACCGTGCCTTCGCTCTTTGTTGCTTTACAGTCAAAAAATGAACACAGCACACTAAGCTATCTTCTTCTGTAAGAACGTGTTGATTAATTATTTGATGTAACTAAGGTTGTCTGCCTGAAACTACTTTTATGGTAGTTGGTGAATTATCTTCGGTCTGAGAGGGTGGCAACAATATTGGTGGACACTTGGACATGAGAGCCAGGTATGTGTTTTGATTAAGAAATGGAATGTATTATGGGAGGCTGGTAACAAGGGGGGGGGGGAGTTTGCTTATATAACAACACTCTAAACTTCCCCACGGGGCAGAAACTTGAACTGCCAACGTGAACGCTGCAAATCCTAAACACTGGTAGCAACATGTTTTCCCAAAGGTCAACTTGCCAAATATGTACGATTTACTAATTCAATGCAATCTGAGATGTTTAGGCCATGTGAGTAGACTTTACACCAACCGCCTGCCCCAAAAGACACTGTTCTCTTCACTAAAGGCAGGTGTTCACAGATGATGGGTGATCAAAGTTGAGATACAAGACAACCATCACAAGAAATTTAAGTGGCGAGGAATATACTTGCCAAGAACATACCAATCTGGAGAAACCTAATCCGAAGGAAGTCATCATCGGACACAATGGACTGTAAATAGTGATAGTGTAACATATCTGGAATGAGGATTCTTCGTACCGTAAAAACTGAAGTTTTCTTGACACGTTTCGTCTTCATAGTAGTAGTAGTAGTAGTAGTAGTAGTAGTCGTAGTAGCCGTGTGTAGAATTCTTCTGCCTTTCTTTCTCTCTATTGCAGCTGCTGTCATAGTCGGTGAGTGTGCAGATTGTTTTCTTTGTAATAGTGTCAGTAATAGTTGAAGAAATAAAAAAACACACCAACAACATTATTTTGCTCTGGGTTTCCAATTTGTTTTTTTACAAGTACATTACATCTGTGATTTCATGGTATTAAGCTTCCCCTCGCCCGCTCCCTGGGAAGAGGGACAGACGGAAAGCTCTGAAAACACGTCCAGCTCACTTCAGATCGAAAAACTAAGATAAAGATTTGATTAGCTTATTCGCTACATGTCGCTGTGTCCTTCTTGCACATGACGTTATTTTCTGACATGTTAACTTTATTTCTACTCTAGATTTCTAGTGGAGATTTCCTATTTTTACTTAATCTAATTTACGATGAAAATTTTCTTTTCTTATGCCATTCTTGCATCCCAATGTCCAAAATTTCTACAGAAGTAGATATGAAGAAATTAACCATTGTTCAGTCAGGGATAGTGTCAACCTTTGAGAAGATGTGTAAAAATGAGTGATGGTGTGTGTGTGGGTGTATGTGTGTGTGTGTATAATTGTTTCTATGTTAATACTTTTATCAGGTTGATGAAATTAGAAACGCGCCTTTGCAATTCAAAATGGCACTAAACATGCATTAGTGATGTAATTTATTAAAAAAGAAATACTTAATGGCCTTTTATTGTGTAAAGGAAAGAGACATTTCATGTGTAAAAAAACAGTAAATGCATAGGTGTGAATGATGCCTATGTCTGTGTATATATATATATATATATATATATATATATATATGTACAATCAGTTCGTTCACTACGATCTTGCAAACCTTTTCTATGTTAATAAATTTTTTTTCAGATAGACGCAATTCAAAATGTGCCTTTTTCAATTAAAATCGCATGGAACATCCATTAGGGATTTAATTAAGCAAAAAAATAATAATTACACACGAGTGACAGAGGAAGCAACTATATGCAAAATAAAAGAAGAGATAACGAAGAGCCATGTTGGAAAAAGAAATAAAAAAGATGTTATCAACTAGATATATAGATTTGCATCCAAATTTATAGTTGTAATACAAAAGAATTAACTATTGTTGTGTCAGATATTGTGTCCATGTTTTAGAGTGTTTGTAAATGGAAGAGGGAAATATACTAGTTAGATTCATGGTTAATTAAAACAATAACGTTATGATTTTATTATTTCATGTACTCATACATCTATACTAGAACAAGTAAAATTAATTCTTCAAACAGAATAGTTTTGCATCAATTTTTGTCTCGCTACAAAAATTAAAATCAAGATATAATGATACTAAACGTTATGTCTAGAATTCTTATTCCAATTTTGATCAAAATCCATTACATGATTTAATTCTAGAAAATGCCTAAGATTTAAGGCTTAAGTTTAAGGAGTCTTAAGAAAAAATTGAAATTCAGGGAATCTTGCTTAATTGGTGTCTAATGACTATGGATTAAATTCAATGTAAATCTGAAATATTTGAATTTTCAAATATGAGGTTGCACAAAAGATCATAGTATCGAGCAAAAATCGTTATAACTTAATAAATTTGATGAATTGACTCGTAATATTGCTCGGATGTATAAATATTGTGGTATCCTAGCAATTTCCTTATTTTCTTATATTTATCTCTCTTGATCTCGATTACTTCTCCTTGGTTGTCGTTGTTGTATCATATCATCATTTTGTTTGTTTATTAAAGACTTTGAAAAATCTCCTGCATTTTACTCTGAACCTATCGCAACAAGCAATTTACATCATCAAATTTTGCCAACGTTTTCTAGTCAGCTTGTTCTTTGTAACTAGAATCTTTACCATATTGTTGGTCATGAATTAATGATGTCTGCATTCAAAATTATCTTAATATGTACTAAGTATGACATACCTCTGAGGCCATCAGAACAAACCTGTCTTTAAGGCTCACATTACACACTCATCGTATGAGAATGATACAATGGATATGTAATGTGAGTTTTAAAGACAGGCTTAGATCTGAAGATTTCAGAGAAAGATTACATCTGGACATTATAGGAAGATATACGCAGAACAGAAGACTTCGATGGTATAGCCATGTTGAAAGAATGGATGAGAGTTCTTAGATTAGTGGATATAGAAGAGTTGAGGTAGGAAAATCAGTTCACTGGGAAAGCCAAGGAAAACATAGGGAGAAATAATAAGAATGAACTTGAGAGAAAGAGGGATAAATAAAGACCTGACCAGAGACAGGTTAGTTTGGAAGTCAATTTCTAAAAGCCATCCAACACACACCAGTATGTAAGACTGATGATGATGATGATGATGATGATGATGAGGAGGAGGAGGAGGGCATACCACCTACATGTTTATTCTATTTCATTTTTAAATAAATACCCATTTTTTTGGTGTCCACAATATTAATTGAAAAGGACAGTTTTTGTACAATGTTCGTTTGTCTTCTGCTTTTATCAAATTTGTTCCATTCGTTTTTCACAAACTTATATGACAAGGAGGGTAGAAAACGGACCTTTCCAGATACCTCCGATTTGTTTGCAATTTTTAAAAATTATCTAAAATTATCTAGATAGGTATCAATATTTCCATTGATGTATGGCAGGGACAACCATTATAATCTGTTGTAATATGTCCATGTATGTATCAATGAATGAGTAATACGTGCCCTATTTGTATTGTTTCCTTAAGAAGCCTGCTTCCATCATCTTTAGTGATGATGAATAAAAAATGAAGAAACTACACTTGCCATATGTCCTCATTCCGGAGAAGTTACCACACATCACTATGATGGAAGCAGGCTTCCAATTCACCTGAAAAGACAACACAACAGCAGTAGTCAACAGCAACAATTTATCTAGAAATTGGTCCATACCAAAGTCAAAACACAAAGATGACTAATTAGGTGCTCCATTGACAACTGCAAATGGCAGTCAGACGACCTTCAAGATGCTCTCACAGCCATATTAGGTCAGAAATGCATGACAAACCAGTTCATACGAACTACACATCTTTGGTGAAACACACATAAATTGAAAATAGACTAAAATAGGTGCATTCCAAAGATAATGGGACATGTTCAAAATTGATACAGACATAGCAGAGGCCCAAAAGGCAATTGCACTCTTCCATTGCTGTAGTGAAGAACTGAAACTAGACTTAATGAGAGACTTCCAGACAAACATTGCCATAATGACTGAAACTGACCTCCTTGCTGAAATCAAATGTTTAGCGGTGAAGGAAGAAAGTGTTTTTGTGCGCCAAATGAAACTGGGTAAGATGACACAGACTCCTGGTATGGGTATTAGAACATTCTTTGCTAACCTTCACGGCCAAGCATCACTATACAATTTAACAGATATATGTACAGAACCAGGCTGCACACATACATTCAAATACAGTAAGGAAATCATTAAGGATAATTTGATCAGGGGAATTTCAGACCCAGAAATATTAACAGACCTCCTCCGCGATGCAAAAACCGATCATAACCAAGAAGAAGTTATTCCTGGTGCACAAAGAACAGCGTAAAGCAACGAACAAATAGCCGCTTCTCCTTGATCTTATTCTCCTACAAGCAGACGATCTCATTCTGATCAGACCAACCTGCGTCTAAATCAAAGGACACATTGTATGTTATAGTATATATTTGTAATACATTCAATCTCTTTAACAGAACTCGCTTTTCTTCTGCTTTACTTTATCAGTAGTATTCGACTATTGTAATTCTTCACTTTATCGCATCCATATATAGTATATAACAGTTAAAATAAGTAAACAGGTCTCATTTGTACGGGGGAAAATGGGAAACAATTATTATTTGTTTTTTTTAGATGGAGCCATTGATTAGTAAGAGGATGGCTCAACAAGAACTTGTTTACATTGGACTTGAAAACGACCATATTATAGTCAGCCTGGAAGCAGCCCCGCGGTATTGTGTTCCACAGACGGGTAGTTCTAGGAAAGAAACTTTGCTCATGGAAGTTTTGTTTAGTTTTAGGGAGAGAGAGAGAGAGAGAGAGAGAGAGAGAGAGAGAGAGAGAGAGAGAGAGAGAGAGAAAAGGAAATTATTATTGGCAGTGGTTGTAGCTAGACGAGTTTTTATTGTGAATGTTTTACAGGGAGGAAACCATAGATTGGAGCTCAGTCGAGACGCACACATCTTCTAACTACCCTTTTACATGGTTTGTTGCACTTTGCTATTTTTTACTAATAAAATTGATTTAATTTGATTTATTGCAAGGCTTTCTGCATATTTAGCTATCGGTGCAGAAATAATTACCATGACATGGCGACAACTTTTACTCTCAAGAGACGCAGGATTTTCATCTCCATTTGTGTGTGAAGGGACTTGAAAGATACGTTTTCAAAATGTTAGTTTTTACCCTTTAACCAACAATGAATGATTGTATCTTATAACCTCATCGCAACCTACACCATAACTAAGAAGATTTATATTATTTGGATTATTCGAACAGTTGTTCTCATGTTGGATGCTATTCTCACAATGTTTCGGCCGATGTAACCTCAGACCTTCTTCAGATGCGTCTTGTTGAACTCGGGAATCTTTAAGTCTAACTCGGGAATCTGTATGGAATTTCAAACAGAACCCGTTATTTAATCCACGGGGGTAGCGTGCTTTCGTTCCATCAGCCATGATTGGGTAGAAGTCTTAAGTAATTCGTAATTGTATTTTTAGTATCACCCGTACTGAGGATTGAACCTACAACCTTCAGAAGACTGTCACTTAGAACTGATTATTACTTAGCACTTATATCCGTTATGCCACGTTCCATTTGAAATTCCGTATAGATTCCTGAGTTCGACATAACGATTCTCAAGCTTGACAAGACGCACCTGAAGCAGGTCGGAGGTTAAATCGGCCGAAATGTCATGAGAATAACATCCAAGATGAGAACAGTTATCCTAAATATTCAAATAATACCAATTATCAATCCTCATCTAAAAAATCATGAACAAGATTTAATTTAATCACCGATGCAATGCAACACTTGGCCAATGCCGCTATCTTTTGTTTTAGATTTCACAACGCTCTTCAGTAACAGATTCAAATACTTTGACAATCATTCGCATCAGTTTTCAATGTTAACAATTTCCTCATCAGATGATAATTTGTTGATATGTCATTTGAGATGATCTTTGCAGCTGTTTGGAGGATGCGTTCCGTCTCATCTACGATTGTATATTTTCTATTTTTGTACGAAATATCACAAGACACTTTAAGATATTTTTAAAAACAAACAACATTACCATTTCTATTTACTTCTAAAAAATAGACACGGCCTTGATGTCTTCTCTTTTGATCTACCTTTCTATCTTTTGCTTGTGTAAACATCATTGATACAAGAGAGTGCTACCATTTTTTCACGAAGATCATTCAGCAAATAGAGTTCGACCTGTCTACAGCCATTCACAGAGTAAGTCAAATGCGTCATTATTTCCCTCTATAATGGGTTGACCTGCCGTTATTTATAGCTTCGCAACTTTCTGACACGCAATAACTCTTTTACTGCAGCTAGAATGATCGCTTGTTTCGGCTGATGCTGGGTCGTTGCAAGACATTGCTCTCTGTTGAACCTCCTCTGTCCATTCGTCTCGTTTTCTACAGTTGATCTTTGAAATGAAACGTATTTGCAGATTTCTTTTTGTGATTCTTCTTGTTAAAAAAAGTTTGTTCAGCATAATATAAACAATAAGCGATGAAGCTAGAACGACTATTCGATGAGCGGGTTTTCTTTGTCACATTCAGAGATTCATTCTCCTTGCATGTTTTATGTTTAAGACTGTTGTACGCCTTTACATGCTATTCAGTCGGTGATATTTCTTCAAGCAAGTTGGTCAATTCATCCTCATTTAATCTCTGACTCTAATCAATCAAAGTCTGTATCCTTCGCAACGTTGAGGTCAATGGAACAGACAGTGTTTTGCATATTACACACAATTCCAAAAGTCAGCTGCCTTTGTCACTTGCTATTCCTCCTCCCCCTCCCCCTCCTCCTGAAGGAATCACTCAAGTAAATTAAGAAAGATGTAGAAGAAAATAATAGATGAAGAAAGCAGTGGTTGCATTTAAATTTAAAATTGTACAAAATGAATGAAAAAAGGCTGAATTCTCGTTAGTTTCTCGGACATAGGTATGTTTTGTCTTTCATTGTCGTTCCTTAGCAACCAATGACAGTACAGAAAATTGGAGCTCACAAATCTTTCTCTTTATATGAAGTTAGGTATGTGTATATGCTTATACATTTCTATGTACAGGATTCACTCCTAAATTAATGCACCGATTATTATGAATTATGGAATATATATTCCAGGCAAAACGGTGAGTAACATAAGCACATTATTATTTTTTTGTAAACTTTACCATTTAGGCGGCGTGCTTCCAAGATATATATATATATATATATACACATACATATATATATGTATATATTTATATACATATATATATATGAAGAAGAATGGAAAGGAATTAGAGATATGCTCTATCCTGGATATTGAGCTGTATACTCTTCACAATAGGTTTTACCTTTCCTAAAAGTTCGCTTTTAGTACACCACTTTATATGCATATATATATATATTTATATACATATATATATATATTTATATACATATATATATATTTATATACATATATATATATATTTATATACATATATATATTTATTTATACATATATATATATGTATATACATATATATATTTATATGCATATATATATATTTATATATATTTATATACATATATATTTATGTATATATATATATTTATATACATATATATTTATATATATATATATTTATATATATATATATTTATATATATATATATTTATATATATATATATTTATATACATATATATATATTTATATATATATATAAATATATATATTTATATAAATATATATATAAGTGAATCTAATACATATATATATATATGTATATATATATATATATATATATATATATATATATTAGATTCACTTCTAAACTAATGAACCAATCATTGTGAGTTATGAAATATATATTCTAGGCAACACAGTGAGTAATCTGGACACATTATTTTTTTTTGCAAACTTTACAATGTAGAGGGGGCTGCCCCTCCTCCCCCAAAATTTTAAAAATAAGCGAGATACAAAGATTCAATAGAGAAAAGAATTGCTCTAAATCAAAATTTGAATTATATTTTGCTATAAAATTTTAATCAGACCAGTGCATGTGCGCATGTGCTTTAATAATATGTAAACTTCTAAACAAATGAACTCATCATGTTTAAATATGGGATACATATTCTAGACAACACGGTGAGTAACGTGGGCACATAATTCTTTTTTGTGTAAACTTTACCATTTAAGTGGTGTGTTCCTGAAAGCACCTAATGTTATATATATATATATATATTGCTCATGCTTGTCCTGGGACGGGTATTCTTCTAGTTACATATAGATGAGAGTTAATAAAAATGACCAAGATAACATGTATTACTTACTAACAGTGTTGTCTGGTGAAGTAGTAAGCAATTCATTTTTATCCATTACAATTGATTTCCTACTGTTGTCACATGCAATTTAAATATTAGTGTAAAAAAAACAACTAATCGAGGTAAAACAAAAAAAAAACAATAAATATGACAGTTAAATCTTACTTAAAGAAAAAATATGCAAGTAAAGTTTTACAAAAAAAAATATGCAAGATAAAAAATATGCATGATTAGTTTTACTTAAAAAAATAAACTAATCCCCCATTTCTCTCTCCTGAATCATTAAATAAATCATCTTTAGATTAATTCCTATTTTAGTCACAAAAATATTAAGAACATGGGGATTATTTTTGTGTCTATTAAAATTGAAAGAAATTCTTTCCTTTATTTTTTTTATTATCAGTTATTAAGATTAAGCCTGCTCTTCTTTGCTTATAAAATTAAATTTGCATACATGATTATTAAAGTAAACCGGACACACATGCGTTTACCTTTATTATACGGATTAATAGATTTTGGAAGGCTGTGACAATGCAGGAACGTGTGATCATCAGGAAAACTGAGCAAAAGAACGAAAAACAAAAACGACGATAAGACAATATATGGCATTTTGCCACCTGCGAGTAATAATTTTCTTTTTGTTTGCATGGGAAGCGCAACTTTGATAAGGAGGCGATGCCTTGAAATATTAGAACTGCACAAGCGTACACTCTATACATTGAGGAAGTGACAAATAAAAAAGAAAATTATTACCCACAGGTGCCAAAACGCCATTTATTTACGTATCATCGTTTTTTGTATTTTCCTTGTTTTGTTCAGTTTTCTCTGATGCTCATACCTTCCCGCGTTGTCACAGCTCTTCAAAATATATTTATACACTACACACAACGCTTCAAGCAAACTATACTTAAATATTAATTATAGGCTTCAAACAAAGCATGAGCACCTTATTTCTCATTGAACATTCCTTCTGCAAACTCAATCCTGAAATATTGAAATATTTTCCCAACTTTATGTCTCCCTCGTATAACCACTTTCAGAGTTAGACGTCAAGGTCTCTGCCCCATATTTAATATGTGATATCCAACACATGGAGAGAGTTAAACGACTGCCTACTCGAATGGTGCAGGGACTACAGGATCTGCTTTATGAAAGTCAACTCGAGAATCTTAACGTTTTCTTCTTTGAGTGCTGACGTTAACACAGTGATCTTATTTTGGTCTACAATGTCCTCAATGACCACTATGATCTCCCTCATAACCTACTAGCCACTCCTACACCAGAAAGAAGTCTGCGTGAACATTACCATAAACTGTTTTGCCGCCGATTTCGATTGAACCGGAGCAGGCCGCTTTCTTAATCAGGATCCCTGGACCTTTGAATAGACTTTAAGAAGATATAGTGAATAGGCCAACAACCCAGCAATTCAAGGTGAATTTAGACAAGTGCTGGATCATTGTATTCTCTTCTGTGTAAATGTCTACCCCTTCTTTTCCCTACATGACAACTGAAGCTTATTTTATTTTTTGCCAAATTAATTGAATTGAATTGAATCACATTTTTCTTAATATGACTTTTGCACTAATTGTGCAATTTAAAAACTGAAAATCATGCATAATATTTCTATATTAGGGAGTTTATGCAGCTGATAATTTTCAAAATTTGTTACTCTCGGATTTTATGAAATTTGGTTAAAATTCATTTCAACTTTAGGGACAAAACCAGAGAACAAAGTGATACGTTTCATTCAAAATGAGTAAGAAATATTCTTCCTAAAATGGTCAAGAAGCAACATGGCCTTGCAAACGTTATTGTTCAATCCCATGGGAATTGTAACACTTCCTTAATTACCTTGAGCAGCAAAGCTTAAACAGTTTGACCCTTCTCACCTCTTTGCTGCCCGACTAAAAAAAAATCTATCTCCTAATTCTCGTCTGATGTTGGTCAGAAGAGTTCTTTTCAACTCCCGGAGGTTCCATATGTTACCTCCTTTGTTATATAACAGAGAAGTAATTTTATTTGCAGATTGGGAGGTGACAGTGGCTAAGTGGTTAATGACATGGACTGACAACCTGGATGTGCCAAGTTCGAATCCAGCTCGTTCCTACATCTCAAAATTTAAATGCTCGAATAATTTTTTACGAAATGAAAAAACAAACAAACAAAAAGAAACAAGAAATTAGTGAAAAATACTGTGATAGGATCAATAAAATAATAAAATGATTTTTTAGAAACTCACCAAAATCAAATGCTTGAATATTTTTTTTTACTAAATGAAATCACTTAGGATGTTGGCAACCTTCACATGATTCCTCCCGTAAGTACCTGATGTATTTCTAGAAGGAATTCTAACTAGAAATATATCAGGGGAAACGAATGCCAACAATAGAATAATCTGATTCATACGAAATGAATGAATGAATGATCAGCAGATTCAAGATTTCTTTAAATAAACTCTGGATGATTCCTTGATAATTTGACAATTTCAATTAAAAGATTTCATCTATCTTTTATAGATATAAAAAACGAACGCGTCTGTCTGTCCACTTTCTTTCTCTACTTTTCCTATCTAATACAGACCTAAAAATCATACCAATTATAACCTGAATTGTTTATAAGAAAAATAAAAGAATATAATTCATTTGTCCTTCAGTTGTGATATGTGCGAAAACATTTAGGAAATCAAGAATCACAACCCCCAAAAGTAAATTGACCGAAAAGGACCGAAATGACTCTCTTCACCCAAAATGCTAAACATTTATCCACAACGTAGAAAATATCCGTACACAGAACTGTACATTATAGTAAAATGAAAACAACGCTCGCATAAGAAAGCAATAAAAATGAATAGTTAATTAATGAGGTGTCCTTTAACAACGCAATATTCAAATTAGTTAACCTTCGGACGTTGTTTGCATAGATATGACTGAGTTTATTAGAAAGCTGTTCTTCTATCATGTATCAAATTGGCGTTTTAATATAACTGCCAGTGCGACAAAAGCCTCTGATAGAGATGCGAGGACACATCTAAAGATCGTTCAGTCTTTTTCAGAAAACAAAATTAATAGCAATTTGTATTATTTGGACTAAGGTTCTCATCTTGGATGCTATTCCCACAACGTTTCGGCCGATGTAACCTCCGACCTTCTACAGATGCGTTTTGTCAAACTCGGGAATCTTTATTTTGAATTCGGGAATTTGTACAAAATTTCGAATGGAACCTTCTATTTAATCCACGGGGGTAGCCTGCCATCATTCCATCAGTCATAGCTAAGTAGAAATCTCTAGTAAGTCTGAATTATATTCTTAGTATCGTCTGTAAGGTCCACATGGTAAGGTGCAATGGATAAAGTGCTAGGTAATAATCAGTTTTCAGTGACAGTCTTATGAAAGTTGAAGGTTCAATCCTCAGTGCAGGCGATACTAACAATATAATTAAGGATTACTTAAGACTTCTATCAGGCCATAGCTAACGAAACGAGAGAAGTCTACCCCCATGAATTAAATAAAGGGATCTGTTCGAAATTCCATATAGATTCCCGAGTTTCACATAAAGATTCCAAAGACAAACCTGAAGAATGTCAGAGGTTACATCGGCCGAAACGTTGTAAGAATAACATCCAGAGTGAAAACATTAGTCTTAATAATCGAAATAATACAAATTATCAATCGTCTTCTCAAAAATTCTGAAACTTAGTAGCAGTTGTTTTCTTAATTTGTTTAAGATTTAAAGATTAAAAATACTTTCATTATTTCAGAATTTTTTGTAATTGATTTTGACGAGTTTCCAAAAAATCATTTTATTGATCCTACTACAATATTCTTCACTAATTTCTTGTTTTTTTTTTTTTTTGAGTAAATAAAAATATTCGAGCATTTTAATTTTTTAGATGTGGGATTTTTATAATTTTTATGTTTGCCTAAATTTCTTTATTTTTTTTGCTGATCACAATTTTCTGTTTGAAACTAAATATATAATTTGAAGCAATTTCTTTCTTTTTTTAATCATAAAAAAACAAGATGCAAAACTATATAAGCTGAAAAATTGTAATGAAGCACAACATGTTCAAGCGGTTATGTAGATACTGTTCTCCCGAGTGAGCTGGTACTGCAATCTAGAAGAAAACAATGACCATTTTTACTTGAAATACATCCTTAAATTTTCGTAGCTACGTCAAATCGTAATCATTCGGCAATTATGTTTGCAGAGAAATTTTATCATGTAAACAGTATGTGAGGTTAGCAGGGTTCATGCGGTTAACCCATTTGGCAATCGCTTGGATGAGAACGATAACTTAGCGGAAGTAATGTGAAAGGACGGATGAGAGAGTGCGGAAGAATCAGTCTGCATGGGACCAGAGCTGTGAGCGGACATGAGTGAGATGTCTTAAAATCAGTTTGAACGAAGCTGTACACTTCTAACAGGGGTCTCCTTCCGCATTTCAACTGAATAAATATAAAAAATGATAGTAATAAAATATTCGACCACCGATAGTAATCAACAAAGAACCGTAAACAACTACACTATAAACCAAATATATTTAACTAACCTATGCCTTATCATACTATACACTAAAGCCATGAGCAAACATTAAAAACATCTAAGCTTCAGAAAGAACAACGCTATATAAAATCAAAAATTAAAATCAAAACAAGCAAACTAGCAGCCAATTACAGATCAAGCTGATTAGCACTCCAGCCGCTGGCATTAAACAACATCATTTCCCGCTATCTACACAACACTTTGTTCTTATCAGTAATTCCCCGTATTTAGTCAATAGGCTGTTGCCCTGAAGTATCGCCCATTAAAAGATTTAAGAAAAAGAAATAAACACACGTTACAGGTAATATAATTAATACTATCATTGCATTATCTTGTATTATCGTTGTTGCCTTTTGTTTTGTAAATATCGCTCCAAACACTTTATCACACCTGAGGCTATTCTCTATCTCTACAAACCTACTATCAGACATTGTTGTCATATTTGGGCTGGTGAATCTCTGTCTCATTTGAGAGTTCTTGATAAGGCTCAGAAGCGTATCTGTAATTTGATTGGACCCCCCCCTCTCATGCTTTTTCTCTGCACCCTCTCTCTCACAGACATGATGTTTCTCATCTTAGTCTCTTTTATAATTACTATTATGGCATGTGTTCTTTAGAATTGTCTGATTATTCCCTGCTTCATTTGTTCCAGCTTGTTTGATTCATTGGTCTAGTGGTCTTCATCATTTTGCTGTTCAACACTAATGTCAATAGGCATCTCCTGTCTTTCGTTGTCTTTAGATCCTTACATCAAGTGGCTTCATGCCTTGTCTGGAGCGACTTTTATAAAAAACAAAATAAATATATTTACACATTCCCACATATATATCTAATGCTGACTTAACACACTGCGACAGCTTCGAACCTATGTATCCTAATTAAAGTATAACTGTTGAGCCTTGGTGGAGGTATATGCTCTACCGAGTTCCATTTAGTTTAATTTAAGTATTGATTTTTTCCGAATCGATTATTATCCAGAAAAAATTTCTTTATTTTTACTTGCGAATGTTATCATTGAAAATAAAAGAAATGATTTAGAATAAATTTTCAGCTTAAATTTAATCTTGTTAAAACAGGAAAAAATAGAAATAAAATAAGTGGTCGCTACTATCTTTCTCCAAGTGATTTTATGGAAATATATTTAAATTAAAATCCTACAGATCGAATGTGGTGAAAATTGACAAGATTAACATTGATTGATTTATTGTATTCAGAATAATAAATTGTTGGGACAGTTCTCAGAAAAGAAGTCTCTTTGAAGAAAATAGTATTAAACAATTCTATTTAGGGGATGTGATACATATGCAGAGGGGAGATAAAGGAGGGGACAAGGTGGAGCGTTTGCCCCGGTAAGTTTCCTATATTTTTTCCATAAACATTTTCCAGCAGTTAAAAGAAAAGAACGGATAATCTTAAAATCTGTCTATGCAATCTGCATGTTTAATGATGAAAATACTTTTGGGCCAGAGTTATCTCCCTTGGAGATATTTGGTTTTAACGCCAGAGGGCGCTACTCTGGTATGCTTTTGTATTCTCGTTCCCGTCGTGGTAGGAAATTAAAAAAATAAGAATGGCACTTACTGGTGCGACTTTAAAATTGTACGGATGTCTGTCCAACCTCCTCTGCTTTTAAACTCTAACGACTTTGCCTGAGCCCTCTGGTTACGAGCAAAGTGTAGTATTTGTTCTGATACTACACTTCATCTTTTCTGTCTTCGGTCAGTGAAGGAGAAAACCTTCTAGACTGAGACAATTTTTATTTTTGTCTCAATCCAAAGTGGCTCGTTTTAGGGAGCTGATTTTCCCCAAAATTAAAAACCAACCATGGGTTTAACTTTACTTTTGTGAGGAGACGAATAAACAGAGATTTTGCATATTAGGTTATCTTTCTGATAAAGTCAACCGACAATAGTTAAAAAAACGAATAACCCTTGTTTCATATATTCTCCGAGTGGTACATCTTTAATTCTGTAACTTTGCATTGCTGTGCATTCGCAAGCTTTTATTTTGTCTCTTTAACAACACGTGCATTTGTTGTGTTGTCGTGAAACATTTCCTTTGTGTACCACAATGTATTACATGTTTTTGACCATGCTTTTATATCTAGTCTCCAACAACTTTAAATAAACATAAATGTTATATGTTAAACTGTTTCTTATTATCTTTCTTTCAGTCACACCTTTTATGTGGGTGACCACGAGGCTAAATCAACCAATGGTTGACTGTCCCGTCATAAGATGATCTGAGACTCCACACATTAGGAAAAAAAGAAACCCCAACATAATGATAGCATTGGAAGTGTATTGTACATTGTAAAGAGAGATAGAAATGTGCCAGTAAAATGCCAATTAAAACATTTTTAGATTTATAAGTTGAATGTAAAAAATTCAATAGTTTGTGTAAGAAAGTTTTAGTGTCAAAAGGTGAGATGTTATATGAACTTGCCTCTGATTAATTGTGTTGTGTGAACTGATACATTTTTTTTCTTATTTTTTGAAGTGTTAATTAGGTGTGCTCTGCTTTCAGGTGCAATGAACTAAGTTCATATTTTCTTGTTATCAGGAAGTGGCAGTGGTACAGTGGTACAGTGGTTACTAGTGCAGACTGTGGACTCGGCATGCTGTGTTCAAGTGCTGTTGGGGCTTTTGTAATATCATATATATATATTGGATATAAATCCATCTGTCTTCCTCTATAAACAGCAAATAATTCAATAGTTCAAGGTTGGAGCATGGGATTTCTTGAATTAATCTTATTTCCCGGGCAACGCCGGGACACGGGTCATCTAGTTGGATATAACTCCATCTGTTCTTCCAGCTATGGGTTTAATAGTAGGGTAAACTATTATAGGTAAGGCAAGTAGTGTAGGAGTAGCAAAACTATGAAATACCCCCAGTTGTGATTATTTTACAACTGCCATGTTCTCATAAAAAGCAGTGGAATTACTGGGAGAGATGTGGGTGCCATCAATTGTGATGAGGGCACTAAAATGAAAAAGTCTTATTAGAGCCTAAGATCTAATCTTTGGTCTGAAGCCAATGCCTGGTGCGGCATTCACTGTATGCGGGTTGATTCGGCTTCCTCCAAAGGAAATATTAAATTCACCCCCAGTCGCATGTATATCCCGGTCAGGGGAGATGATGACGTTAACTTTTGCAGTTTTTATTTTTTTTGCAGGGAGATGTCGCCGACCTTCCTCATACAGCGCCTGGTATTCTCAAATGATCACCCGTCTGTTACTGACCAGGATTAACGTTGCTTAACTTCAGTGATAATCATCTTCAAGTCCAGTGTATCAACGTGATTATGCCGTATGATGACAATGGTCTTACTAAATGCAGTTGCTGAGGCCGGAAGTGATGATAAGAGTGACTGACAATGTCTGGCTATACCAGAGAATACCCCCACCTCTCTCTCTCTCTCTCTCTCTCTCTCCATAACTCTTATTAGAAACCTAGGTCACAAAATCTATGAAAGTATGTAAAAATAAACGGTGCTATGAAACTTATGAATTAGATTAAGCTCTGCTGACTAAAAACGAACATATGTTGGTTCTTTGCTCAAACAATGAATGACCATGTGTTTTGAATTAATACCAACTATTCTCATCTGTGCTTTAAATTCTTTAGAATGTGCTATTATTCAACATAAATGGATCTTATTTATCTCCTCTCCAGGAGGTTAGGCAAAAGGGCAGGTGTGGTTTTGAAAAGCCAGCGCACTAGGATTAGTGCGCTCTTGCCTACAAAAAATGCCTGAGCAGCCTCGTTACCATTCCCCGGTAGGGGCGCCTCAGACAATTAGCAATAAACTAACCCTTTTTAGAAAGAACCTCCTGAGATTAAACAGAAGTATACCTCAGCCTGACAGTAACAAAGTCACTGTCGGACTGATGTCGAGAACATATCCTCGACTGGTAAAAAAACACGTACTCAAGCTGTGCCAGGTAAGTATATTAGATCTGACGGATAAATATCTTTTCATCCTGATTTCTGTAAAGACATTCGGCGTCTTTAGTCTGAAGACAGTGGTCTTACTAAACACAGCTGTTGAGGCCAGAAGTGGTGATAAGAGAAAGACTGTCCTTCTGTCTGTCTGTTTGTCTCTCTCTTGCCATACTTTAGAAAAAAAACACTACTCCCATATTTTCTCAAGTCTACACAGTAAAATATGAATTTATTTTTTACCATTTTCCATTTTACTTCTTAAATGTCTTTGTGAACCACATGAGAGTGCTTCTCTGCTGACTACAACATAGTCGTCTTCAAGTCCAATGTCAACACATATTTGTTGAGTCGTCCTCTTAAGTAATCAAATCCTGCCCTTTTCATCCATTTTTTCCAATCCTCTTATGGTATTGGTTTACATCCAATTGATAATCTCATTAATCCTTATCCTCGAAGTGGCATTTGAGCCTTGATAAGCGGTGAATCATTAGTATAAAAAACAAAAAAGCCTGTCCATATTTCATCAAATAAATATTTGTTCAAAAACTAAAAAAACGAAATATAATCTGCATTTGTTTTTGATCTACACTAAAAATGAACGTCTTCTTAAAAACCCACTCACATCTTATTTTTCAATTCCTGATGAAGAAACTAAAGAAAATCAAATTAACTGATGGCACATAAATCTGAATATATGGAGCATGAAATAAAAACAATCGGTCTTGCAAATTAAATAAAGGGTTAAGTTAAAAATTTCTGGATGGTTGTTTTGTTTTACGATATATCAACCCTTTTGGGGTTATTTAATGCCGAATCCAATCATTTTGAAAAAGGTTTTTATGCTTCAATTTCTAATATCTTCAAACATTTATTCTTGTTGTGCATTTCTGTTTTGGTTGGGTTGTATTTTTTGTTTGCGATTGTTTTGGTTTGTAGATTAATTTGTTTTGTAAACATACAGTTTGTCAATAAATAGTCTAGAAATAACAGTTTCTATTTAATGCATAGATTGGACGCTGACAGTAACCACTACTCCAGGCTTCCTAACGACTTAGCTTGAGCCTTCTGGCAAGGAGCAAAGTGTAGTATTTGTTCTGATACTATGCTTCATCTTTTCTGTCCTCGGTCAGTGAAAGAGAAATCCTTTTAGACTGAGGCAATTTTAATTTTTTGTCCTTTTTCGGGGAGCTAGATTTTCCCCAGATTAAAAACCGACCTTGTGTCTAACTCTATCTTCGTGGCGAGGCAAGTAAATAGGTATTTCATGTCAGAATGTACCTGAGAGTAGTGGCAACTAAGAGGTCACTCATCACTCATAGAAACTCCACGACGGGGGCCTCATAACCGAATATTGTTTAAGGTCATACTCAGAACCAATTTCAGGCAAAAGGCATCTGAAGAAGGCCATAGTGTACAGTGGCCGAACCATTATCACTAGAACAATTATGATGAGGACAAAAGTAAAAAAATATGCAACAATATTCAGATGAAACAATACATTTGCCTTTATGCCAGGAGCAAAGTGCAGTATCTGTTCTGATATTGCACTTCATCTTTTCTGTCCTCGTCAGTGAAGGAGAACTTCTTCTAGACTGAGACAATTGTTATTTTTGTACCAATCCAGAGTGTCCATTTTTGGGGCGCTGGATTTTCCTCACATTAAAATCCGACTTTGTGTCTAACTCTGTCCTAGTGGGGAGGCAAGTAAATAGAAGCAATACATTTTCACTTGAAAATATAAAGTCATATAAAAGGAACTTGATTAAAAAGAGTAAGTGTTTTGTTCAGTGACCTATAAACAATTTCTAGTTATGGTTCGATCGGAATAGGAATTGTTATATCGTCATCATGTCAAGAAGGGTATTAATTACATCGTGGGGGCTGATGAAATTGTAATGACGAGGAGTTGTAACCAAAATAGACAAAGTGACGCTTGAAAACGGAACAATGGGTTTCTGATTTTGTTTATTCTTTATTAGACATGATAATAGAACAAATGTTGAAGAAAGAGGGTGAAGAAAAAAAGAAGGGAAAGATGGTCTCTGTTGATGGACACAACGTGTTCGCAACTGGAACTTTGTTATGTGGTATACTTTTCTCCGGTGACACCGTATTCAATGCAATTACGTGTTTGCTACTAAATCTTTATCGTAACTTTTTTTCGACAACACTGTATTCAATGTAACAATGTATCTGCCACTGGAGCACTCGACTTTTCTCCCACAACACCGTTTTTAATACTGATCTTTATCATTCAATGATCTTAACCCTTTGAGTGCTAAAACTCTTTCTGTTAACTTCCATTAAGCCTGTTTTTTATGTATGGCAAAGCACGCCAGTCACACATGGTCGCTATGTATCAAAACACTTGTTCCAGATTGTACTTGTACTTTCTCAAATCGAGGTTCTATAGGCTAGTCAAAGACGGGCTTTTTATGGCGGCAATAAGCTAAGACTATTTCTGCCACTCGATTCAGGTTTTGGCTAATCATGTCAGCCACAGAGATCATGGCCCTTAAAGGGGTGGGGGTATGATACCAGTTTGGCTGTATCTTTATTGCGTTATAGCAACCTGTTCAGATTGTGGACACTTCCTGAACTAATCAAAATGCATTCAGCCTCAGATTGCGATGCATCCTGAGTGCAACCAATTTCTGTCTTACCTGTCACTTTTATAAACGTCAAATTACTGCCTCCCGACCACCCCGTTATAAAGATGCCATTTTATTTTGTTCATACATATTAAATAACGTTACACTATTTAAATGAAAAATTCATTTTACTTTAAAAATATTCTTTTTTTTAAACAGTATAAACAAATCGACATATTACATTACTTTTAAATGCTTAAATGCAGATCTTTTTAAAGAGACTCGCTAAGTGTGAGCGCATTATTGTTGTTGCCTTGAATGACCGATAATAAATAAAACAACACAGTGGTAGATTTAAAAGAGTGTGTATCTACAGAAGTACAGAATAGTATGTTGGAGAAAGATTGCAGCCATTTAGTCAACACATAGGAATCTTTTAGCTGACAGACACTGACGACACCTACAAACAATTAAGTCCGGAACAGAATTGTTGTTAAAAAATGTTGTATCAAATGGGATATCAACGAAAGAAGAATATCATTTTTTTTACAACTTATTTATATTGTTTTTATATTAATTATTACACATTTGAAGTCCTCATACCAATCGTCACCAGCCATTTCTCCTTTATACCGTCCAATGATTTTCCCTGAAATCTGAGTGACAATAAACCTCCTGAATATTTCATTATTTCCATTACCTTCCAGTGGAGTTTTAGATGGTGCTATCCTTTCTCGGCCTAGGTGGTTTGACCATTTACCACGTGCCACCTCTTGCACTGTCCGTAACATGTCTGGATATCTTGAGAGTGTGGTAAACCAAAGGAAGACCTAGCTCGGATGCATAAAAATCGATATGACTGCATGCAAGCATTTTGGACCGAACTGCAGGGAGAGCAAGCATGAGATGTTGCTTGGTGTTGCTCAATCAGAACCTGGGGACATTTGCAGCACCCTAAATATCAAAACCGTCGCCATCATCAGCACCCCTCAAACATCTTAGATTGTTTTCTGATAGACATTTTCCAACTTTATAGTTGTGAAATTCAATCGCTTTCTCTGTAAGATTCAATTTCACATTTGAGCTATGTCCAGTTTCATCACTATTTCGCCATCACCATCACCATTAGGGTTTTGAGCACTTGTGGAGGAGGAACTCCTCCCTGGTTTCTGTCCACCTTATTGGTGACTGTCATTCAGAGGTTTTTCCATAGTCGCCATGCTAGGCATTGCGGGTTGGCGACACTATGTGCCCATAGGTAAGTGTCCACATACAGCGCCTGGTATTCCCAAATTGTTACCCATCTCGTACTGAGGAGGCTCAATGTCGCTTAACTTCAGTGATCTAGTGGGAACTGGTGTGCCAGCGTGATTACTCCGTATATCATCATCATCATTTATTAAATTCGTTCACCACTGACCAACGATTATAATTTTACAATATTTATAATGGTGAATGTCTGATGTTGTTAAATTTAAGTTTCAGCATTTACCATTTTTGCTTATTGATGATACAACGTAAGCAGGAAAGAGAACCGTTCTCTGAGAAGAAAATATTTATTATGTAACACATTCAATATCTTAGAACTCTGATCATAAAAGTGTCCACAGTTTTTATCTATTTGTACTTATATTGAAACTTTTCTTGACACTTTTCCTACTGGGTGGAAAAAAACCTTGTCATTTTATGACAAGACAATGTTTTAATATTCATATTCTATTTTTACCTTGTGTTTTGTGCTTTAGACTTTCTTTGAAACCATGAATAAATTGATGGAGATTTACTTATAAATTCCTCCTCTCTTCAAAATAAGATTCTCTTCAATTTCTCATTAAGTTTATAATATAACAAGCGAGTTTCTAAGAGAAGTAAAACATTTTTAAAGAAGGGAAATTGCTTGTTTATATAGGAAATAGAAAATAATTGTTGTTTCCGAAAACTGCATTGGCAGGCAGAAGTCTGGTGATGCCCGGGGCAAGCTCATTGATTGTATGTCCCAAAGACTCAAGTATAATTCCTAGTACTGAAAAATATTATGAGAAACGGAAATAATTTGAATATGATTGGATGCTCTTTTCCCAATCTGGATGCCCGGAGCCACTGCCCCATTTCACCCCCCCCCTTCCATCTGCACGCCACTGCCAAAGAGGAAACGAGATTAAATGTTTCTAAGATGCATTCGTTCATTTAGCGATGGAATGCTATTTCAAATTTAAGAATGGCAGACTGATCGACCGAGAATCTGAGAAAATGCGTTTTGAATAAGATGCTTCTATTCAATGTGTACGTTTAGCGATGTAATTGCTATTTCAAACTTGAGCATGATAGACACACCAATATACAGATCCTCTCATATAGATAATAAGACGAGTCTTATTTTAGATGTCTCTATTCAATCTATGTGTTTAGCGAGAGAATGTTATTTTAAATTGCAGCCTGACAGACGAATAAAAATGCTATTAAGACTTAAGCATGACAGACGAATAAAAATGCTATTAAGACTTAAGCATGACAGACGAATAAAAATGCTATTAAGACTTAAGCATGACAGACGAATAAAAATGCTATTTAAGACTTAAGCATGACTGTAGAAGTGAAAATTGAAAAAATAAAAAAGAAAAAAACGTGCACACACAAAACAAATATCAAAAGTTTGATTCCCGAATTGTATTTAACAATTCTCCAAAACACGACGACGCCAACTCTCAAAGAATCCGACTCTAGAATTGTAATTAACAATTCTTCAAAACACGACTCCCATCAATCGAGTAACCTGACACAAAACACCAATTTAATTTCTTTCTCTTTTCCTTGCTTAGCACTCGACGTATCATAATGTTATCGTCACACTCTATGGAGGAAACTGTCTACTCTTTTTATTTCAACGAGAATTCGCCCATGCAAGACAATGGTCATTTTCATAAGTGGATTCTTGTCCTCGCACAGAAATAACAAGATTCTATCTTGTAATTGGAACGCTCTGGGTTCAATCCCCGATGAACGACACATGGTGCAACCCTCACTTTTTTACCTCGTGGACGAAAATGCTATTTCAAACTGAAAACAGATGCAAGGAGACATCTAATAAATTTTGGTGAGCTTCTAATACAGACAAAATGTTTGTGAAGAAGGATGATAGCAGTTTTTCTTTGTTTATATATGAAATAGAAAATAAATATTCTTCTTCTGATGGGTATGAAACTTCATCTATTTTATGATCTGATGCAGACATTTGGGCGACTTCTGTGACAATATAAATAGCACATTTTGAGCAAAAAATAATAATTTTGTGTTATCTATTCAAACCTACCAAAAGTTGGTGTCTACTGATAACATATAGTGCATGGTCGAAAGTAAGGCTTTTAAGTACAAAGTTATAAACCTGGTTTTAGCTAAGTGTCTGTATCCAGATCCACTTTCTCCAATAAGTGTCATATATAAAATCCATACCTAGTCGCAGATGTACGAGGGGTGTTCAATAAGTAATGCCCCTGACCCATTTCCCATAGCAGTAGATTAATGAAACTTGGCATAGTTATTAGTCTTTCTCTACATAGGAACCACCCAGATTTATGCATTTCTCCCATCGTTGATGCATCTCTGGACACCGTTTTTGTAGAACATCCCAGGTTGGTTCTCCAACCACATCGTAACTTCAGAAATCGAGGCTGCATCATCTGGGAAACGCTTTCCTTTCAAAAACAACTTCATTGCTGGGAAGAGATGAAAGTCAGAGGGTGCAAGATCAGGAGAGTAAGGGGGAGGATTTCATAGTCACACGCCCGTGCTTCTGATCTGGCGACATGCGAGTTGTGGACTGGAGCGTTATCCTTCAGGAGAAGGATACCTTTGCTGATCTTGCCCCGCCTTTTGATTTTGATAGCTTCTCTTAATTTCATCAAAAGTGAAGCGTAATAGGCTCCTGTAATTGTGATACCCTTTGCCAGGAAATCTGTCATCACTACTCCGTCCTGATCCCAGAAAACTGTGAGCATGACCTTGCCAGGGGAGGGCTGCCCCATTGCCTTCTTTGGAGGTGGTTAGTCAAAATGCTTCCACTGCATTGACTGGGCTTTGGTCTCTGGATCATAGTGATGGACCCAAGTTTCATCCTGTGCAATCAGTCTTTTGAAAAACTTTGACTCATCTTCTTGGCACATCTCCAAATTCATCCTCAAGCACTCGACGCGTTCTTGCTTCTGAAAAGGTGTGAGCAACCTGGGAATCCATCTGGCAGACACCTTATGCATATGCAAATGGTCATAAATGATAATTTCCACAGACCCTGTACTAATCTTGACCTCTTGGGCTATTTGGCAAATAGTAATGCGTCGATCTGCCAAAATGGCAGCCTCAACTTGACGGACAGATGCCTCATCAATGGCAGAAGAGGGACGACCAGGTTTGGGAGCTGTTTCCACAGACTTCCGGCCATATTTGAATTCACGATGTCAGCGTTTTACAAGGTCATATGATGGGGCATCATCACCATAAGTTTCTTTCATTTCATCGTATTTCTATATTTCATCCTGAAAATGAGTGAAGCAGTGACAACAAAATAATAAATAAGATCTTATGGCTGCGATTTTCTATTTCACGTATTTTCACAAATATTTCAGAATAGAAAATGTTGAGAAATTAAGATAATTACAGAAATATAAGAAATTTCTAATTGCAACTCACTCTTATAAAAACTGAAAAAAAGAAATTCCATCTGCGATTAACGAGAGCCAATATATTTCTATACTTCATACTTGAAGCAGCTCAGGATTAGCGAAACATTACCAACAAAACATGAATAAGATCTTACTCATCTGGGAAGCAGTGGCAGCGAGTGTTGTTTTTACATATTGACTCTCGATTGGACAAAATCTCCAAACAGCACTTCCTTTCAGCCAAGCACAGTCGTGAGAACATTCACTGCCAAAATTTTGCACATAATATAAAAACTCAAACACACAGCTTTCTTCCTCTTTTCCGGTATTTTCCTTACAGACTCAACACATGTACGTACGCAACAGTCCTGCCTATGCCTTTGAGGCCGAAAGTCTCAACAGATACAGAACTACTAAACACAGCGACCGCATATACGCACAGCTTATCAAATTCACATACACACAAGTTCATACACACACACTTTCTCACTAATAAAACAGAGGCAACCCAATATACACACACATAGACGATAACTCCCCATTTACTCGGCACCAGTCGAAATGAACATGTCTAATCAAATTCTCCTTACAGACAAAACAACTCTTTCCTTACATAGAACGTTTTGTGGACACCTTGAACTTTTATTCATTACAAACTCTTTATTTTTCGTTGTCTTAACCAGGTGCCAATAAAATATTTTTTTTAGCATGGATAGATTTTGTCATTCTTCCTTGTGATATTGCTTTCTCTCTACACTTCTGAAAATTTTTTAAAATTTTCTTTCTGCTTACTGTTTAGGTTAATTTTCTATACCCCCCTCTCACACCTATTAAATACTGTATTTGTCAAGTGGTAGTCTGGAGAAAACCGAGGTTAATTCTCATTTCATCCATTCTCATTTTTAAGGTCGCTTTATATTTTTAATTTCATGTAACTACTTTATATTACAGTCCGACAGTAGCTTTGTTGCTGCCTGGCTGAGATATTGTTTTGTTCAGTCCTAGGAAGTCCACCTGCCCAGGCTTTCTCAAAAGGAGTTAATTTATTGCTAACTGCCTGAGGCCGACGGGGCTGTTCAGGCATTTTTATAGGGCAGAGTATGTTTCTCCTAGGGGACTGGCTTTTCTAAACCATACCTGACCATGCGTCTAACCTCCCCTGGAGAGGAGGTAAATAAATACTTCCATGAGAAATAACTATTTTATCCTTACTTTTGACCTGCACTGTAATCGTCAAGAAGATAGATGATTGTTCTTTAGAATGAAACTTCCTACCAGATCAGCTGCAGAAACTCGTTATGCAGCGAGCGGACAAGAGATACGGTTTTGTTGTGTTAGCAATAAGTTGGAATAAACAGCTTAACTTTAGATCTTGTTTGGAAGTAAATGATCTTTTACCAGCTGTTTTTTCACAAGCACACTTTTTTTTTGAACTTGATAATGTCTGGTTATCAGGAGAGAATATGCATCGTTTCAGGGCTTTCCTCTCAACGACTTTTTCATGATGTGAAACCCCATATCTAAGGCAATGGCTGAATCCTTAGAAAGTGACCCTCACTCTGTAGTAGAATGGGGACAAAAATGGCTGGTTACATTCAATGCTACAAAGACAAAGCTCTTTTCCTTTAACAATTATAAGAAACCTTACCAACCACCGATTGTCATAGTTGATAGTACCCTTCCTGAGAGTCCAATGTTCAAACTTCTCGGTTTAACATTCACAGGCAACATGAATTTTAATAAATACATAGAAGATACTGCCAAGTCTGCTGCAAAGAAGGCAAGCTCCCTTTACCGTGCTAGAAAACTTCTCACACCAGCTAATATCCTATATCTCTATAAAGCCACCATTCGCCCATGCATGGCGTATTGTTGCCACATCTGGTCTGGTGCACAAACCACTAGTCTCTTCCTCTTAGACAGTGTGCAAAAAGGAGTCTCTAATCTAATAGGTCCCTGCACTGTCTACCAAGCTACAGCCCCTGCCCCATTGCTGCAATGTTGAATCCCTGTGCTTTTTTTACAAGTATTTCAACAGAACGTGCTCCGACGAACTTACTGCACTTGTACCCCTTCAATGTAAATAGACCCCGATTAGCAGCAAAATCACACCCCTTTCTCTGTAGAGGTTCCCTAGATGCTGGAAGATTTTCTATTCTAATAGCTTCTTTCCTCGGACCGCTTGCCTTTGGAATTCCTATTCTGCTCTGTTTCTCGACCGTACCAACATGCAGAAATTTAAATGTAATGTGAACAAACATCTTGCTGCATAATTCCCAATTAAAGATGTCCCCTTTAAATCTGGCCCCTAATCAAAGTAGTCCCTTATGCTACAGTGGCAATATGCCTTGTTTGGAGTGAACACTAAAAAAAACTTATATGCCGTTAAATAAATGCAGAAATGAAACAAAATAAAATCATTTTTTTATATAATACTGCTATTAAATATTTTGTGTATTACACATTAAAAATTTTTTTTGGGAATACTAATGAATCACTTCATATCAAGGCCATACAGCCACTCGAGAATAAGAGTCAATAAGTTTGTAAGTTGGAAAATGAACAACACTCTAAGAGGACTGGAAAACAATGGGTGAAATGGGCAGGATTTGATTATTTAAGAGGACAGCTCGACAAGATTTTGTTAACATGGGACTTGAAAACGACCATGTTGTAGTCTGCCAGGAAGCAACCCAGTAGTATTGTGATCCACAGAAGGAAATTATTGGGAAGAAACTTTGTTCATGGAAGTTCCGTTTTGTTTTAGGTACACAGAGGGGGAAAAAAAGGAAATTCTTTACAATGGTTGAAGCTAGACGATTTTTTGCTGTGAATGTTTTACAGGAGGGAACCAGAGATTTGAGCTCAGTCAAACACCTACCATGAAAATAACGATAGAGTAGAGAAAGACTAGCAACGTCTCTTCTGTGAGAAAAAGGCTGTAGGGAAGATAAGAGATCATCCCTCACTAGATTTTGACGTTGGTTTTGTACTTTGTCAAAGGCAGGGAAGGATGTACTGGGCGGCACCTCCCCAGATGTGGCAACAGTACTCCAGCTTAGAACGTATCTGACTCTTATATAAGTGGAAGATTGTGAAACGAGCAAGGTACCTTCTGGAGCGATAGAATGCTCAACCCATTTTTCGAGCGGGTTTGACAACAGCATTCGTTGCATGACATCATGCCCATCTTCTTTGTTGTCTTCTTTTCTTGACTGGTGGCATAGCCGCTGCCTCTTTTACACCATATATTGACATTTTACATTCCTCTAATAACTCACCATATTCCTTTTTATTCAATTCTTTCTGTAGTGCTTTACTTATTGTGTGGTCAAGCATATTCCATTCTTCTGGATAGTTTGCCCCGCATCTCATTCACTGACTCGCATAGTAGGTCTCTGTCGGTCAGAGTCGACCATGGATGATGCATCCTTAGCCTAATTGTCCCAGCTCTCTGCTCGGCTGGAGCAGAATTGCTTGTGGCTGAAGAGACCAATTTGGGAGCGGCAGTTTTTGTTGTAAAAGTCACAAATATATATTGTCTTTGGATTGCGTGCGCGTTTTACTGCAGCAACGTTTATCAGTGTCTCCTCCCTTGCTTTCAGATGTTGGTTCAGGGTTCCTTTCCATCTGCAATGCTCTCCCAAGACTCAATGTCGATCGCCTTCGTGTCTCGCCTCACACCATTTTTGTATCAGAGTTGGAGAGAGGTGGAAGATGTTGAGTCGCCGCTTCTGTCTGGCGGAGGTGGTCTACGACTCGCTGCTGTACAGCAGTGTGCTGATGATGCAGGCGTTGTACACTGCTATCTTAGTCTTCACTGTAAGCTTGGGGTTCTTCTACACTCTAAATGTGAGGCGAGCAGGTGTTGTAACTGCTTTCCCGATCCTCTTGTTAATTTCTGTGTCAAGAGAGAGATTGTCTGTTATGGTGGAGCCAAGGTACGTGAACTGGTGAACGACATCGAGTTCATAATCATAAAGTGACGGCAGGTGGTACCTTGGTGTTTTGCCCCAAGACGTTTGACTTATTCAGGCTTATGGTAAGCCTAAAATCCTTACAGAAGCTGCTTGAATATCCTCAACACTGTGGGTTTTACCCTAGCATAGGTTTTCTGACATTTTATCTGTGATAATAGAACACTGTTGAAATAATACTGCTTTTATAAGCTCCTAGGACTGACCTTCACTTCAGACCTGAAATGGAAGACTTACATCAAATCTATTGCTAAGGTCGCTGAAAAATGGTTGGATCATTCTACCGCTCCAGAAAATATCTCATCCTTGTCATAATCCTCTATCTGTATAAGAATCAGATACGTCCCAAGACAGAGTACTGTTGTCATAGCTGGGGAGATGCCACTCAGAGGACTCTTTCCTGTCTTGACAGAATACAAAATCGACTTCAAAACGTGGTGGGGGATAATCTCTTTTATTCTTTATAGCTCTTTTCTCACAGAAGAGACATTGCTTGTTTGAAATCAGCTATGTTTATTTCAAGTCGAGACCGGTACCAAGTTTTAATTGTTGTGACAGATGAAAATGTTTATTTCGCACAGTAGATATAAAAATAGACGTCTGATGTTGCAAAAAATGACCTCTTGGCCTATTTCAGTTGCATGCACTCGATAGCGATGTTTTAGCTCCATGTTCATTTTAAGATTATATAATCTTGAACATGTATACCATCCACAATACGTTTTTTGTTACTGATCATTTTTGAATCTGAAGCTTCATAAAAAATGAAAATAATGTCCCAATTTTTATGCAGACTATCAAAGATTTTGCATGGACCACTAGTGGTCCGTGAACCACCAGTTGCCGACCACTGGACTAGACTACTTCGACCCCACGCAAAGAAATACTTTGAATTAAAAAAAAAGAAGAAAAGTTGGAAGCAGAACAGAAACTACACTACCTCTACACCTCTCAAAAGAGGAGGAGATAATGCCTGGGAGGATGGCATCATGACAGCAGACAGATACTACACTACCTCCACACCTCTCAAAAAAGGAGGAGGTAATACATGGGAAGAGGGTATCATGACAACAGAACAGATACTACACTACCTCCACACCTCTCAAAAAAGGAAGAGGTAATGCCTGGGAGGATGGTATCATGACAACTAAACAGATACTACACTACTTCCACAGCTCTAAAAAAAGGAGGAAGTAATGCCTGGGAGGAGGGTCTCAAGACAACAGAACAGATACTATACTACCTCCACACCTCTCAAAAAAGGAGGAGGTAATGCCTGTGAGGAGGGTATCATGACAGCAGAACAGATACTACTCTACCTCCACATCTCTCAAAAGAGGAGGAGGTAATTCCTTGGAAGAAGGGTATCATGACAGCAGAACAGATACTACACTACCTCCACACCTCTCAAAAAAGGAGGAGGTAATGCTTGGAAGGATGGTAGCATGACAACTAAACAGATGCTATACTACCTCCACACCTCTCAAAAGAAGAGGGGGTAATGCCTGGAAGGATGGTATCATGACAACAGAACAGGCGTAGGTTGACGGATTGACGAATGGACGTAGCTGAAATATTAGCGTCTATTAATTAAGAAAGGAAGGTAAAAGGATGGTAGTGGGAGGGGAAAGAAGAAAGGAAGGACAAAAGGGGTGTAGTGGGAGTGAATTTGTTCCCGACACATCCTTCCTCTGATGTAATTTACGGTGAATGATGACATTATTTCTCATATTAGTACATAATTAAATTGAAATTTAGCTGAAAACAGCTGAAATAATCGCCCCCCCCCCCTAGACGAAATTTGCCCCATAGCTCCCTTAGTAGTGAATTTAGAGATTCGGGAATATGTCCATTAACTTTCTCGGTGAATTTTACATTAGAATACACTTTTAGATTTTATCTAGATTCGCTAACATTTTGTTCTATAGGGCACACACACACACACACACACACACACATATATATATATATATATATATATATATATATACAGACATTGAGTTTTATATATATAGATAATTTATGACGTCATCGATAGTAATTATATTTCTTTTTTTATAATAATCATTCGTTTTTATGCGTTTTTCCCTCTTTCCCGCTGTCTTTTCCCACACTCTCTATTTCCCTCTCTTTGTCTTTTCCCCTCCTCACTTTCCACTTTCTCCCACTACTTATCAATCTCCTTTTTAATTATGTCATGAAATCATAAAGAATCTCTTCTTCCCCTCTCTCTTTATTATCATGAAGGACGTCATTCTTTTATGATGTGATCCAATGTGCATAAAGTTTTTATGACGTCATCCAGTATGCACAAATCTTTTTGTGACGTCATCCAGTATGAACGTTGACAAAGAAGATGTTATACACTGGTCACAAAAAATCAAGCAAGCAAACAAGACCCACATAGTTTTATAAGTATAAAACAGATATTGATCAGCAGCAGCAATGGCTGACGTCACAAAGTGGGCTCTAATTTTTGAAAAGTTGCCAAAAGCTACCATTCATCATCTTTTATGACATATCGATTTTCAAGTGAATATATATTTTTCTTTCAATATTTATTCTCTTCCCTCTTTCTCAGTTTCACACCTTTTTTTCCCTTCTTTTTCGTCCTCTCTCTTTCTTCTCCCCTCTTTCCCCTCTTCCTCTCTCAATTGTTTACATCATGACAGCATGTAAATCAGATGTTAAAATGAATATGATGATTAGCCAATAAGGCGGCATGACGTCATCTTTACTGTTGATGGCATCGAAGACCATGGTTGTCGCTGGAAACTTTGTCTGCATGACTCTGGGCACGTCTTTAGATGAGACAGTGAGTCGCCCGTTGTTCTGGGAGTTGGTCTTCTGGTTTTGGCAGACGTTTTCCTTGTTGGAGAAGACTACATCATTTCTGGCTTCAATGAATGTTTCAATTTGTTGATCAGCTTCTTTACATGCTTCAGTTGCTTTTCTTGCGTCGCCTTTGTCAGAAATTGTCCTCTTTCCTTCTTGTATGGAACGTAGCAGATGTCCTCATGCATCACCAGCCTAATGAGCTTTTTGTCAAAAGATGTGCATTGACTTGCTGGATTCATTATCAATGATCTGAACTTCAGCGATGGACTACAGTGTTCTGACAGCATCAGATGCTCGATAATGTGTTTTTTTCTCTCTGATGTCGCCTCGTAGTCGAATCCTGAATTTTTCAATTCCTTTTTGATCTTTTCTACAGTCCTGCTGAAGCTGAGGAAGTCTGAAATCGCCTTATTTGTCCTTTGGGCGTAGATTCCAAGAAGAACTCTGTGTCTCTTCTACAAATATGAAGGTTCAAAATTGTCCATAATCAATTATTCTACAAAAAACAAATCGAAATGCAATCACTTTTTTCATTAGAACAGAACTGATAACGAAATTAAAAAATATATACATAACATCAGTAGGTGTAAATTGTGAACAAATATCGTCCGCACCCTATATATTGGTATTGGAAGTCCATGCATATTCCTTGTAAGTCATGAATGAATATAAAAGACACATTTATGTATATTTTATTTTTTTGACGTTTGAGAACACAATATATATAATATGGTGAATGGCTACAAAAATGCAATTATTTTTCGATCATAGATTTCATCAAACAATTATGCTGATAGTAATGTATTCTTATATGTTTTAGTTCTTCCTTGATTCATTTTATTTATTTATTTTAGATTAGGACCCACGCTAAAATCGACTTGGCGTCAGTACTTTCTGGATGTTTACGTAAACCGCCGGAAAGTACCGAAGCGGTTAGCCAATCAATTTGCGAGAAAATAAGCAGACTACATGTCAACATTTCAACTGATTGAAACGAATAAGCAGACGACATGTCAACATTTTAACTAATTTTCAAAGAATTTTAACGAGCTATCCACTGGCTGTTGCGTCTCCCAAAGGAGTGATTAACTTTTGTCAGGAAGAAAAACTGATCGGAAAGAAAAAAATATATTCAGGCTAAAAACAAATCAAAAAAACTTCAATACCTAACCCTAACGAAACCCAAAATAATTTTCAGTAAAAAAAACCCCCAAAAACCTAACCCTAAACCCTACCCCTAAACTCTAACGACACCATTTTTACCTTATTACAAACCAAAAATAATTTTTAATAAAAAAAACACTTAAAAAATGTAATTTATCACTTGTTTATTTTTATTTCTTCGTTAAAAAAATAAATATTTCTTTCAGACAATTTGACTAAATGTATTATTTGATTATTTTTTGCTTTAATTTTTTTTTAGTCTTAAATGTTGGTTAATGTTTTTTTTTCCTACTTGTAAATCCAGCCTAGTTTTTTATTTTTTGAACGCAGGTAGATCAACTGACTTGGCGTCAGTACCTTCGGGCGGTTTATGTAAACATCCGGAAACTACCGACGCCAAGTCGATTTTAGAATGGGTCCTAATCTAAGAAAGAACCGAAAAGACCCCATCCTCTAAAAAACAAACACAAAAATTAAATATATATTTTTGAGGCTTGATGAATTTAAATTGTCGAGCTGAAGCAAACTGTACACACGGATGGTAGATCTCTTTCTATATAAATTCTGTAAATATCTATGTTTGTTAAATGCTTGGTTAGCCTCCCAATGATGTGTTATGACAACAGACCTAGAATTCAGTATACGGTAGAAAATATTTATTTCTGCCCAGAAAGTGGCAAGTTTGTGAAAATCTAGGGTAGACTGGAGCATTATCTAAGAGTTAAGCAAGATACAATCACGTGTCAACTTAATTTTTCTAACAATATTAAAAAAGCCATGTTTCGGAAATTTTTTCGATTAAGATTGATTATTTCGATTATTTGAACTATTATTTCTATCTTGGTTTAGAGAGAGAAAGCGAGGGGAGGGAGAGAGAGAAGAAAGAACAAGGGGGAAGAGAGAGAGTATAAAACAGAGGGGGTGAGAGAGAGGAGAGAGGGAGATGGAAGAGAAAGAGGAAAACCAGAGAGCTGAAAGAGAGTCATGGCGAGAGAGGGAGAGGGAGAGAAGAGAGAAGAGAGAGAAGGGATGGAAAGAGAAAGAGGGGTATGAGAGAGAAAGAGAGGAGAAGAGGATGAAGGAAGAGAGAAATGAAGAGAGGGGAGAGGGAGGGAGAGATAAAAGAGAGAGCTGAAAAAAAGAGCTGAAAGAGAGGGAGAAGAAGAGAGGAAGAGAGAGGGGATGGAAAGAGAAAACGGGGTATGAGAGAGGAAGAGAGGGGAAAGGGAGATAGATAGATAGATAGATAGATAGATAGATAGATAGATAGAGAGAGGGTAGAGAGGAAAGGGAGAGATAAAAAGAGAGAATGTTTGACGATGGGTTCACAGATCTCTATAAAAGTCGGTCGGTTGGTCTGTCACGCTTAAGTTCGAAACAGCATTTTCATCACTAAACACGAAGATTGGAGGAAATCAATGCAGAAAATACTTTTTTAAAGCAACTTTTTTCTATCTTCTCATTATTGCTGTGTCATCATAAAATGGAACCTTCCATTAACCCTATAACACTAAACCAATTACATTGGAATCATGCTTTTATTTATTTTATTTTAAGAAAAACGAATATCTTAGACATTAAAACAGAAAATTAAAACCATAATATAATTTTAAATATGCATTGTTGAAGTCTGCCAAATATGACATGAATTAGCCTTTAAATATGAAAAAGGTTAAAGAAAATATGGAGTAAAATGCTGATTAACACCGAAAACATCTTTACTCTCAAATGAATGTCAAGTAAATTAACTTTTTGTAAATTTATCGACTGCCTCGATGAGTAAGTAGATGTCAGTCGGTGAGAGAAATAAATCCTAAATTTTATCTTTTTATTTTTTATTTTAAAGAACAGACAACATTTTCTCATTATAAAATAAAAAACCAAACAAAAAAAAACCCTCGAGCGTCTGAAATTAAATATTTTAACTTTTACTTGATATAATATATATTTCTTTACAAATTTCGTTTGTTCGCTTTTACATTTGCAGATTTAAAATAAAAACATTGAAAAACTTTCACAAACTCTGAAAAAATACTCTTCTGAAAAATATTTTATTGATTTTATTAATACTCTGAAGAAGGTATACATAAACCAACAAGCAAAGACAACTTTATATTTATTTTATTTAATATTAGACACATCTAATGCTATTAAATACCATTGAAGAACGTGAGCTATGATGAATAGGTGCATTTTTATGAAATTGGCAGCCATATGTGGCATCATAGTGAAATGCTCTTCACTGGCCTTGTTGCAGACACACTCTATAAACATACCTAGAGCACCAAAGACCAGTTGTTAATTAACAAGACCATCCTCAAAGACTGTAGGAAGAGACAGAGAATCTTGAGTGGATAGATTACTAGAAGGTGTATTATAGTGTGCCCCATTCGTGAATATTACGGTGCCGTGAATGATATAAAATTCATCTGATAACAAGCCGCGCGTGCGTGGTCCCCCTCTGTATGTGACTCGATGTGGCGAGTGTAAAATGCAATAAATTTGGGCAATTTGGGTCATTTTTGACCCCTCTTTGACCCCCTGGGGGCGCGAACCAGAATTTTTCTGAGGTCAAGGACGCTCATTTTATATCCAGAACAATTGCCTCTACATTTTGGCCAAGTTTCAGAAAAATTGAATGGATGGATCAAACGTTATGGGAGAAAGGGTCATTTTTTGCCATTTTGGGGGCTTTTGACCCCCTGGGGGCGCGAACCAGATTTTTTCCAAGGTCAGCGATACTTATTGTCTATTAGAAACAATTGCCTCTACATTTTGGCCAAGTTTCAGAGAAACTGAATGGATGGATGAAAAGTTATGGGGCAAAAAATGTCATTTTTTGCCATTTCGGGGTCTTTTGACCCCCTGGGAGGCTAACCAGATTTTTTTTCAAAAATCGGAGAATGTCACTTTCTAACCTGACCAAAGTTACAACTTCATGCAAAATTTCAGAGAAATTCAATGGATGGTTGCGGAGAAAAATCCGGACAGACGGACATACCTCAAAACATAAGTCCCCCGATTTTATAAATCGGGGGACCAATTAAAAAAACGTGACTACCCATATAAAGACGTAGCAAATTACCATGTCATTAAGCCATACCAATAGAACAATAACAATCCCTGATGTCAAGATCCGAAAAGGAATCTTCCAAGGAGACAGCTTGTCTCCTTTACTCTTTTGCCTCGCGATAGATCCATATTTTACAGAAAAATGTCCAAATGATCCCTCAGAGCTGGGAAGTCAACTCTTGCAGGTTGTACATACTTTCTCCAAAGATATAGGAATGAATTTTCGTCTTGACAAAAATACCAAGTGCTCCCTCAGAGCTGGGCAGAAGATCCACATGGAAAACATACAGCCTGATAAAAAGACTGAAATCAAAGACCTGGAAGAGCATGGTCAATACAAATACCTTGGCATCGTAGAAAATGATTCAATTCAACACGCCAAGATGAGAGAAAAAATTGGCAGAGAATATATATGCTGTTTAAGAAAAATCTGAAAAACACAGTTTACAAAACAAAGTAACTGCCATTAATCAATTAGCTATGCCAGTGATAACATACAGCTTTGGAATTATTGATTGGCCACAAAAGGACATTAACAGACTAGACACAAAAACAAGGAAAATGTTGACACTGTACAGAGTAATGTACAGAAACCAGTGTCTACCAAAGCTGTATCTGTCAAGGGGAGAAGGAGGTCTCTCAGAAATTAACCATCAACATCGAGCCACTATTGTGCGCACCGGCCAATATCTGATGAGGGCCCGTAAACAAGATCTAAATAAAAGAGTCAACCACCTGCTCTTCATGGATGATCTCAAGCTGTATGCCAGTTCAGATGCTGACTTAAGCCGACTCTTGCAGGTTGTACATACCTTCTCCAAAGATATTGGAATGAAGTTCGGCCTGGACAAATGTGCCAAGTGCTCCCTCAGAGCTGGGAAGAAGATCCAAATGGAAAATATACAGCTTGATGAAGTTACTGACATCAAAGACCTTGAAGAACAGGAACAATACAAATACCTTGGCATAGAAGAAAACGATTCAATTCTACATGCCAAAATGAGAGAAAAAATTGGCAGAGAATATATACACCGTGTTAGAAAAATTTGTAAAACTCAGCTAATAAACAAAAACAAAGTAACTGCCATTAATCAATTAGCTATGCCAGTGATAACATACAGCTTTTGAATTATTGATTGGCCACAAAAGGACATTAATAAACTAGACACTAAAACGAGAAAAATGTTGATGATGTACAGAGTCGTGTACAGGAACCAGTGTCTACCAAGGCTGTATCTGCCAAGAGGAGCAGGGGGTATGGGTCTCTCAGAAATTGACCATCAACATCGAGCCACTATTGTGAGCACCGGCCAATATTTGATGAGCTCTCAGAACCCAAACCTTATGATGGTACATCAACATCAAAAAACAAGAGCCAGTAAAACAACCTCCAAACATTTTCATAGTAGAAAAGTGGAAGAATGGTCCAACCAACAACGTACCAAATATTTTCTGAACTATTTCAGGAATATATAGATAATGGATGCTTTGTAGACTGGCTCAAAAGATGATCCCTCCACTATGATCAGAAAAGGATGATAATGGCTGCCCAAGATCAAGGCTTGATGACCAATGCTTTTAAGAAGATGAGTAGTCTCAGTAACGACAACAAGGACACGTTCTGCCACACAGAAATAGCGTGTGAGCTACCTGACATTCAGTTGTAAGATTCTGCTGGGGGACGACTACTAAACAATGCAGCATAATGAGTGTGTAAATATCTTTACTTGACCATCTTCAAAAAATTGAATAACCAGTGTAGCAGCAAGTCCTGCAAACATATACCAGAAATAACTGTTAGAAGTAAGTCATACAACATCCATTATAACTATGCAATTCCTACAGCTACATACTTAGAAAACGGAGCTGTTAAACCTGACATAGTGATATAGGACAAGAGGGAGAGAGTAGCAACCTTAGTTGATGTCAGTGCCCCTAATGATGCTGGCTTAAACAGATCTGAGAGGGATAAGATAACTAAATACCAAGGTCATATGTACGACATGAAAATAAACTAGAATCTTAGGAAGATCTCCATCATTCCAGTAATCATAGGAGCTACCGGGCTCATGAAAAAGAATTTCAAAAACTACCTGGCAAATATACCCAGTGAACCAAGTGCAAGAGAGATCCAAACAATTGTGCTTAAAAGGACGGTTAGAATACTAAAAAGATCTCTCGGTTGGAGAATGTCTGACAAAATATATGCGTTGCATACACGGCTGGACCCATTTTATCACTCATGGGAACAAATTACTCCAATATATTGTTGTTGAAACCAGTTCCTCTTCCCTGTGATGAAATGCACAACATAACAAGATGAGTTAAAGTTTCATTGTTCTTTATTTGTCTGGTTCTTTTAAATCAATTTCCCAGGAGTGGACCAGAATCCCCTCTCCCCGGATAACGTTTGTATTTAAAGATCCTACCTATATGGGAGTTGGGGTGGGATAAGTGAGATCGGTCTGTCTTTCTCATCTCTTTGCTGTCTGGCTTCCAATTCTCATGTGACGTCACAGTCATATGTGTTCCCTTCAACTCTTGCGTCTAACACATTACCCTCCACCTTCTCCTGCTTTATAACCGGTTCATGTTCGTTCAAGAAGAAATCAAGAATTGTCAGCAATCTCAACAGACATAATATTAAATGTGATTACAATCAGTTTTCTTCTTTTTCAAGACCATACACTATAACAAGCCCTCTCTTCCCCCAAATTCTATTTCTCTTACTCCTTTTCTCTTTCCTTCTCCTTCCTCTTTCTCTGGTTAAATTCCCTCTCTCTTCTTTCATCATTGTTATGACCAGAGTAAAAACACTCTGCCCGGCAGACAAATCTGTATCTTTCGAATGTTGCATGACTGTTAAGTATATAAGGCAAAACAGCGTGCACACTTTTTCCTTCAAATTGTAAATAGCATGCAAAGCAGTGTGCTCTTTTTCCTACAAGTGACTTGAATATTCGTCACAACAACAGAGTGGAAACTAGGGTAAATAAGTTATTTTATTTTATTTTTTTGGATTTATCTTCCTCCCACAGCAGTAAGATGTGACACAAGGTCGGGAAAGTGGGATTTGAAAAGCCAGCGCCCGAGAAGATGAGCACTCTGGCTTACAAAAAATGCCTGGGCAGCCCCGTCGGCATTCCCCGGTAGGGGCGCCTCAGACAGTAAGGGATAAACTTACTCCACCCCAAAGAGGGGAGGCAAAGCCTGGAAGGGTGGACCTCCTAGAACTGCACAGGACAAACTCACAGACTGGCGGAATCAAGACCTGAAGGCCAAGACAATACCGGTCTATAGGGTATAGTATTCATCGGAACAGATACTACACTTTGATCTTAGCCAAAAGGCCAAGAAAGTTGCTTATCAAGTTATTTATCTTCCACCCACAGCAGTAAGATGTGACACAAGGTCGGGAAAGTGGGATTTGAAAAGCCAATACCCGAGAAGGTGAGCACTCTGGCCTACAAAAAATGCGTAGGGTGCAGTATCCATCGGAACAGATACTACACTTTCTTCTCAGCCAAAAGGCCAAGAAAGTCGCTTATCAAAGGCAACATTTTGAAAATGATGCTTAATGCTCTTGGATAAAATAAACCAAGAAATAAAGACAATTTAGTCTTTCTTACATTTCATAGTGACATCTCAAAGAAGTTCTAAGAATTAATGAACTAAAAATGTCAAAACCAAATATTCCAAAATTCATAACAAAAGACACAGAATTAACCCTTTGGTGGCGGTCTCAATTTCATCCTAGCTAATTTAAATAATCCTAACGTAGGTTCACCTCAACCAGATATTTTATGTGATAATAATTTGAAAAAAAGAAAAAGAAAAGAAACAACGTAAATTTTTATTTATCTCCACCTGAAAGAATCTATGAAAGTTCAAAACGGTGTGAAATGGGTGTTATTTGTGTAATGAAAGCTGTAAAGAAATAAGAATAAGCTCACCTTGAAAGAAATCCACTGATGACTATTAAAACGCAGATGCCATGCATAGTGGGAACTCCACTGTGTTGGAATAATGATTGACCGCTTATGTCATGAAAAAAAGTTTAAGTCTTAATTCGAACGAAATTAAATTACCTACAAGTATTGCTATGCAGAAAATGTAATAACTAAAAAGTGTAATATTAAAGTTTTTATTCATGGCATGAGCTGAAATTTCTTCTTTTTTATGCCAATAAGCAACGATTACAGAGAAATGTAGGAAATTCTTTTTATCATGTTCACAAACGGCTGGTTCTGTTTAGATTATAAAAGAAAAATGGTCCAAGTCTAACAAACTTCCTAGCTATTAGAAAGAAACATGAGCAAACTAAATTATATTCAAGTCAATTACATAGTGGAAACAACAACAAACAAAAACAGGCTAGTCAGAATCAGTAGCGATTTGTAAGATGGGTTATTATTTGGTCAGATTTTGAAAATACGACAAGATAAATTTATATGCTATATATTATTATTAACAACTAATTATTATTTTGATATTGCATAATACTTCTAAATTTGAACTCAACAGCTAAAATAAGGATTTTCTTACATCTTTTAGAGAAACATCACAAATTTAGCTTATCATGTAATAAAGATATACCAAAATAAATCAGGCTAATATGTTCAATATTGAAATGCTTATTTGTGGGTGTCTAAATTATCTCAAATATGCAAACTTCACCTCATGACTTACTATAAATTATGATTCAATAATTAGAACTTTCAGGTAACCATACTTTTTCAAGTTCATGCACCTAATATGATGAAAATCTAAAGTTATAAGACAATATGAAGAATAACCACTGACAAGAGAAATGTAAATAATCTCACAAATATTAAAGAATCTATATATTAATTTCAAGAACTAAAGGTGCAACACCAATTTTCTTGCACGTTTGGTCCCATAGCCATGCCAGATAAACCATTTGGCCAGACCATCCGATTTCACCTTAATGATAGTTCGTCAACACATTCCTAACCAACTAATTATACATTTACCACCAGGGATTGCTTGAAACTCAAACATTTTATTTGATGGAAATAAGCCGGTGTTGGCATTTAACACCACAACTGCCACTTAAATTTGCTTTTAAAGCAATAAATAGGGTAACATTTAAGCATAATCAGATATAATCTCAAAATGAAAGGAGACTAACACCAGCAGGTGCAGTGTAAGCAAACAACCTGATGGCACACTACACACAGAGCCATCTGTTGGTCACCCAGTAAACTAGTCTGATGGCAGCAGTATTATTAAGTTCCATTTTGTGATTTCGTCTAGATTAAAAGAGGTGCCGGATCATCAAATTGGTGAAAAATCTGTGCTGTATCGTTGAAATGAATGGCCTTGTCCTTGCTTTGATATGCTCCTAGGACTGACTTTCACTTCAGACCTGAAATCGAAGACTTATATCAAATCTCTTGCTAAGGTCAATGAAAAAATGGTTCCAGCAAGTACTTCACTCCTGTCGCAATACTCTACCTATATAAGAGTCAGATACGTCCTAACATAGAGTACTGCTGCCACATCTGGGGAGGTGCCACTCAGAGCACTCTTTCTTGCCTAAACAGAATACAAAATAGACTTTCCAATCTAGTGAGGTATGATCTCTTCTCTTCCCTACGACCCCTTTCTTCACAGAGGAGACGTTAATCTTTCTCTACTCTATCGCTAATTTCATGGTAGGTGATTGACTGAGCTCCAATCTATCGTTCCCCCCTTTACAGCAAAAACTTGTAAAGTTACAGCCACTGCAAAGATTTTTCTTTTCTTCCTCTCTGTACCTAAAACCAAACATAACTTTCTTGAACAGAGTTTCTTTCCAGCTGACTACAATATGATAGCTTTTAAGTTCAATGTTAACAAATACTTATCGACCCATCAACTAATCAAATCCTGCTCATTCCACTTATCATTTCCAATCCTTTCATAGTATTGGTCATCATCCAACTGACAAGTGCATTAACCCTTATCCTTTGGCCTTGATAAGTGGTGACTCATCTATAATATAAAGGACAGTTGTCTGTGTGTGTGTGTGTGTGTGTGTGTGTGTGTGTGTATCCTGGTAAAACTAAAAAAATGACAAAATAAATACCCGCAAAGTTGGTATATTCTTGATCGGTGTTGCTCCAGTAGAATAATATCTAAAATTTAGAAAAAATATTCATTTTTTTACCCTAAACTGATGCTAATTTAGTCATGGGGGTTAGTTTTTCAGCCACTTACCCTTTGGTAAGTGGCTGAAAAACTAAGTAATTCTGATTCTGATTTAATTCCCTTGTATCGACTCATTTCTCGAGTTTTCTGTGTGTATGTGTGTGTGTATGTCCAGAGAGAGGAATAGGCTTGGCGGAGGAGAAAGAGGGTGTGGGTAGAGGGAGGGGGAAGAGAGAGATAGAAGTTTTAATAGAAATATGTTACACTTTTGCCCGAGCAACGCCTGGAAGCCCTGCTAGTAAGTATATAAAACAAAAAAACACCAATCATTATATTTCATTATACTGGTATATTAATATCATGACCAGTGTTATTTAGCATGACGTTCCTTTTAAATATTTCTAGTCTTGATTCCAAATATGCAAAAACTCAGATATTTGTAGGGTTCTTTCTGGTTCCAGTTTAGCCAGTGAGAGAAGTGAAGTATTCTCCCTTTGATGTTCTACCATCACTAGACGTAATGGGACATCTTTTTTCGAAGATTGAAGACAATTATTTTTGTCTACTTTATAAAGATGTTGTCACTCCCTTCCCAATCTTACTTTGCTTAAAAATAATATATTTATATATATTGCAGATGTATTATACGATCAGTATTTGTAAACATTGAACTTGAAAACTACCACGGTGTCGTCAGCTAGGAATATCCTAATTTATCTTTGAAAGCACTTCACAGAAGTCCATTTGAAGTATCGTTTTTAATTTGATATTAAAAAAAATAGATAAAAATTTGTTCATTTAAATACAAAAATTATTTAAATTTAAATTTAAAAAATGTTTTAATTAAAATAATTTTTTTTTAATTCAAATAATTTTTTTTAAATTTAAATAATTTTTTTTTTAAAATTTAAATATATATTTTTAATAAAAAAATATTTTCTTTTCTTTTCTTTCAATTCCAAAATTTTGGAAACTAAAGCTTTTTTATTAAATCGATTAAACTATATTAAAAAATTTTTTTTAAGTTGACGAACATTCCATATTAAAGTTACATTTTTATTTTTTTATTAAAGAAATTCTATTTTTTTTATCCTTATTTAGTTTCCAGTTTAGTCAGTGGGGGATGTGAAGTATTTTCCCTCTGATAGTTCTATCATCACTAGACATCATGGGACATCTTTTTCACCTTCTGCATTCAATTCTTGGCAGTTGTCAAAACAATATTACTCGCCCATTACCCAATAAACTATGACTCTTTTTATTGATTGCTGCAAGGCTGATCAGCTTACACATAAACAACATACCAACCCAACACGTAACACAACACAGTTAAACAAGCTTCTCAGTTAAAGATAACACCAGACATATATAATCATGTCAAATATTACATGGCAGTAATCTACATAATAATACACTAAGCCACTTAACGTTCGTACATACGCTATCACCTTTCACACACAATTAAAAAAAAATGAGGTCGTCCGATAATGATTGGTGATTAATCTGATGTCGCTAAGGTAAAAATTCTGACTTCATCCATTTTAAAATGAATTGTTCCAGAATCAAATTATGCCGTCTCATCGAATAAAATAGTGCAATTTGAAATAAATAAAAGTGACATTGTTTTGATTGATTTGAAGAATATTTAGCTAAAAATTATTTTTACACTAAGAAGACAGAGAACATTTATTTTTGAAAAATAATTAAATTGCTACAATTTTAAATAAATAAATAAGGGAATATTCGTTTTCTTTATTTAAAAAATATTTGGCACTTCTTTAGTTTAGCTGTTAATCAGAAATCAATTTTGAAAAGTTACATTCACTCCTTACACAATCAACCGGAAGTAATATCGACTTTGGATTTTTTTAATCAAAAAATGGATCTTTATTTTTACCATTATTTTGATATGATAACTTTTCGTTTTATTAAGTTTTAAATTATACCGAAAAAATCAATGTTGCCTGTTTGTTTGATAAAAAAAATCAAATTCTTCGTTTATATGAAGTTTTAAATTATAAAAAAAATCACTATTAATTTTATAAAATTCTACATTATTAAATAAAAAAAACACTGTTCGCTGTTATTATTGTTTGCTTTATTGATTTTTTTGGATAAAAAAAACTTATAATTCTTTATTACTTCCGGTTGATTGTCTGCCCCTGTTTTCATAATTCGCAGCTGAACTAAAGAAGTGCCAAAATAAATATTGGATAAATATTTCTTAAAATAAATCTTTCTCTATATTATTATTGTTCCTCTCATATCTGATGAATTTAAACCTCTGGCGCCACGTTGATCTTGCTTACCCTTCTTATTCATCTGTTGGTTGCGTCGATTTTGCTGATTGGAAAACGACTCTTCTTGTTTTGCTGATTATTTTGATGCCAAATCTCCTTTTGTTGTTCAGTCACTAACACCCATTTGGGCACATCCTGACTTGCTTTGAGCACTGTTACTAACATGTCATAAGAATCCGGGAGGCTACCCAAGAGGTGTACAACTCTATCTTCCTCATCAATTGAATCACCGATGACTGACAACTCTTCGAAGATTTCTGTCATCATTTTAATATGTTTATGAACAGAGTTACCTACTTTCAATTTAAGGGAATACAATGCTAATTTATTAGCCCACGTTTTCTTTTTTTTCACACCACTGCAGGGTCGTCGGGGTCCCCTATTAAATACAAAAGTGACGGTTCCACTGACAGAACAATCGTCGCCGAGGCGCGATCATGCCACAATAAATACTTTGTGTGTAACATCGCATCTGTCCTAGGATCAGAGACGATTTTCGTATCATTTATTCGTCTCTAATTAATACCATTTTGCATTGTATTTTTCTAAGTGACATAATTTGTCCCATTCAACGGTAAAAGATTAAAAAGTTTTCTTTCCATCGTAATGTTCCAGATATAAAACGATACAAAACTTCTTCCGTGAACGAGAATTTCAAGATGACCGAAAAAGAATGTCACACGTGGCCTTATTATAATATCGAGCGTCCATCTGGGTCTATAACCTTTGTGAATGTAATGAGTTAGTCAAAAGGATAGAATAGAATGAGTTTGAGAAGACTGAGTTTGCTTGAAGAAGCTTTATTCGACAAAGATCTACGCAGGGATCTAGTTTCTACGAGAAACAATGGCTGACTAAAAAAGAAAGAGTGATCAAGGGAAGTGATTCACTTCCGAAGCATAGAAAGGGATAGAAGAGTTCTTTTTTCAACACAGTGAACAATCATTATCGATATAAAGCTAACTTAACACGAATGTGAGACATACTTTTTGTTCTCGGCAACATTCTGATATTCTTCATAGCAGGACGAATTCCAATTAATAAGGCAAACACATTTTCGTAAGCTTCACACGAGACATGCGTTTATTTTACTACTACGATAAAAACAACAACAACAACAACAACAAAGAAAGAAAAAGGGCAGACAATTCTGACCTACAATTTACCTACAGTAAATTCGAATGCGTCAACAACAAGTACTGACTATAGTGAGTAATTTTAACATGTAATATGTAGATAAAATTAAAACTATCTGCTGCTATATATTATTACTTACCTATCTTACACCTTCGTACGTTTTGTCATACTAGGCAGCAGCTAGAGCAGTCACTCAGAGGAGAGAGAGAGAGAGCGAGAGAAGGGGTAAAATGCAAGATTAAAGAGAATAATTCACACGTGTTGATATAAATGAGAGTGGGAAAGTATTATTTTGTTATATTTAATTAAAAATGATAAAAAATAGATAAAATGATAAAATTAAATGCTGTTTTTTTTTAATTCACCGTCAAATTTCCATGTTCCTTTCTAGTATACTTTTAAAGTAAACTTTTAAGTAAGTATTATTTGCCATGTGCGGCAGGTTATTGGGTATGATTGACAGGGTATGTTCTTTGGAGTAAGCTGTAGCCGCCTGCATGTGGGAAGCAGATAGCTGATTGGCTGACTTGATCATGTGACAAAGGGAGAATTCACATAGATGGATTTTATTTGTTGCAAGAATCTTCTTGAGGAAACTTGTGACCATTCTGAAGATAGTTCAGAGGCAACTTTGAGTTAAGGAAATAGATATTCATAGTTAGAATGAATAAAACGTAATCTTCAAGTTCACTGCCCCAAGAAAAGTATAAAAGAGAACATCTTCACACTCGGCCTATGAGAGAGAGACAATATACTATAGCAATCATTAAGAATATACAGCAATAATAGTTCGGACTTTAATTAATTTGAGTAACACTGTTGATTAATTTGATCGTTTTTATGTTATGTGATGGAATATTGTCTAGATAAGAAAACTGTGACGCTAAGACATGCATCTGTAAATCTCTTAGATAGAAAAACAGAAGAAAAACAGTGAATGTCAACAAGAAGCCTGCAGACGAAAGAATGAAGAGAAAAACAGTGCAAACAGAGTAAAAAATAGGATAGGACAGAAGTTATTAGGGTTATGGGATTCACATATCTTTAAATCCTTTATATTTATTAACTAGTAGCATGAGTATTGTGGACTACCATCTCCTAGGATTTAACCCTCAAAGCTCGTGCTACAAAGTCTGCCAAGACAAAGGTTTGGTCTTGGAAGGTTCTAGAATTGTTGATCTAAGAATCATCAAGTGTAAAGTCTCCCAGCTGCTAACAGAGGTCAAATGTTTTGTTAAAGCAAAAATTATCCCCTCACCATTTTTATCTCTCTTTAACATTCCACGCTCTCTCTTAAAGTAAACATTTTAGTATTTTTAGCGATTTGCAAATCAGTTCGGGCCATGTCATCAAGGAAGGAACATGTCAATGTTCAGACTCCCGAGATGAGCAAATCTTGGGTTCCCACAACACAAAACCGGTAAACTCAGAAACTCACATTATAATAATCTTTCATTTTTTCCAGATAAAATAAACTGTTTATACATAAATAATTAATGATTTATACTAACAGATCTATCTATATTTACATCATCTTTTCTGTATTGACCCGAATCATAACCTTACTCACAGACTTCGTAATAGTCTACATTTATGAATATGATTGCTGTGTACATGAATGTTTCGGATTTTTTAAAACGGGAATTTTCTGTAGAGAAAATATTTATACATTCCGGTATTTTTAAAACCTTGAATAAAAAAAAACAACACCCACTTTTCTGAGTGATTCTATGGTTTGGTCTATCTATTTTATGGCATAGCAACTTTTTTCAAAGTTACTTACTGTTTAAGCACGATACCTGAACCATTGATTATGATTAATTGAACACAAGTTGCTATTTTAGCCACATCTGAGGAGGGCTGTTCGTATTATTACCCAATGGTAGTGACCATTTGGGAATACCAAGTGCTGTATGTGGAAGGACGGCGAAACCTCTCTGCAAAAAAAAAAAAAAGAAATAGCCCTAAAGCTGTTATAATATGTTTTAACCAAACAGAGTTATCCCCCTTACCACGAGATTAACGTTCTGCTTTGTAACCTGAACGTGAGTTGAATAAAGGAGCTCAGCCATCTTGGATCTGAACGATACACACATGCTTTTGCTTCGGTGTTTATTTAATAACATAACAAAATTTGCCTTTAGCAAGTACTTTAATGTACTGCTAATCCACACATGTGTTGACACAGCAGAACAACCGTCTTCTGAGTGGAAGTTCTGTTTTCAATCATGTGGTGAAGCTTTTCGGAGAGAGTATGCAATTCGTTTTTTTTTCTCATATTACAAAGTAAGGGAAAATGATAGAACTGGCTGGATTTGAAAACAGAATAGTTGATTATATAGTCTTAGTCAGTATCCACTATCTTATTCCCCCCCCCTGAGTGATTCTATATAAATAAATACTATAACTTCATTATAGTAACATAAGTTAAATTATATTTAGTTTTTAGTATTTAGTTTTTTACATTTCCTTTTTATCAAACTCTACAATAAATGCCTAGCCGAATCTTGCTTTCCCGATAGCTGGAAAATTGCCTCTGTGGCACCAGTCTACAAGAATTCTGGGAATAGAACCGATCCTCAGAACTACCGCCCAATCAGTCTACTGCCGATCTTTGCTAAACTCTTTGAATCCTTAATCAATCTAGCGATAGTACGGCACTTAGTTAATGCTAAACTTCTTTCTGACCGCCAGTATGGATTTAGACAAGCACAATCTACAGCAGACATCCTAACGGTCATCTCAGAACGCATGTATCATACACTCAACAAGGCAGGTGAAGCTAGGGCAGTAGCGCTTGATATATCCAAGGCCTTTGATAAGGTATGGCATAAAGGGCTCCTCCTGAAAATACGCTCATACGGTATTACTGGGCAATTACTTAATATAATTAGATCCTTCCTAACCAAAAGAAAAAATCCAGGTTGTCCTCGATGGCCGTTCATCTAAGCAACATGACATAAATGCTGGTGTACCTCAGGGATCTATCCTTGGACCTTTATTGTTCCTGATCTATATAAACGATCTCCCTGATGACATAGAGTCTGAGATTAGTTTATTTGCTGACGACACCATGCTTTACTCTCGCCATGTTGGCAAAACAGATGCGATCATATCTGAGGCAATGGCTAAATCCTTAGAAAATGACCCCCAGGCTGTAGTGGATTGGGGTCATAAATGGTTGGTAACTTTTAATGCTGCAAAGACAAACTCCTTTCCTTCAATAACTACAAGAAACCTCTCCAACCACCGATTGTCATGGCAAATAACACCCTACCTGAGAGTTCATCATTCAAACTCCTCGGCCTAAACTTTACAGGTAACATGAATTGGAACACATACATTGAAGACATTGCCAAGGCTGCCGCAAAGAAGGTTGGCTCCCTCTATCGTGCTAGTAAACTCCTCACACCTGACATTATCCTGTATCTCTACAAAGCCACCAATCGCCCATGCGTGGAGTATTGTTGCCACATATGGGCTGGTGCATCATCTACTAGTCTCTCCCTCCTTGACAAAGTCCAAAAAAGAGTAGTCAACCTAATAGGTCCCTCACTGTCAGCTAAGCTCCAGCCCCTGTCCCATTGCCACAATGTGGCATCCTTGTGTTTGTTTTACAAATACTTCAATGGATTATGCTCCGATGAGTTGGCTACTCTTGTGCCCCCTCGACGTAAATTCACTAGACCAACTCGACAATCAGCTAAATCCCATCCATTCACTGTGGAGGTCCCCAGATGCCGGAGAGCATTCTACTCAAATAGCTTCTTTCCTCGTGCTGCTGGCCTCTGGAACTCCCTCCCTGCCCCCTGTTTCCCCGACAGTACTGACATGCAGAAATTTAAAACTAATGTAAACAGACATCTCGCTGCTCAGATCCCAATTTAAGCTGAACCACCAATCCTTCTCCCCTTTTCTTTCTTCTCAGTAGCCCATTACGTTTACAGTGGCGTCCTGCCTTGTTTGGGGTGAATCATGTAAAAGAAAAAAAACAAAAAAAACAAACAACGCGGTTGTATGTTTACAAGAGTGTATTTACAGAAGTACAAAATAGTATGTCACAGAAAGTCTGCGTCCAATACTGTGGCTATGACTGCCACCAATAACTGCCACCATGACTGCTGCGACACTTTGTTCCTTTTACCGTCACAAAGACGGGCTTGTCTTCCTCTTTTTGATGTCTTTTTGGTTATTCCATGGGAACTCCTAGAATGTTTGCAGCACCTATCCATGGATATCACTAATAGCACCTTGCGACATTGGCAAACAGTATTTTTTCAGTGTTGTATTTTCAGATATGTCCTATATCGATGAGATATTTTTTGTATATGAGATTTCTCAATGGCGCTGACAATTTTTTCAAAAGATAAATTTTGATTTTGCATATCCTAAATGTTGTGCCTTTGAAAGGCCAATAATAATTATAACTCCTAATAACATCTTACCTGAGAGTTTATCATTCAAACTCGTCGGCCTAACCTTCACAGGTAACATGAATTGGAACACATACATTGAAGACATTGCCAAGGCTGCCGCAAAGAATGTTGGCTCCCTCCACCGTGCTAGTGGACTCCTTACACCTGACATTATCCTGTATCTCTACAAAGCCACCATTCGCCCATGCATGGAGTATTGTTGCCACATATGGGCTGGTGCATCATCTACTAGTCTCTCCCTCCTTGACAAGGTCCAAAAAAGAGTTGCCAACCTAATAGGTCCCTCACTGTCAACCAAGCTCCAGTCCCTGTCCCTGTCCCATCGCCGCAATGTAGCATCCTTGTGCTTGTTTCACAAATACTTCAATGGATTGTGCTCCGATGAATTGGCTGCTCTGGTGCCCCCTTGTCGTAAGTTCACTAGACCAACTCGACAATCGACTAAATCTTATCCATTCACTGTGGAGGTCCCCAGATGCCGGAGAGCTTTCTACTCAAATAGCTTCTTTCCTCGTGCTGCTGGCATCTGGAACTACCTCCCTGGCCCCTGTGTCCCCGACAGTACTGACATGCAGAAATTTAAAATTAATGTAAACAGACATCTCGCTGCACAGATCCCAGTTTAGGTTGACCCACCCCAGTCTTCTCCCCTTTTCTTTCTTCTCAGTAGCCCCTTACGTCTACAGTGGTGGCCTGCCTTGTTTGGGGTGAACTACGTTAAAAAAAAAAAAATAGCGAATTAGATCCAATGGTTCGATATTTGTGCACAAATAGGAGATTTCATATTCATTTTGGCCTACTTTAACTGACAACAATTAAGACGAATTAGTTTGTTTTCTAAGAGACCCAGTTCATCAGTTTGTCGAACCGTCACACTTCAGTTTGAAATAGCATTTTCGCCACTAAATGCACAGATTGAATGGACATATTTTATTTTAGATGCGTCTAAACATCTTTAAAAAAGCCTATAACTTTGTCATGCTTAAGTTTAAATAGCATTTCCTTTTGTCTGTTACACTTTAGTTTGAAATAGCTTTTCTTTGGTTCGTCACCTATAAGTTTGAAATAACATTTTATTCGGTTTGTCAGCCTTAAGTCTGAAATAGCATTTCCTTTTGTTTGTTATACTTTAGTTTGAAATAGCTCTTCTTTGGTTCGTCACCTATAAGTTTGAAATAGCATTTTATTCGGTTTGTCAGCCTTAAGTCTGAAATAGCATTTTCTTTTGTTTTTCATGCTTAAATTTGAAATAGCATTTTCTTTGATTTTTAATGCTTAAGATTGGTTGGTTTGTTGGTTTGAAATAGCATTTTCATTGCTCAACACAAAGATTCTTCTTAAATTCATTTTCTACAACTTTGATAATCAGAAATTAGAACTGACATACAGAAAAAGAATGTCTAATCAAATGTAATAGTTTGTTCTAGATGAACCCAAGTATCGCTAGGAGAGGCTCAGACCGTTGGTCCGTATGTTGGTTGGTCTGTCATGCTTAAATGCGCTTATTGAATGGAATGATCTTATTTTAGATAACATCTATGATAAACTCTAGTCATCAATCCGTCTGTTACGCTTAAGTTTGAAACAGCATTTTCATCTGCCACACTTAAGTTTATAATAGCATTTTCTATAGCATGTCATGCTTAACTTTCAAATATCATTTTTAGATGCATCCTTACATCTCTATCAGAGGCTCGGTCCATTCGTCGGTCCATTAACGTTCAGTTTGAAACAGCATTTTTGTTGGTATGTCACGCTTTAGTCTAAAACAGCATTTTTGTTGGTCTGTCATGCTTTAGTCTAAAACAGCATTTTTGTTGGTCTGTCATGCTTTAGTCTAAAACAGCATTTTTGTTGGTCTGTCATTCTTTAGTCTAAAACAGCATTTTGTTGGTCTGTCACACTTTAGTCTAAAACAGCATTTTATTTGATCTGTCATGCTTTAATCTAAAACAGCATTTTTGTTGGTCTGTCACGCTTTAGTCTAAAACAGCATTTTTGTTGGTCTGTCATGCTTTAGTCTAAAACAGCATTTTATTTGATCTGTCATGCTTTAGTCTAAAACAGCATTTTATTTGGTCTGTCATGCTTTAGTCTAAAACAGCATTTTTGTTGGTCTGTCACACTTTAGTCTAAAACAGCATTTTATTTGATCTGTCACACTTTAGTCTAAAACAGCATTTTTGTTGGTCTGTCATTCTTTAGTCTAAAACAGCATTTTATTTGGTCTGTCATGCTTTAGTCTAAAACAGCATTTTTGTTGGTCTGTCACGCTTTAGTCTAAAACAGCATTTTTGTTAGTCTGTCACGCTTTAGTCTAAAACAGCATTTTTGTTAGTCTGTCACGCTTTAGTCTAGAACAGCATTTTTGTTGGTCTGTCATGCTTTAATCTAAAACAGCATTTTTGTTGGTCTGTCACGCTTTAGTCTAAAACAGCATTTTTGTTGGTCTGTCATGCTTTAGTCTAAAACAGCATTTTTGTTAGTCTGTCACGCTTTAGTCTAAAACAGCATTTTTGTTGGTCTGTCACACTTTAGTCGAAAACAGCATTTTTGTTGGTCTGTCATGTTTTAGTCTAAAACAGCATTTTTGTTGGTCTGTCATGCTTTAGTCTAAAACAGCATTTTTGTTGGTCTGTCACGCTTTAGTCTAAAACAGCATTTTTGTTGGTCTGTCATGCTTTAGTCTAAAACAGCATTTTTGTTGGTCTGTCATGCTTTAGTCTAAAACAGCATTTTTGTTGGTCTGTCATTCTTTAGTCTAAAACAGCATTTTATTTGGTCTGTCATGCTTTAGTCTAAAACAGCATTTTTGTTGCTCTGTCACGCTTTAGTCTAAAACAGCATTTTTGTTGGTCTGTCACGCTTTAGTCTAAAACAGCATTTTTGTTAGTCTGTCACGCTTTAGTCTAAAACAGCATTTTTGTTGGTCTGTCATGCTTTAGTCTAAAACAGCAATTTATTTGGTCTGTCATGCTTTAGTCTAAAACAGCATTTTTGTTGGTCTGTCACACTTTAGTCTAAAACAGCATTTTTGTTGGTCTGTCATGCTTTAGTCTAAAACAGCATTTTTGTTGGTCTGTCACGCTTTAGTCTAAAACAGCATTTTTGTTGGTCTGTCATGCTTTAGTCTAAAACAGCATTTTATTTGGTCTGTCTTGCTTTAGTCTAAAACAGCATTTTTGTTGGTCTATCACACTTTAGTCTAAAACAGCATTTCATTTGGTCTGTCATGCTTTAGTCTAAAACTGCATTTCATTTGTTCTGTCACGCTTTAGTCTAAAACAGCATTTTTGTTGGTCTGTCACGCTTCAGTTTAAAACAGCATTTTCATTATTTAATGTGCAGATTGAATGTACCTATAAAAAACTATGGCTGTCGATCTGTCTGTTACACTTAAGTTTGAAATAGTATTTTCTTTGGTCTGTCACACTTCAGTTTGAAATAAGATTTTCTTGTTTTATCATGCTTCAGTTTGAAATACCATTTTTTAGATGCATCCATACATTTCTATGACTAGGCTCTGTTGTTCTGTCTGTAGGTTTGTCACACTCAAGTCTGAAATATCATTTTCACCGCTAAACACACAGCTCGAATGGCCGCATCTTAAGACTACCGATTCTTGTTAAATTCATTTTCTAGTATTTTAACAATCAGAAATTAGAATTGACATTAAGAAGAAACATACTTAATCACGCGATGTAGTTTATTTTATTGTTTTTTATTTTATTTTAGAGATCACAGGCCATCAAAAATAAATTAAATTTGTGAATTTGTAAGATGTCAAAGCGAAAACGATCTAATTAGATTAAATAGCCGAAAGGTCAGTGACAGATAATCGCAGTCCAAGCACAGCAGTTGGTCAGAGTATAGAGGAGCAAAAATATTGGTGATTTGCTTTTAGTGTTCTCAGGGCAGATAACTCAGTAAGGAAAAAAATATACATGCAGCAGGTTTTAAGTGAATAAGTTCATTACCCAAACTTGAATCGTGGGAGAAAATAGAACTCGTCTTAGTGATAAGAAAATAAGAAAGTGCTATTAATGGAACAAACTTAATTTAAAGATTCATTAATATTACTCCACCCAGGAAAAAAAAAGAATACGCAAACTAACAGCATGAACAAGAAAAGGTTAATAAATAAACTGGGATGGAGAATAAATATATAACAACAAAAAAAGAGTGATCGTTTTCTTTTTTATGACAAACCATTAATTCCGCACATAAGTAAATACTGATTGCTCTTGGTTAATTTCTAAACTTTTCAAAACATACACAAATACGATATCTGCGTCATAGGTACCTAATGTCGTTATAACAAGGATATGCACAAAGAAAGCGGTCCCAGATTGCATGTGTGTATGTGTGTCGGTCAGACTTCATTGAAAAGAATAAAAAAACGGGTGACCTGACCTTTCAGTGGCGTATATGCAAATTCGCAACCCGTTTTATGTAAAATTCACCACCCGTTTTATGTAAAATTCACCACCCGTTTTATGTAAAATTCATCACTCATTTTATGTAAAATTCATCACCCGTTTTATGCAAATTTACCACCCGTTTTATGTAAAATTCACCACCCGTCTTATGTAAAATTCACCACTCGTTTTATGTAAAATTCACCACTCATTTTATGTAAAATTCATCACTCATTTTATGTAAAATTCACCACCCGTTTTATGCAAATTTACCACCCGTTTTATGTAAAATTCACCACCCGTTTTATGTAAAATTCACCACTCGTTTCATGTAAAATTCACCATCCGTTTTATGTAAAATTCATCACTCATTTTATGTAAAATTCACCACCCGTTTTATGCAAATTTACCACCCGTTTTATATAAAATTCACCACTCGTTTTATGTAAAATTCACCACCCGTTTTATGTAAAATTCACCACTCGTTTTATGTAAAATTCACCACCCGTTTTATGTAAAATTCACCACCCGTTTTATGCAAATTTACCACCCGTTTTATGTAAAATTCACCACACGTTTTATGTAAAATTCACCACCCGTTTTATGTAAAATTCATCACTCATTTTATGTAAAATTCACCACCCGTTTTATGCAAATTCACCACCCGTTTCATGTAAAATCTCCACTGCAACCAATCGTTGCCAACCACGACTCTATAAAACAGACACTACTGCGCTCTCAAAAGCTAATCTTGACACTTGCCCACTGTTAATTGAAGGCTACAGTTGTTTGTTGCACCACCCATTTGATATTCGGTTCCCTTTACCTTTTCGAATGCATCGTTATTTCGTTACCCAAATTACAACCAAATAAGTTACCTACCTTGTTGGAGATTATCTCCCTTTGCTAAGAACTTTCCAGTTTTGACCACAGTAAATAGTTATCTATTCTCCTATTAGACTATTATTAGCTGAATAAATTTTCCTGAGTAGAGCCAAGCAAATAATTTTTATTTATAACTAGCAGGTCAGAGGATTTGCTGAAAACACTATACTTGCCAAGCATGGAGATTATCCTAAAGATAAATCGATTACGCTGGTATGGTTATGTGGAACGTTCATCCTTCTGAATAAACCGTTACAGAAGCATGAATGTCATAAATTGCAGAAAGGTTGACCGGCCAAGGAAAACTTGGAAGCAAGTGATTGGACAAGACTGCACAGAGTGTAATTTGGAGACTGCTGACCCACTGAACCGTATGAGGTAGAGAGTGAGCTTGCATAATATCATTGAAACTCTGCCCCCTAAACAAGGGAAAAGTCTTTGTGTTGCCCGAGAAAATTGAGCAACCCAAGAAACCCCTGCTTCAATCTCTGAACCCCATATTAATATTTTTGCATTTTTTTTTTCCTTATAATTATAAGTAGCAATTTGCAAGTTAGAAAAACGTTTTCTTTGCTGTTTATGGATGCCCTGAGCGGACGCAGGAAATCTCATATCGTCACAGTCAATGTTAACGTAATGTCGGTATCCCTGGTAACCTTTGTCTTTGTACATATTGATTGATCGGTTTAAAGCATGTCATTATGAACTTTTTTTTTGTACTAACGATTCATCACTTATCAAAGCTCAAAGGTCACTCGAGGACAAAGGTTACTGAGTTTGTCAAGTGGACGGAGAGACAACACCATGAGGATTGGTAACGATGATTATTTAAGAGGACGAGCCGTCCTCTTAAATAATCAAGAATTTGTTAACATTGGACTTAAAAAAAGACCGTGTTGTAGTCAGCTGGGAAGCAGCCCTGCAGGTGTTGTGTTCCACAGACGGGCAGTCCTTGGAAAGAAACTCTGTTAATGGAAGTTCTGTTTATTTTTATGTACACAGAGTAAGAAAGGGAAATTATTATTGACAGTTGTTGTAGCTAGACGAGTTTTTGTTGTGAATGTTTTACAGGAGCGGGACCATAGATTGAAGCTCAGTCGAGCACCTACCATAAAAATAACGTTATTATTAGCATTATTGGTAGTAGTAGTATTATAATCATAGACAATCAAACGTAAGTCGATATCATCATCATCATCATCATCATCATCATCATCATCATCATCATCATCATCATCATCATCATCATCATCATCACCACCACCACCACCACCACCACCATCATCATCATCATCATCATCATCATAAAGTTTATTATGAAAGTTGGCTTTTCTAGATAAAAGTAATGTAATTCTTTTGTTATTACCAAATTACTAATAATTATTTTAAATTTAAAGTGAGGCGATCAAACGGAAGACGATATTAAAGCCACCACCACCACCACCACCACCACCATCATCATCATCATCATCATCATCATCATCATCATCATCATCATCATCATCATCATCATCATCATCATCATCATCATCATCATCATCATCATCACTAAAGGAAAAAAAGTAAGAAACACAGCATGTTAAAAAGAAAACAACAGACACAAAACAAACAATTAGATAAATATTTGACAAAGAAGAGAATTTAAGTTTACCCAATATGAAGAAACACAACGTGTTTTTGTTTTTTCGGAGAGAAGGCAAAGAACGTCTTGGAGCAAGATTTAGCTTATTAATTGCAGAATGTAGTAAAACAGAAAAGATATGTTTAAATAATGAGAAGAATAACTGTTTATTGAAAGTGATATAACAAATAATAAAGTGAATTAAAAGTAATAAAGAAGTAAGAAAGTTGTATGTAATTAATGAAAAAAATTGTTGAATTAAAGTGAAGCCGAAATTTTTTCATGCCTCAGCATTTCTCTATTTTTAAGGGAAATGAAAAGTATGGATGCTCATAAGCGTAACGGAAGCATTGACGATGGGATAACTGCATCCTACCTAGCTTGTTTTGATGTCTGACTGTAATATTTATACAGCTAAAAATGATGAAAATTATGACTAGTTAATATTCGGTGTCCCTATTTACTTGCTTCTTCACGAGGGCAGAGTTAGACGTAAGGTCGATTTTTAATGTGAGGGAAAGTTCAGCTCCCCAAAAAGGGACACTCTGGATAAGGACAAAAATAAAGATTGCCTCAGTCCAGAAGGATTTCTCCTTCACTGACCGAGAACAGAAAAGATGAAGTGTAGTATCAGACCAGATACTACACTTAGCCAAAAGGCCAATGACAAGGAAGAAGTCTTGATGTAAGAAAATGTGAATGATTTTTATATAGTTGAGCATCCGTAGAGTTTACAAGTGGTGAAGTTGAAATTTATGTACTCTTCGAAATATTTGAACCCAATGATTCTGGTAGCAGTAAGAGGACTTGTGACTGAGAGGATGTTATCTCCTCCGACTCCATTTATGGCATTAGTAATGAAAACAGAAACTTGTGAGCAGACTAAATATAAAAAATGTAAAAAGTGATTGGAAATGAAAATTGTTCTTGTTTTTTTTTTCAGAACACGAACCAATAGATGGCGATAATGAATCACAACAGAGATTTGTTTATGCAGATTTTGCTTATTAGCTTATTCCAGGAATTGAAAATCTCACTTTACTTTATACATAAGATGTTTAGTTTAATCAAAATAATAACGCAAGAAGTATCACAGAGTACATTGTTTACAGTAATACTATTTGAGAGCTAGCAATTCTAGAAGCTGCATTTTTTAACAAAAGCTAATTATTTGAATTGTGTGTAGACAATTTTTAGATGCGTCCAGATAATTTTTAGATGCGTCCAGATAATTTTTAGACGCGTCCAGATAATTTTTAGATGCGTCCAGATAATTTTTAGATGCGTCCAGATAATTTTTAGATGCGTCCAGATAATTTTTAGACGCGTCCAGATAATTTTTAGATGCGTCCACTTGCTCCATGTGTCCGTCCATCATGCTTCAGTTTGAAATAACATGTTGATTGCTAAAATACTGATTTAATGAAAATATCATATTTTATATGCATGCAAAACGAATGCCCTCTTCAGAGAGACACATTGGGAATTGGATAAAAAAAGAATAAATGAGATTCTAATGCAATCCTACAGTCAAGATCCTAAGGGTTTGATGAACCTTATTACATGCAGAAAATAGAAGAATGGTGTCAGGTCCCTTTACACAGTTCGAAAACAGAAATTGCTGTCCAGTTCCCGCAATCTGTGTTATGTTTGCATCAGACTAACCAACTCTCTCCTGTATTCATCTACAAAAATAAAACAAAAAACAAAATGGATTTTATAAACTATTTGAAAAAAATATTATTTTTAGAATCAAATATTTACTTAGATATTCCCGAAACTCTTATAACATTAAAAGATGATAGAGTTGTGTAAAAGAAATGACCTCTACAGAAGAAAAACACTTGAAATTGGAAAAAAGAGGAACAATTTTTTTTATTGCAATACAGCCCTGGATTCAGGATCCTGAGGGGCAGATGACCTCTATTATGGGTAAGCAGCAAACAAAAGAATGGTGTCAAGTCCCAGGCTACAGTTTGAGAACACAGTAAAGATGAATAATATATACAAGCAGAACTCTAAAAATAATGCTGTTTATATATGGAATAAGTTTACAGTAAACTAGTAGAATAACCACCCCAGGACGGGTATAAGCAATAAATATAGCATTGATTTGAAATTTTAATGTTTTTTCTTTCTTTTAGGGGTATGGTACGATTTCGGCAACACCCCTTAAATGTCAAAGTTTACAAAAAAAAAAAAAATAATGTGCCAAGGTTACTCACCCTGCTACCTAGAATATATATCCCATAATTCATAATGATAAGTTCAATAGTTTAGAATTTTACCAAACGTCTATCAGGTTATGTAGTTTAAATGAAGACTTGGCCAGAGATAGGTTAGTTTGGAAGTCAATTTTCTAAAAAGCGTCCAACACATGCCAGCATGTAAACGGACGTTAAACCGTATATGATAATGATGATGATGATGATGATGATGATGACCTCCTCTAAAACATTAAATGGACCTACCTGAAAAGCTTAAGGTGGTTTGTGTGATGAGGATGATAATTAAGGGTCACGATTTAGCAAATGCTAAATTCACCTTATTTCTTCACGATAGCTTATAACTTAGAGGAAGCGAACAACAAGATTTTAGTGTTACAAAGAAACGGTAGTTGGAGATGCTGTAGGTATAGTTCGTTAAACATAATATTTAGGTACTTGTTAAAATGTTTAGAGTTCCATTTTGTGTGTGTATGTGTATATCTGTAACAGTAGCTAGAACAGAAGTAGTAGTAGTTCTTAAGGGCTCTTCAGAGAGGCAGTGGTAGTGATTCTTTGGTAACAGCAGCATGAGTGTGTCAGCCTGAAAACCTATCGTTTTGGTGGTTGTTTATATTAGAACCGGTCGTCTCACCAAAGATCCCAGACAAGCCATTTAAAACGAGCTGAAATCCTTCTCATTGGTTGAGAATTTGCAAGTTCGCACCTCCGTGTAAGCTAATGTTTTATTTCAAATCTTCAAGTCGTGATTACGCGGATATAGCACAGAACAATCGATTTGAGTGAGGTTGTTTTGTCGAGGAAAGTTGGTGTCTTTGTTTTTGGCTTTTCATAACATGATTGAGATTGGCAAAGGGAAAGGAAAAAAAAAAACAATAACATAAATATTTGATGCATTTTAGGTCAGGAAGCCGATATCTTCAGACAGCCTGATCTGGTAGCACGAGTACAGAAAGAGGAAGAAGTGAAAAGGAAGGAAGAGGAAGGAGTAAGCCGAACGAATGGGGTGTAGCTTATGCAAGCTAGTATCTTTCTCACGTTGGCTCGTTTCACATGCCTATTTACTAATATACCACAAGCTGACTTTCTGATATGGAAAAATTTCCATTATAATAAATTGAAATTAGATAAAAAAAAACTGAATATTACTTTTTTGATATTAAAGAATAGAATGATAATATTAGGTATATTATGTCTTCTTGATATAATTCTTGATCTATCAGCGATATTACAATCCATAAATATTTTACTGGATCTATAAACTGGTGGCAAGTTTTGATACAATTTGGATAACATTTTCATGATGGACTAATAAGTTGTTATTATTTGAAGTTGCTAATAGATATAAACAAAAATAATCTACCTGGTAAATATATTTCTTCCTTTTGTAAAATAAAATAATTTTATTCAAATTCAAATACATTTGTAAATGTGTCATTGAGAAATCTATTATTATACTAAAGCTGAATTAATGAACGTTTGTTTCCCTAAGGTTTTTTTAAAAATATGTTTTAATCACACAAAATACATGCTGAAATATTTCTTAGTTTGGGGATTAAGTAATGTTTGAAAAAAAAAAAGTTCTGATTTGTTGTAATTTGCAATTAACTCACCAAGTGACCAATCTCTTACTAACTTTCTGTCTATGACTCTCACCCTCCATCACTGTATCTTGTTTGACCTCTTCATTCTTATATTATATGGCATGTATTCCTCTCACTTCTGTCTGTCTGTCTGTCTGTCTGTCTGTCTGTCTGTCTGTCTGTCTCTGTCTCTCTCTCTCTCTCTCGCTTGCTCTGTTTATTGACAATAAAAGGGTATAAAACTAACTATTGGAATAGTTCATTATAAACAATGAGAAATATAAGCACAAGCTGGAGAGAAAGAGGGAGAGAGAAAGAGAGAGAGAGGGGGGCGATGATGAAGAGATGGAGATATAGCGAGTAGAAAGAGACTGGTTTTGGATTTTGTCTTTTTATGTAAAAGAATTTAACTGGCTTTGCAAACTCACTCTTTCCTGATCTAATGTCTAATGTCAATGGGTGATTCAACGAGTCACATTTTTTTTCTAATTATATAGTTGTATGTTTGTGACTGAATGTGAAACCATTCAGTTAGTATTGAGTGTCTGCATGACAAGATAGTGGACTTAAAAAAGAAGATGTGTTGATTTTGGTGTCTTATCCTGTAATTAAAACATAAGAGAGCAATGTAGCTTATGATGCTTTATTCAACTTAGCTTCAGTTTATGTGTCTGTTTCCAAGCTTGTTTCTATCTGGATGCCTCTTGACGATAAGCTCTTGTCATATATTTAAATATCTCAAATGATAAGTATATAAAAGAGCTTCGGAAATGTTTGGAACAGACCGGACAGGGTGTAAAACTCGAGTTATTGGCATGTTAAAACCAGTTTGCTTCGGGCTGACAGCTCATTAGTCTCAGATAACTGTCTGTCTAAAAGAAGGATCACTTTGATTTCAAAACTGAGTTAGAAAGAATTTCTAAACCAAGTCTATGACAACCCATCTAGAAGAAGGCAACTCTGATGTAAAAGCTGTAGCTAAAGTGATTATCGGTTATCTTGCCTTGGCATGTCACTGGGTTATAATCATGGAGACACAGAGAGTGGTACTCGTGTTGTGCAAGATTTTGTCACTATAATCCAATGATGTACAGATGTTTCTGTGTGATTTCACCAATCACCCAAATATACTAAAAGTTCTATGGCGATGGAGCAGTGGCGAAGTGTGCAGGTATAACTTGTTGGAAGCACAGTTAAAATTTTGCAGAAAAGTGACAGGAATCTTATTCTAACACCACTGTTGCATCTTAATTTTGACAGAGACCATCTATGGTGGAGGTTTTTGCGACTGAGTAGCCCTGTTTAGGAGACCACTGCTCATCTAGTAGTATAGGAGGAGGCTAGAAAAGGTGTAACAATACTGGTTAGTCTTCGGTCGCTAACAGTGTAGTTTGACAGTGGAGAAACGCAGTGAGACAACAATAATCTGTGAAAATGCAGCAAATCATCAGCATCATTAGAAAAGTGTTCTTCATAAGGTGCAGAAATGTATCTGTAATTTGATTGGCCCCACCCTTCTTCTCTGCACCCTCTTTCTTACAGACATCATGTTCCTAGTCTCAGTCTTTTCTATAAATACTATTATGGCATGTGTTCTTCAGAATTGTGTGATCTATTCCCTCTTTCTTTTGTTCCAGCTCGTTTGACCCGTTGGTCTCCATCAATTCACTGTTTTGATACCTCATTGGGTACTTATGCAGATTAGGACCCAAGCTTAAAATCGACTTCCATCAAGTGGCTTCATGCCCTGTGTGGAGTGATTTCCATAAAGAAAGAAAGAAGAAATAAGAACTAGTCTAAGAGAAAGAAAAATAAGAACAAAAATGTGAGGCTTGTTCATTGGTGTAACAGCAATCATTTTTTCCAATCCTTTGTTATCAGCATGTTCAAAACGTCTGTGTAAAGCTGTGCAAATCACATGAGATGTTGAACTTATCCAGTGGAATAGACAATCAGATCAGAGAAGAACAATTTGCGAACACTGTGTATAGCTCGTCCATACTCAAAGTATGAGCTGGCAATCATAATGTTTGTATGAAACCCAACAGAAAATTGAGTTTCCGGTCTGGAAACGAGGAAAGAGCATTTCTCCCAGATTTCGTACAAGAATAGATAATTATTCATGTTATCGATGAACTGGAGATTTCTTCACCAAGGGAGATACTCCTAGATTGGAGTTTTTTTAGTCAAGGGAGATAATCTCTAACAAACGTAACATAACTTATGACATTACCTTACTACATATATTTCATATTTCCTTTCTTTAAAATTCATATGCTGAAAAATCATTTAAAAGAAATGTTTTCTTTTGTAAACCAATTGTTTGAAGAACAGTACTTTTACTATTTAACCTATAACTGGATAGAATGAGGGGATTCATATGTTTCACAAGTTTATTAGTGAGGTTCAACATATTTGATACCCAAGCAATGCTGGGTAAATCTACTATTTTTCAAATATAATACATGGGAGACACATGCCAGGTAGCTCTGTTAATAAACGTAAATAAGATATACCAAAACATCAATTACTTTTATCGCTATCAAAGTCTTCTCAAGATCCTTATTCTCTTTAGACATTAATGTACTGACATTTTTACCTGACGACACAATAGAAATTGGCATTCTGGGAATTCTGAGATTTAATCATAGCGTCTTTGTGAGGCAAATTGCTCCAGCATCACTTAGAAGAAAAAATATTAATTTATAAACCTGAGAAAAAGATGACAGTATCAAGCAGACAGTCTGATGCTCATTAAATCTAAGTACAACAGAAAGCATTCAAGATAATATATATATATATATATATTTTTAAGATAATATATATATATATATATATATATATATATATATATATATATATATATATATTCAAGATAATCTATATCTCCGACTACGAATCAGTGGCGATTTGTGTTCGGGGTTCGCGCCCACCGACCGTTGGGAATTAGTTCCTAGACTGAAGATTGCGTTAGCATGAAACATCGATGTCTCTAGGTATTTAAATATTTAATATTTATTTATAAAAATATTATTGTATATATATATATATATGGGAAAAAAGAAACAATGTTTCAGACAATATGTAAAAATAAAGATGGAATAAAGAATAAGCAATTCAACAACTAACAAAAATAAACTCAAAAACTCATGTTGTAAAGTTCCACCGAGATATTTCGGCCGTAGATACGACCATTTTCGATCAGTTAATAAACTTTATTTCAAAACGGAAAAGTTTTCAAATTTATACAGAGAATGCGATTGGAAGAAAATGTCACGTGCAGAGAACAACAAAACGGGGAGAAAAAGGAATGCGAGGAATGTTATGAAAAGAGAAAGAAAAAGAAGATGAAGAAGAGGAAGAAGAAGAAAGAGATACCAATCAAACAGTATCTTTAGAACGTCAGTTGAAGAAGACGAAACGAAGAAGAAGAGAAAGCGAGAGCAAACGTGAGAAAGGGTAAATCGACATGTCGTTGTCGAAAACTATAGAAGAAGAAAAAAAAAAGAGAGAGAGAAAAAATCAGTGCTTAGATATCGCCTGCTGATTGAATTCGGGCTGAGAACGTCAAAAGTCAACAGGATTAGTAGTAATTGGAGCAGTGAACGTCGAGGGACGAAACAAGTAGATTATATATATATATATATATATATATATATATATTCAAGATAATCTCTCTCTCTCTATATATATATATATTCAAGATAATCTATCTATCTATCTATCTATCTATATATATATATATATTCAAGATAATCTACTTAGTCATTCTTTCTGTTAACCATATCATATTTCTATCAACCATAACAATACATGTTGTGTCTCTGTTTCAATACACCCCCCACATATATATATATATATATATATATATATATATATATATATATATATATATATATATATATATATATAAGAGGATTTAATGAATTAGAACATTACAATTGTTCCAAGAATTAGAACATCAAGTCTAGTATGACGTACGGTCGTTTCCAAAACATTCTGGAAATACTTTATTTTATTTTTTTTATTTTTTAAAAAGTTAACAAAGCTACTCCAAAAAGTCCTTCATCAGCGCCTTTAGCACCAAGTCTTACAGAAATTCAAGGAAAAATAACAAGCTCGTCGTAGAAGAACATCTATTGACAGGAGGAGTCACAGAGACAAATATTAGAAAAAGGACTAAGTTACAAATATAAAATGAAAATAGAAAGATAAAATGATAATAATAATAAAACATTATAAACATTATAAAAATAAAATGAAAATAAAAATAAGAACAAAAATAAAATAAAATATAATATAAGATATAAAAAAAAAAAAAATAATAAAATATATAAAGGAAAAATAAAATAAAAGGATAAGAAATAAAATATATATATATATATATATATATATATATATATATATATATATATACATATAAATGATTATTGCTTTGTGCATAACACAAAGAGAAGTAATTCAAATCCATTGTAAAAACAATACTTCAAAGACAATAACATGATAAAGAAGTGTTATTTCGAAACATCGTTTAAAAATATAATAATAATAATCACTTAACGTTTTGTTATTAGTTTTTTTTAAATATATGCATTGGTATGGCTTTCAAAAAATATAATAATTCCATTTTCCATAACTAGCAAATATATGCTCCTTCCGGTTGTATAGTTTTTGCTAAGGTAGGAGGATTATATAATCGTGAAAAAACTACATACAATACATAGTTAAAGCAAAATAAATTGTTTTGGACTATTGAAATAATTTCCAAGGCTATTTATAATGTTTACCCATTCATTTATTTTTATTATCACTTATGTTTGAATTCATATTTTGAAAAAAGACGTAAGTCATAAATCTATGACGTCACGCAGAAGCTATAATTATTTTGTTAAGGTAATGTTTTCAGCTCTATTTATGAGAAAGTCCAAATAGCTGAGTTAGTAGAACCTAAGACTGAAGATCTCGAAGTTTAGGTTTCCGATCATAGCATTGGCTTTATTTTTTGGAAATTTATTATTTACTATTAATGCAATATTCTTCATTTCTAAAAGTAGTTAAGATCTCTGATATTTCGAAATGAGACAAATTCTGTAATGTATTTATTATGTTTAAAAACATTGCGACTGACAGACAAAATGTCTATTTATATAAGATACCTCTAATAAACTGTTACACCGGCCGTTCTTACACAGGAGAAACAACACCGGTTGTCACTATAAATAGTGCGAGACACCAGAAGTCAAAGCGCAGTCTTGTAACTGTCTAGCCAAGAGCTAGTCACTTTCTTACTTTGTTAATACACTTGTTAAACCAACCCTCGACTTGACTTCCTTTATTTATTATTTACTGTGGAACAACTTCACAACATAAACTATAACATTTTATTAGATATATATAAATAAAAATTAAATATTTTTTGCCTATCTGATTTTAAATGCTTTCCACATCCAATGGAGACATAAAACTCATAGCAATTATAAATACCACTGTACACTTTTTTATGGAACTCGCTCCAGACAAGGCATGAATCCACTTGATGTAAGGAGCTAACAAGAACAAAAGATGATTATCGCAAAGACAAGAGATGCCTATTGACCTTGAAAAGACCAAAGCTATAGATAGGACGAAAATAGTCAGCAGGAAAAGAGTTCGACAAGCCTGCAGTTCTTTGAAAGAACCTATTAAAATAGGAAGTTATATTACAATGATGGATACTTATGCAGATTAGGACCCAAGCTAAAATCGATTTGCTGTTGGTAGTTTTCGGATGTTTACGTAGACGACCGGAAAAAGCCAAATGTGAAGTTGGTTGCCTGCGTCCAAAAAATCCACAATCAAGCTGGATGTTTTTTTTTACACGTAAAATTTTTTTAAAGAAAAATATCACTGAACAAGTGTTAGGATTAGGGTTAATGTGGTTCTTATCCAGATTAGAACCCAAACTAAAATTGACTCGGCGTCGGTTAGTGTTAGGTCCTAATCTTGATAAGTACCGGGTTAGGGTTAGGGTTAGGGTAATAAAATATTTTTTCTGCATTAAAAAGTTTGTTTTTTCACTATTTCTTTTCTTTGGCTATCAGTTTTTTACCCTAACAAAATTGGATCACTCATTTAATTTAATAATTGTAATAACCTGTGCTAACTCGTTAAAATTCATTATCGCTTTCATCTATTTTATTTATAATTAGTGAATTCCGTGATTCAATCAATTAAAATGTTAACTTGTCGTCTGCTTTTTCCCCACATTCTGATTGGATAAGTGCTTTGCCATTTTGCGGTCGTCTACATAAACATCCGGAAACTACCGATGCCAAGTCGATTTTAGCTTGGATCCTAATCTGCATAAGTACCCAATGAGGTATCAAAACAGTGAATTGATGGAGATCACTAGACCAACGAGTCGAACGAGCTGGAATAAAAGAAGCAGAGAATAGATCACACAATTCTGAAGAACACATGCCATAATAGTATTTATAGAAAAGACTGAGACTAGGAACATCACGTCTGTGAGAGAGAGTGCAGTGAAGAAGAAAGGGTTGGTTCAATCAAATTACAGATACATTTCTGCAGCTTATCAAGAACCCTCAAATGGGACAGATTCACCAGCCCAAATATGACAAGAGTACTCCATACATGGTCTGATAGTGGATTTGTAGAGATAGAGAATAGCCTCAGGGGTGAGAAAGTTTTTGGAGTGATAGAGAGAACCGACTTTATGAGAAGCAGAGAGAGCATTGGATCTAATGGATGAACTCCAAGAAAGATTTGATGAGAAAGAAAGACCAAGAAGTTTCAGAGTCGATTTCTCCTCAAGAGAAGAGCCATCTATGAGAATCTCGGAAAGAAAAGAGACACGCCTACGATTCAAAGACACGAGCTGAATTTTAACAGGATTAAACGAAACAAGCCATTTCGTACCCCAATCAACAACTGAAACCAGATAAACTTTTAGATCAGCTCCATATTTCAACTGATCCTAGGGAGATGGGCAAGAAGCAACACCAGAATAGAGAGTGGTATCATCGGCAGAGATGTAAATTTTCTGAATAATATTCTCTGGAAGATCATTGATATAGAGAAGAAACAGTGTTTGACCTAGAATAGAGCCTTGAGAAATACCAGCATTGATAGGAAACAGAATGAAGAGACACCATCCAAAGTTACTAGCAAGCATTCGATCAGAAATAAAAGACCTAATAATGTCAAGAACTTCACCACTGAAGTTTGTGTAGGAGACTAGAATGCCACACTCTGTCAAACGAACGCCTTCAAAATGTCAAGCACAATGAATTATCCATAAACCGACAGATCCGCATATTTTCTTTATATTAATGCATTCCTTATCATTTATACTTGGGGTTTGTACTCACGTTTTATTTCCTCTATTCATTCTACAGTGCAAACTTTTGTATTCGACTCTGTTACAAGTCAGGCAGGTCAAAAACGAAATGGGCATTTTTATTTAGAACTGTACGCCTTATTTCAGCGTCTTTTCCTGATACTAATCCTTGAACGAAAATTAAACATTTAAAGTAAACACTTAGTTAGGATAATTTAAAGGTGTCGCCATGCTTATTTACTACTGATGGGAACGTTGAATAATCTTCGTCGTCTTTTTTTTACCAGGTTTAAACACTTCCAGCGTTTGTGAAATAACAAAGTCTTTGGCCTGAAAAGCTCTGTTAGAAGTTTGATGGCTTCTGCAAAAGTCAAATCGCTAGTCTTTCGAGGCGAAATGAAATCCACGAACTTAGTATGTTCGGTGGTGCCTAATTTCTTAAGTAACAGGCGAACCTTTTTAGAGTCTGCCCAGTTTTCGCAATCAATTTTATATAAGCATTCATTTCTTCTAAAATACGAAGCAAAAGTTTTCTCCTCATCAGGGGAATACGTGAAGTTGTCGATGGCACTCCACACGGCATTCTGCGAAAAAGTATTATCGTTTTCGTTACTTTAGTCTCTAAGCGATGTTGTTTGCATTAACATCTCAATATTTTCGTCAGATTCTTTCTTTTTCTCTATAAGCTTTTCATTTTATTCTAGAAGAAGCTTTTGAAATCTTTCTTCAGTTTTCTGTAGTCTCTCGTCTTCCTCTTTATTATGTTCGAGTTGCTGTTGCATTTGAAAATTTACTAATTTCACAATCGTCGCTTTAAATTCTTCCATATTTTAAAGTGTGTCCTTTTTTGTTAGAAAGTAAATGTTTCCTTTCGAGTACGGCTTGTTAAAAAAGTTATTTTCTTAAGATTATACTTGTTAGAAGTAATCTTAGTTGTAAAAGAGTATAAAACCTTTTATTTTCTCGATAAAAAAAATCGCCCTTTTTAGTACGCTTTACCGCGTGGTGCGTAGCCGTAGAATTTTCGGTCGACACTTTAGTTAGAGAAAAAATAAAAATACGGTTTCAATTTTTTTGTTTTTCTTTCGGCAGAAGTAACTTTCTCTTTGGGAGAGAGAAAAAAAAATCATATATTCCCTTATTGTTAAATATTACAACAGTGTCGGAATAGCAATTAACACAAAAATGACTGACGTGTTTTTTTTCTTCCACCGGTAAGCCAGTTTTTTTTTCAGAATTAGGACGTTGTCTGCTGAATTTATAGTTATTTTTCTCTTTAAGGTTTTCCATAATTAATTTTGTCGCCTGTTATGGCGTCCATTTTAAAAAGTTCTCTCGAATCTTTTACTGTAACGACGCTGTTAGTCTATTTTAGTGGTGTAAGTTTGAAATTTGAAATCCCATGTTGCCGGTCGTTGTGGGGTCCTTTTTTGAAGGTTCTCAAGAAAAATCCTTAATGTTTTTGTTTCCCGTGTAAATTCGAATATTTCGTAGCCATTTTTTTGTGAGGTCCTTTTTAAGGGGTTTCGAATTGTAGGGTCCCGTGTAGATTCGAATATCTGGTTGACAGTTGTCATTGTTGTCGTTGTGGTGGTGGGGTCCCGTGTGAGCTCGAATATCTCGTTGCCAATTTATTATGGCCCTGTTTAGGGACCGGAATGAGAACACGGACACGGGGTTTAGGTAAAACAAATATATTGGAGAAATGTATATACAATAGAGGAACAAGAAAAGTAGTACGCCAGTACTGACTGGCAGTGTAGACTAGGGTTGAATTCAAACGCTGAGAAGCCTATGCTTCTCGCACCTATTTAGATTGGACGAGTCCAAAATGTTCGTTATAGGTACGGCACCATAACATTAATATAATTAATATTATCATTCTTAATATGAGTATTATTTCTATTGTTGATAATTATTGTTACTATTCTTTTGATATAATCCCTGTAAACATTGGTATAATTACCATTGTAGCTACTACTATTACACTATTACTATAAATAATTATTGGTACGATTATTTTATTTTTACCTTCACTAATATAAATATTATTATTATCATTAATAATATTGTTGTTATTATTATTAGTAGTATTATATTATTTTTTCAAATGTGTTTTTAAATGTGTTTTTTTATTAATATTTGGGAATTGTGTAAAGGATGTTGATGCTTTGACTCTCAATTTTTGTTGGTGTCCTAAGTATATGGCGCTGAGGAAGAGACATATTGTGAAGCATATATATATATATATATATATATATATATATATATATATATATATATATATATATATATATATATATATATATATATTAAATTCCCGAAACAGTTTTTCATGGTAAACAACTGATGATCCCTTAAATAATGTTGGAAGCAAACTAATATAATAACTGAAAAAGTTAAATTGACTTTCCACTGAACGACTTGGGACTTCAGGTTTTTAAAATTAAAAAAAAAAAAATAGTTTTAATGGTTGAGAAACTTCCAAGACTATATATATATATATATATATATATATATATATATATATATATATATATATATATATATAAGAAATTTAAATATGATTCTTAATCATCTCTGAAACGATTTTACACCAGATCATTGGTGACTTTGAATTCTTGGAACTGCAATAAATAATGTTATACATTTTTTGATTTATTTATTTATCACTATTCATTCTCTCTCTGTTTCTCTGTCTCTGTCTGTCTGTCTGTCTGTCTGTCTGTCTGTCTGTCTCTCTCTCTCTCTCTCTCTCTCTCTCTCTCTATATATATATATATATATATATATATATATACATATATATATATATATATATAGTGTATAGCGATCCTTAATCTTCTGCTATATTTATTGCTTGCTTATAATCGCCCTAGGACGGGTATTCTACTATATATATATATATATATATATATATATATATATATATATAAACCACAACATCTGTCCTTGGCCTTATCAAAAGAGTATTAAAAGAAGGTCCTTAAGTTAATATGGTTGGATCTTTATCTTAATGCTTACTGTACACATTCCTGTAGCTTATCATGTCTTATGTAAATTGCTCTAGTCATGCACCAAGTTAGAATTATTTTCATTGAAAGCCCAGAATGATAGGCTGACATATTCTCAGTGGTATGTAAAAAAATAATTGGCTGTCAATATCGATAAGGAGGAGTGAATACACTCGGGGCCTGCAGGACAGAGAGACGTGAGCAACTTTGTTAGGGATTCTCTCATGTATTTTCCCTGGGTAATTGAAATAATTTCACATACGAAACGTGCAGCAGAACACACCCGGGTTTCTTCTGCAAGAATGGAATATAATGAACGCAAAAAATGGAGAGAAGAAAGAAGAGAAGACGAAGAAGAATGTTTTTCAGTTTCTCTACAAGTGAAGAGTTCGAATGTAAAACGTGATAAACGATTTTAAGAAATATCAAGTTACCACTATTAAAATCTTCGTATTTCATCACTTTACTATTGGTAAACATAATATTTTACATAATGTGATATCTGCCTAATGTTATATACTGTGCATGGTCGCGTGAGTGCGAAGAATGAAAGTAATGGAATGCTTGCCGGTTAAGATAAGAAAAAAGGACACAATTTTGGTTAAAAAGGACTGAATGTATTAAAAATATATGCAATAACATACACTGTAGCATTTTGACTAAAGACGCGCCAGTTTATCTGGTCAGGATGAAGTCAAAGGGGAGTCAGCTACTTGTTGGTTGAGTTAGGTAGGTATGTAGGTAGTATGGGCGTTATCAGTAGCTGTGGTTCTAGTCGAGGCTGGGGAGAACTAGATTTAGTTTTTATTAGAGAAAATCAGATCATCTCAACAATCGTTTGCCAATCTCCTTTTCATGAGAGGATGTGTGCCATTCTCGTTCTTTAATCTCATTTACTCTTACGATTTATTTGATGACCGAAAGAGATATGTGGAACCTCTGTACAGAGAGACATTTTCTCATTTTTTCTGTCTTCCATGTAGGGCTACTTTGCAAATGACCCTTTCAACAAAATCATATCGTGTACACCTGAGGAATTGTGAAGGGAGCTTTTGAAGGGGGGGGGGGACTTGTATGTCGAGGGTTGTTTGAACTTTTTTTTTCTTTCTAACACGTTAGGCTATCCATTTTTCCATATATTTTTAACATTTAGCTAGAAGAAGATCGAGATTTACAGCCAGTTGAGGGACACTATTTATAAGATTAAACACTAGAGAAGTGAAGCTCAAAGTTAGAAAGGAAAAAGAAAAAAGATAAATAAAAAATCAAATAAATAAATAAATAAATAAATAAAAAAAGATAAAAAAGTTTAACATAGGGTAAATACTAGTAAGTTTGGTAGCATTGTTTGAAATTAGTAAAAATGCCAAATACATTTAAGATAGTAAAAGAACAGAAAACTCAACTGAAAACTTTGAGAAGTCTTTCATTCTGGCCGCCATGTGGTTGGCATTAATTGAAGTAGGGCTACTTTGCAAATGACCCTTTCAACAAAATCATATCGTGTACATCTGAGGAATGAACCCACATCCCCGATCTATTAGACCAACAAGCCTCACTTCTAGACCTTTTCTTGACCTCAATGCCCGAGGCTGATCACATATCACCCTAAAAAGTCGCCCAAAAGCTGATGAACCGTTGCTCAAAACAATGAGATACTACGAGCAGGCTGATTTTGAGTCAATCAGGGATCACATCAGCGACGCCCCATGGAGGGAAACCTTCTCATTCCCTGCCGACCAGTGTGCAAATGAATTACCTGAATGGGTCAAAGGAGGCATTGAAACCTATGTCCCCATGAGAAAATTCTTTAGCAAGCCCCACTCTCCCCAATGGTTCACCTTGGAATGTGCAGCTGTCATTGCTGAGAGGCAACAAGCATTCCGTAAATTCGACTGCCATAAATCAGCTACTAATAGACATAAATTTATAGAGTCAAGAAATAATTGCAAGGCCGTGATATGCGAAGCAAAGAGAAGGTATAATGAGTTAACGAAAAAACGCATCCAGTCACAGAAACTAGGCACTCGTGATTTCTGGAAAATCTACAATAGTGTACTGAACAATGGTCAATCAACGATTCACCCACTATCAAACCACAATGATGTCGTTTGCACGGCCACTGATAAGGCCGAACTACTTGCCAAGCGTTTCGCTTCTAACTCCACTTTGGACTCAGATAACAACCCCCTCTCCAAATTCCCTTTGCAGACCGAAGCCACACTTGATAACCTAGTCATCACCCCATCTCAGATCAAAGAAATCATAAAAAACCTTGACACCTCCAAAGCTTGTGGGCCTCATCTTATACCTGTAATAGTAATAAAGAAATGCTCTGCTAAACTGGCCCCTGTCCTCTCCAAACTCTGCAATAAATGCCTAGGTGAATCTTGCTTTCCCGATAGCTGGAAAATTGCCTCTGTGGTACCAGTCTACAAGAATTTTGGGAATAGAACCGATCCTCCGAACTACCGCCCAATCAGCCTACTGCCGATCTTTGCTAAAATCTTTGAATCCTTAATCAATCTAGCGATAGTACGGCACTTAGTTAATGCTAAACTTCTATCTGATCGCCAGTATGGATTTACTGCAGACATCCTAACGATCATCTCTGAATGCATGTATCATACACTCGACAAGGCAGGTGAAGCTAGGGCAGTAGCGCTTGATATATCCAAGGCCTTTGACAAGGTATGGCACAAAGGGCTTCTCCTGAAAATACGCTCATACGGTATTACTGGGCAACTACTTAATATAATTAGATCCTTCCTAACCAAAAGAAAAATCCAGGTTGTCCTTGGTGGCCGTTCATCTAACCAACATGACATAAATGCTGGTGTACCCCAGGGATCTATCCTTGGACCTTTATTGTTCCTGATCTATATAAACGATCTCCCTGATGACATAGTGTCTGAGATTGGTTTATTTGCTGACGACACCACGCTTTACTCTTGCCATGTTGGCAAAACAGACGCGATCATATCCGAGGCAATGGCTGAATCCTTAGAAAATGACCTCCAGGCTGTAGTGGATTGGGGCCATAAATGGTTGGTAACTTTTAATGCCGCAAAGACAAAGCTCCTTTCCTTCAATAACTACAAGGAACCGCCGCAACCGCCGATTGTCATGGCAAATAACACCCTACCTGAGAGTTCATCATTCAAACTCCTCAGCCTAACCTTCACAGGTAACATGAATTGGAACAAATACATTGAAGACATTGCCAAGGCTGCCGCAAAGAAGGTTGGCTCCCTCTACTGTGCTAGTAAACTCCTCACACCTGACATTATCTTGTATCTCTACAAAGCCACCATCCACCCATGCATGGAGTATTGTTGCCACATCTGGGCTGGTGCATTATCTACTAGTCTCTCCCTCCTTGACAAGGTCCAAAAAAGAGTCACCAACCTAATAGGTCCCTCACTGTCAATCAAGCTCCAGTCCCTGTCACATCGCCGCAATGTAGCATCATTGTGTTTGTTTTACAAATACTTCAATGGATTGTGCTCCGATGAATTGGCTGCTCTGGTGCCCCTCGTCGTAAGTTCACTAGACCAACTCGACAATCAACTAAATCCCATCCATTCACTGTGGAGGTCTCCAGATGCCGGAGAGCTTTCTACTCAAATAGCTTCTTTCCTCGTGCTGCTGGCCCCTGGAACTCCCTCCCTGCCCCATGTTTCCCCAACAGTACTGACATGCAGAAATTTAAAACTAATGTAAACAGACATCTCGCTGCGCAGATCCCAATTTAGGTTGCCCCCCCCCCACCTTCTCCCTTTTCTTTTTTCTCAGTAGCTCCTTACGTCTACAGTGGTGGCCTGCCTTGTCTGGGGTGAACTATGTTGAAAAAAAAAAAAAATTCTCGTAGGCTGATATTGATGTGTAGCCTGAATCAGAAAGTAAACTATAATACTAACTTATCTTGTTTTCAATTAAAATAAGTTAATTTACAGTTAAATTCTAGATTGGACTAAACGACGTGAGGGGGTGATGTCGATACAACATCAATGGGCCGATGAACAACTTTGAGGTCAACGGCCAGAACGGAAGAGACATATCACGAGGGACTTCGACCGGGGCTAGCAGTCTGGAGAGGGATGGGCGCCACTAGACTACATTTGCCCCCCAAAAATGAACATAATACAAAAATCCATACCGGCTCGGCCGTCGCACGGGTTAACAAGGGTCGCGCCCCCCGTCTCGCATCAGGGCGATGGTGAAAAGTGTGCTACTGATGCAACAACGAGAACAACGAAAATATGAGGAAGAGACAATGTCAGTATAGTTACATGAAATGTCAGAACGCTTGCCCAAACAGGAAAACTGCAAGAACTCATAAATGGGCTGAAGGGTTACACATGGCATGTTGTCGGACTATGCGAAGTCAGATGGAAGAATATCGGTGAACACCTTACAGATGATCACCACATGCTGTACTACAGCGGTGAAGTGGCTAAGCACATGAACGGAGTAGGCTTTCTCGTCAATAAAGTCGTCAAAGACTCAGTACTCGGGTGCCATCCAATATCCAGCAGGCTCATCGCCATTCGCCTTAGAGAAACACCATTCAACATCACAATAGTACAAGCCTACGCACCGACAACTGAGTACAGCGACGACCAGGTGGAGGAATTCTACGCTCAACTACAGGAAACCATCGACAAGGTGGATAAGAATGACATTCTCATCATTAAGGGAGACTGGAGCGCCAAAGTGGGTGCAGATGCACTCGAAGATTGGAAAAACCTACTGCGGCCCCTCCTGCAATGCAACAACCAACGAGCGCGGTTTGCGCCTACTGGAGTTCGCTAGCTACAACGACATGGTGCTGGCAAACACTCTTGGTGAACATAAGGCTTCAAGACGATGGACGTGGCATGCCCCCAACGGATCACATCACCAGCTTGATTATATCATTGTACAGAAACGGTTTAGATCGGGAATCAACAGAGCCAGGTCAAGAGCATTTCCAGGAGCGGATATGGGAAGTGATCATGACCTAGTGATACTGAACTTCAAAAAGAAGCTCATTAAGCCAAAGAACACTAGATTAAAGTTCAATTTAGACAGACTGAAATATCCCGACATACTCGAAGCCTTTCAGGCAACAATTGGCGGTAAATTTGCTGCTCTCCTCAAACTTGAAGAAGATACGCAAGCACTGACCACAAAATTCAACAAAGTGATGACTGAAACAGCGAACGAAGTCTTGGGGAAACAGCGATGGAAAACTCAACCATGGGTCACAAACGAAATCCTCGATATGTGCGACTCTAGAAGAGAGCTCAAGAAAACCAAGAACTCTGAAGAAGAGTGATAGTGTACAGAAAGATCAACAAGCAAATCCGAAAAGGAATGAAAGAGGCAAAAGAAGACTGGATAGACAAACAATGCATTTCAGTCGAAGAGAACCTAAACAACAGCAATAGCAAGAAGGCTTTCCAAATAGTGAAAGACCTGACGAAGCAGAAACCATCAAGAGCCAACACTATCCACGACAAAGAGGGCCGATGCCTAACAGAAAATCAATGCATCCTGAACAGGTGGACAGAATACTGCTCAGATCTGTACAACCACCAGAACAACGGAGATATCAGTGTTCTAACCAGTCAGGAGTCAACGAACAGCGATGACCACCCAATCCTACGGGAAGAAGTAGTTCATGCTATTAAATCGTTGAAAACGGGAAAAGCAGCAGGATTAGACAACATCCCAGCCGAAATGATTAAGCAGGAAGGAACAACAGTAACCGATAACACAAATCTGCAACAAAATCTGGCAGACTGGAGAGTGGCCGTCAACTTGGACACAGTCACTCATCATCACGCTTCCCAAGAAAGGTAACCTACAGCTGTGTCAAAATTACAGGACCATTAGTCTTATCAGCCATGCCAGCAAGGTAATGCTGAGGGTCATTTTGAACAGACTTAGACCACAAGCAGAAGAGATCATCGCTGAAGAACAAGCTGGATTCCGTAAGGGTAGAAGCACCACAGAACAAATCTTCAATCTACAAGTTCTGAGCGAAAAGTACAGACAAGAACAACAAGAAATATACCATGTGTTTGTTGATTTCAGAAAAGCCTTCGACAGGGTCTGGTACGACGCACTGTGGTCAACAATGAAGAAATACAACATGGGTCAAAAAATGATCAAAATAATACAGGAGTTGTATACTAAAGCCACAAGTGCAGTTCTTGTTCAGGGTTCAGTGGGGGATTGGTTTCACACTGCAGTTGGGGTTCGCCAGGGCTGTCTGTTGTCGCCAACACTCTTCAACATCCTCCTTGAACGAATCATGTCAGATGCCCTTGATGATCATGTGGGCACAGTCAGCATTGGTGGATGAACCATCACAAACCTCAGATTCGCCGATGACATTGATGGACTTGCGGGAAATTAAACAGAACTTTCTAATCTAGTGAGCCGCCTCGACAGAACATCCACAAGGTACGGAATGGAGATCAATGCTGAAAAAACGAAGCTGATGACGAATAGTGGACAACCATTATCAACAACGATAACAGCCAACGGCCAAGAACTGGAAAGCGTAAACCAGTTCAAATACCTTGGCGCTATATTCAGCAACAAAGGATCCAAGACTGAAATCCTGGCAAGAGCAGCACAAACGGCAGCAGCACTTGCAAAACTGAAATCAATCTGGAAAGACGGAAACATTAGTCTCCGTTGCAAACTGAAGCTGCTGCATACACTAGTATTATCCATCTTTTTGTATGCATGTGAGTCATGGACCTTGACAGCTGAGCTCCAAAGAAAGATCCAAATGGTAGAAATGAGATGCTACAGAAGAGTGCTCATCAACGCAAATCTGAACAACTACGAAGATTTACTGACAACTGTAAAAAAAAGAAAGCTTGGATGGTATGGTCACGGGACAAGGGGCAGTGGTCTCTCCAAAACCATCCTTCAGGGAGCAGTGCAAGGCAAGAGAAGGAGAGGTAGACAACACAAAAGATGGACGGACAACATCAAAGAGTGGACGGGCTACAACTTCGCTACAACTCAGTCCATTGCCCATGACCGTCAGAAGTGGAGACAGCCGGTGTGGATTTCATTGGTGCAGCGCCCCTACGACCCAGGAGGGGGTTAAGGGACCAAGTCAAGTCAAGTCTAGATTGGAAATATTCGTTTTCTTATAGTTTAATTTCTCAATTTGGATGAATTGGATTTATCACGTTATGCATTCAAAAACCTTAAGTTTAGTATTTTTAGTAGCTACAACAACTGTAAGTAATTTTCCTTTCTCCCTCTGTGTACCTAAAACTAAACAGAACTTTCATGTGCAAAGTTTCTTCCCAAGAACTATCCGTCTGTGGAACACAATACTATGGGCCTGCTTCGCATATGAACATTTTGTGTTCCGTTTTTTTTATTTTCAAATTAAAGGAAGCAAAGAGTTTTGGTAATTTACTTACTCAGATTTATTTTTTTACCATTCTGCTGCTTAAACTTTTAACCAAACCATATATTTAATTTATTTTATAGCTGTTTATTTGACGTTTTATTAATTAGAAAATATTGCTACTTAAAGAAGAAAGACTCTTGTAAAGGCCCGAATTTCAAACTATGAAAAGCTGAATTTTAATTTTTATAAAGCCTTCTCCCAAAAATGAAATAAATAAATTCATAAAAAAAGAAGAAAGATAACAAAGTTAGTTTAGTTTTCATAACACAATACCGTGGGGCTGCTTCACAGCTGACTATAACATGGTCGTTTTCAAGTCCAATGTTAACAAATTCTTGTTGAGCCATCTTTTTAAATAATCTAATTCGGACCAGCTCAACCATTGTTACCAATCCTCACATTGTATTTTCCCTGTTCCTCTTGACAAACTCATTAACCCTTATCCTCAAGTGGCCTATGGGCCTTGATAAGCGATGACTCGTTAGTACATAAAAAAAGTGATGCTTGTATATACTAAGGCGATTCATGACAAAATTAAATACCAGCTGTTTTTATATCTTTATAATAACTAACCATCCTCTCTAAATTATTAAATCTCTGTTTGTCTCAGTCCTGTTTCCCTTCTTGTTGCAAGGAGTTCTCTGTTGTCCCTATATTTAAAAATGCTGGTGATCGGTCTGACCCAACTAAGTATCGCCCTGTTAGTCTCCTCTCCGTTATTAGTAATGTTTTTGAAAGGTTGGTCAACTGCAAGCTTGTTTATTTTCTGGAAAGTCTGGGCCTCTTTACTGATGTTCATTATGGCTTTCGTTGCTTTCGTTCAACTTTTGATCTTTTAACTGTTGTAACTGAGCAGATATGTTGATTTATGGATAATTCAGGAGAGTGTAGGGTCATTGCACTTGACATTTCGTAGGCGTTAGACAGAGTGTGGCATTCTGGTTTCCTACACAAACTTCAAGGTTATACTATTGGTGGTGCGGTTCTCGACATTATTAGGTCTTTTCTTTCTGATCGATGATTGCTAGTAACTTTAGATGGTGTCTATACATTCTCTTTTCCTATCAATGCTGGTGTTCCTCAAGACTCTATTCTAGGCCCAACACTGTTTCTTCTCTATATCAATGATCTTCCAGAGAATATTATTCAGAAAATTAACATCTATGTTGATGATATCACTCTCTATTCTGGTGTTGCTTCTCGCCCATCTCCCTCGGATCAGTCGAAATATGCAGCTGATCTAGAAGTTGACCTGGGTTCAGTTACAGATTGGGGTAGGAAATGGCTTGTTTCGTTTAGTCCTGTTAAGACTCAGCTCGTATCTTTCAATTATAAGCATGTCTCTTTCCTTCCTGAAATTCTCAAATATTAATATTGTTGGAGAGAAGTACATTCGAAATGACAATAGACTGCTAGCAACAAAGTGAAAAGAGAAGAGGGAGGCTTGGAAATGCTGTTATGTGAGATTGTTTAATACTGAGTTTCGATGTGACCGAGAACATCTAAAAGTTCTAGAAAACGTTTCTGGCCCAGCTATAAAAATTGAGAACGAAATTGTACGTGAAGCTGTGAGTAAGATGAAGAAAATTAAGGCTGCAGGACCCTTAAGCAGAAATATTGAAGTCTGCTGGTGAAGCAGACATTAAGATGATCATAGATTTGACAAATAAGATCATGAAAGAAAGATGGTTCTAAAAGTATCTTAGTACAATTGTGAATTATTACAAGGGTAAAGGAGGAGCTCTTGATAGAGGTAATTACAAATGTGGGAAAGTATATTTGCAACACTGTTTCTTCTTTACATAAATGATCTTCCAGAGAATATTATTCAGAAAATTAACATCTATGTTGATGATATCACTCTCTATTCTGGTGTTGCTTCTCGCCCATCTTCCTCGGATCAGTCGAAATATGCAGCTGATCTAGAAGTTGACCTAGTTTTAGTTGTTGATTGGTACGAAATGGCTCGTTTCGTTTAATCCTGTTAAAATTCAGCTCGTGTCTTTGAATCGTAGGTGTGGTCTTTCTTTCTCATCGAATCTTTCTTTGAGTTCATACATTATATCCATTGCTCTTTCTGCTTCTCATAAAGTCGGTTCTTTCTTTCGCTCTAAACACTTTCTCACATCTGACGCTATTCTCTATCTCTACGAATCTACTATCAGACCATGTATGGAGTACTGTTGTCTTATTTGGGCTGGTGAATCTCTGTCCCATTTGAGGGTTCTTGATAAGGTGCAGAAATGTATCGGCAATTTGACTGGTCCCACCCTTTCTTCTTCACTGCACCCTCTCTCAAAGACGTGATGTTGCTAGTCTCAGTCTTTTTATATAAATACTATTATGGGATGTGTTCTTTAGAATTGTGTGATCTATTCTCTGCTTCTTTTGTTCCAGCTAGTTTGACTCGTTGGTTTAGTGGTCTCCATTAATTCGCTATTTTGATATCTCATTGTAATACAGCTTCCTATTCCAGTAGCTTCTTTCCAAGAACTGCAGGCTTGTGGAACTATATTCCTTTTGACTGGTTTCGTCCTACCTATAGCTTTGGTCTTTTCAAGACTAAGGTCTATAGGCATCTCCTATCTTTGCGATAATCATCTTTCGTTCTTGTTAGCTCTTTACATCAAGTGGCTTCATGCCTTGTCTGGAGCGGTTTCCATTAAAAACATTTGTTAGAAAATATGAAATACCAGTCTCCACAGCGTTTCTTAAATCTTTCTCTCTTCTCTATGTTAACTAAACCTGCTTTCGTTTCAAGAGAAAAAAACAGCATTCTCTCTCTGTGTTTCTGTCCGTGGAACAGCCTACCAGAGAAGGTTGTTACGATACCTACCATACCCAGGTTTAACGTGATCTTGAACAAACATTCACACTGCAGATGTACATATCTTCTATCTTTTTTACATGGCTTGTTGCACTTTGCTATTTTTTTGCAAATAAATTTGATTTTATTTGATTTAATATAAACTGGCAAAAATTTGATTTTATCTGAAATCGCAATAAAAACAATTAAAAATTATTATTTTTAATCAGCAAAAGTTTTATTAAAATAAAAACAATTATAAATTACTTATTTTCTCAAAATAAATAGCATTTATCGATAAGGAAAGGTTTTGTAAAATTAAAAATGTAAGCTTTCCCTCAAAATTATTTTATCTTACTCATACTACATTATGAGACAATTTGTACATCGCCAACAGGGGTGCTGTATGTGTATTTGGTCAGTTTACTTTTATTTACATAAACTTTTTTGAACTGTAGTTTAAATTTACACATTTTAATATAGAGTATCCAGTATTCAGTATTTGCTTAATAAAAGAGATTTATTCTTTATTTCTTGTGTACAGTTCAAAAGAGAATATTATCTTTGTTACTCTTGAATAGTTCTAAAGTATTTAAATTGAAAAGCGATCAATGCCACAACCGAGAGCATGTTAGTTTCAATGATTTTTGTTGTTGTTGCTATAAACAGAGTATGGTGATTCATTATTAGTTTTAGGTCTGTATTGGATGAAGAAAGTGTTGAAACGTATATTTAAAGTTATACTTTTTTATTTAGTTGCACACGTGTTGGAAATATTTAATTCTTTTTTGCTATGAACAATCTTCAGGGTATGGTGATTTATAATTGGTATAAGTTTTAGACAGTGTCTTATTAACCTTATTGTTTATTTGTTTATTAAGGATTCGATCTCATTTGGACCTTTGACCCCTCTTGAGTTTAATACTTTTATTTCATACACTTTATTACAATAATATATAACATACCCTTAGCGTCTTTCGTATCGAAATAAGATTTATATCAATTCATTTCAGTGACATGCAGTAACATTGTTCTACCATTTAACACTAAAAGAATAAAAAGCTGCGTGAGGACCCTGCTTTTGGTGGGCTCTTAGGCTACAGCCGAGTCAGCTTTATGTATAACTAGAAGAATACCCATCCCAGGATGGGTAAAATTAATTCCTAAACAGAACATTTTGGAACCACTTTCATGTCCCCTTACGAAGATTAAAATAAAGATATGATGATACTAAACCTTATGTCTAGATTCCTTATTACGGTTTTGATCACAATCCATTACATGATTTTGAGCCTAGAAAATGTCTCACATTTAAGGCTTAAGGGGTCTTAAGAAGAAATTGAAATTCAGGGAATCTTGCATGCAAATATGAAATTTCAAAATTTTCAAATAGGAGGTTGTGCCCATATTATATGCGTAGAAACTAAGATTTTTAATTTCAGAATTTTATTTTGTTGTTCGATAAAAAACACAAAGACACAAATGGAAGCCGATGTGATGGCGTAACCTCAATGAATATTCTAATGGAACTGAAATTTGGTGAATATTTATTAATCGATTTCTAATACCTAAGGTAAAAATTTCATCCAAATCGGAGGTGTCTGAATTTTCACAAAGGGCTTCCATCCATTGTTACCCCCTTTTACATAAAACTAAATTAAACTAAATATATCCCACATTATAATTCCTTACGAATGTTCAAAAATTCTTAACGATCTGTTAATTAGTTTAGCCGTCAATAATCTAGATATAAATATATAAATATATACACATACCTAACTTTATATAAATAGAGATACGGTTTTGTATGTTGTTATAAATAAGATAACAAACAATAATGAACTATAACGAATAATGAATGCACTGAGAAGAAAAGAGTTGTTTGTTTATTAACTATGCAAGAATGGCTGCTATACAGCAATGGTATTATGAATTGGGAGGTTGTGGAACATGCAGCATATAGGGAAAGTGCATTAAGTGTCAATGGGAGGTGGTGTTGGTAAGAACAATTAGGTTAGAGAGTTTGTAGAAGGGTTGTACCTTTCTGAAATGGTCTATTCGTGGCATCTTTCAGTGGTCTTCATGCATTCCAGCACTGTGTGATGTGCAGAATACAGCCTCTCCTTAAAAAATGTTCCTTCATGCATGGTAAAGAGCTACATTCTTCCTGAGGTTAACCTGTTAATATGCATGGGCATAGAGAGAACACGGCAGATCTAGAGGAGTAAATTACCTTCTTTCATTGGAAATTAGATTTTAAAACGGCTTTATTTCATTTATTTTATGTTATAGCATAAGGGTTTGTAGAGGAGTAGCACCTTTCGGAGATGGCGTATTCGTGGCATCCTCGACTGGTATCCATGCATCCCAACACATCCCAACACACCCCAACACACCCCAACACACCCCAACACATCCCAACACACCCCAACACCCCCCAACACATCCCAACACACCCCAACACACCCCAACACATCCCAACACACCCCAACACACCCCAACACACCCCAACACTATGTGATGTGAAAAATCCAGCCTATCCATAGTGTGTGTTATGAGCCACTTACTTTGCGACATTGACCTGTTAATACGCATGGGCATAGATAGAATACGACGGATCTAGAGGAGTAAACCGTGAAAAAAAACCTCTTTATTCTTTATGGGTAGTTGTAGTTTCTGTGGTGACTATCGACAAATGGATGCTCTAGCAGAGAAAACATTGCAGCTTTGAGGGATACCATTCCTCAGAACGGGAAGGTGCACTACTCCAGTGAGCAAAGAACCGTAAAAGTATAAAGTGTACAGGTTTGACGAGCTCTATACTTATTCAGCCCTGAAGATTCCTTTGGTAAGTACTTCAGTATAATCGGATAAACCATACATGTAATGACACAACAAAACAACCGATCCTTAGTCTTTAACCCGTGATGGGTGTCGAATTTTGTTCTCAAGCATATGGCGAAGCTCTATGGAGTATGCACATAACCTAACCTAGGTAAGAAATAACGCCAATGTACAACAGGTTGCACTGGTTTTAGGCATGCATTGGATGGTGAAAGCGGGGAAAAGCAGCTAGACAGATAGACAGACAGACATACGATTTTCAGCTTTTATATATAGAAATGTTCGCTATTTTAATTTTATGAAGCTGAAAAGATTATAAATGCTGTCAAATGTGAGTCTTAAAGCCAGACAGTTAAGATGACCTCAGAGGAACATTAAATCTTGACAGTACAGGATGATGTATGCAGAAGAGTAGACTGCGATGGTATAGCCACGTTGAAAGAATTGATGAGAGTTCTTGGATTAGATGTAGAACAGTTAAGGTAGCATATTCAGTTGAAAGAGGAAGGCCAAGGAAAACATGGGAAAAGGCGATAAAAATGAACCGGAGGAAAAAAGGGATAAGTAAAGACCTATCCAGAGATAAGTTACTTTGGAAGTCAATTTCTTAAAGCCGTTCAACGCATGCCAGCATGTAAAACGGATGTTAAACCGAATATGACTACGATGATGATGCTTAAAATCTTCATAAAAGTCTTGAAATGATTTTTTCTGTGGATTTTTTAATATTTAGGTTGTATTAAACGGAGACAATTTGTAAAGAATTTTTGGGAAACAGGTTAATGATTGGAGACTGATGAAACAGTATCTTTTTGGGGGAGGAGAGTAATTGTTTTCTTGGAGGTTGACAAGAACATCGACAGTGTTACAACCTTATAAAGAGCACTTCTTCAATTTGAAAATAATTGGCCGTTAAAAGAATAATTCTGAAAGGCAGAAAAGTAGTTCCTGAAGTTGTTGAGTCTACGTGTTGTAAGGTGGCTGCTTTGGTGACATTATTTGTGAAAAGGACTTTAAAAACCTGTTCAGGTTCCACAAGATATCCGGAAGCGTTTTTGCCTTCTTAAGGAAATCACTTCTCATAAAATTGACTCTTTTCACAAATATGAAGCAATGATAAAAAACCAACAGCATCAACAAAGGGAAGAAAAAAGGCTTAAGAAATAAATACTAAATAAAGAAGTTCTGGCTGCTCTTGAATAAACTGTATGCGTGCGAGAAGGAATGAAAAGGAATAGAAAGGGTGGGGTGACCGTCACAAAAAATACAAAACAGATCCATTCTTAAAATGAATTCATTCAATCTGCGCATTTCAAAAGCGTAACAGACCAAAAGAAATGCTATTTTAAACTTAAATGTGACAGACCAACTGACAGACAGAGCCTGTTATAGAGATGCTTGAATGCCTTTAAAATCAGTTACTATTTTAAATAAGCGTGACAGACCGACTTATAGGCAAAACCTCTTATAGAGATGTTTGGACGCAACTAAAATAAAATGCATCCATTCCACCTAGACATTTAGCGACGAATATGCGATTTCCAACTTAAGCGTATCAGAAAGACCGACCAACTGATTGACGGACAGAACCTCTTATACATAGACACATTTATAGATACTATTTCAAACTTAAATGTGACAGACCAAATAAAATGTTATTTTAAATTTCAGTGTGATAGAGCCAAGAAAATTGCTATTTAAAAATTAAGTGTGACAGACCCCAAAAACCTATTTCAAACTTATAGTGTGACAGACTAAAGAAAATGTTATTACAAACTTAATTTTGACTGAGCAAAGAAAATGATATTTCAAACTTAAGCATGACAAACCAAAGTAAATGCTAGTTAAAACTTAAGCATGACAAACCAAAGAAAATGATATTTACAAACTTAAGCATGACAGACCAAAGAAAATGCTATTTAAAACTTAAGCATGACAAACAAAAGAAAATGCTATTTCAAACTTAAGCATGACAGACCAAGGAAAATGCGATTTAAAACTTAAGCATGACAAACCAAGGAAAATGATATTTCAAACTTAAGCATGACAGATCAAAGAAAATGCTATTTAAAACTTAAGTGTGATAGACCCCAAAAAACTATTTCAAAACTTATAGTGTGACAGACTAAAGAAAATGTTGTTACAAACTTAATTTTGACCGAGCAAAGAAAATGATATATTAAACTTAAGCATGACAAACCAAAGAAAATTCTATTTCAAACTTAAGCATGACAGACCCAAAAAAAATGCTATTACAAACTTAAGCATGACAGACCAAAAAAAAAATGCTATTTAAAACTTAAGTGTGAAAGACCCCAAAAAAACTATTTCAAACTTATAGTGTGACAGACTAAAGAAAATGTTATTACAAATATAATTTTGACCGAGCAAAGAAAATATATTTTAAACTTAAGCATGACAAACCAAAGAAAATTCTATTTCAAACTTAAGCATGACAGATCAAAGAAAATGATATTTCAAACTTAAGTGTGACAGACCCCAAAAAACTATTTCAAACTTATAGTGTGACAGACTAAAGAAAATGTTGTTACAAATATAATTTTGACCGAGCAAAGAAAATATATTTTAAACTTAAGCATGACAAACCAAAGTAAATACCAGTTCAAACTAAAGCATGACAGGTCAAAGAAAATGCTATTTCAAACTTAAGCATGACAGATCAAAGAAAATGCTATTTAAAACTTAAGCATGACAAACCAAAGAAAATGCTATTTCAAACTAAAGCATGACAGATCAAAAAAAAATGCTATTGCAAACTTAAGCATGACAAACCAAAGAAAATGCTATTTCAAACTTAAGCATGACAGATCAAAGAAAATGCTATTTAAAACTTAAGTGTGACAGACCCCAAAAAACTATTTCAAACCTTAGTGTGTCAGACCAAAGAAAATGCTATTTCAAACTTAAGTGTGTCAGACCAAGGAAAATGCTATTTAAAACTTAAGCATGACAAACCAAGGAAAATGATATTTCAAACTTAAGCATGACAGATCAAAGAAAATGCTATTTAAAACTTAAGTGTGATAGACCCCAAAAAACTATTTCAAAACTTATAGTGTGACAGACTAAAGAAAATGTTGTTACAAACTTAATTTTGACCGAGCAAAGAAAATGATATTTTAAACTTAAGCATGACAAACCAAAGAAAATTCTATTTCAAACTTAAGCATGACAGACCAAAAAAAAATGCTATTTCAAACTTAAGCATGACAGACCAAGGAAAATGCAATTTAAAACTTAAGTGTGAAAGACCCAAAAAAAACTATTTCAAACTTATAGTGTGACAGACTAAAGAAAATGTTATTACAAATATAATTCTGACCGAGCAAAGAAAATGCTATTTCAAACTTAAGCATGACAAACCAAAGAAAATTCTATTTCAAACTTAAGCATGACAGATCAAAGAAAATGATATTTCAAACTTAAGTATGTCAGACCAAGGAAAATGCTATTTAAAACTTAAGTGTGACAGACCCCAAAAAACTATTTCAAACTTATAGTGTGACAGACTAAAGAAAATGTTGTTACAAATATAATTTTGACCGAGCAAAGAAAATATATTTTAAACTTAAGCATGACAAACCAAAGTAAATACCAGTTCAAACTAAAGCATGACAGGTCAAAGAAAATGCTATTTCAAACTTAAGCATAACAGATCAAAGAAAATGCTATTTCAAACTAAAGCATGACAGATCAAAGAAAATGCTATTTCAAACTAAAGCATGACAGATCAAAAAAAAATGCTATTGCAAACTTAAGCATGACAAACCAAAGAAAATGCTATTTCAAACTTAAGCATGACAGATCAAAGAAAATGCTATTTAAAACTTAAGTGTGACAGACCCCAAAAAACTATTTCAAACTTATAGTGTGACAGACTAAAGAAAATGTTGTTACAAATATAATTTTGACCGAGCAAAGAAAATATATTTTAAACTTAAGCATGACAAACCAAAGTAAATACCAGTTCAAACTAAAGCATGACAGGTCAAAGAAAATGCTATTTCAAACTTAAGCATGACAGATCAAAGAAAATGCTATTTAAAACTTAAGCATGACAAACCAAAGAAAATGCTATTTCAAACTAAAGCATGACAGATCAAAGAAAATGATATTTCTAACTTAAGTATGTCATACCAAGGAAAATGCTATTTAAAACTTAAGTGTGACAGACCCCAAAAAACTATTTCAAACTTATAGTGTGACAGACTAAAGAAAATGACAAACCAAAGTAAATACCAGTTCAAACTTAAGCATGACAAACCAAAGAAAATTCTATTTCAAACTTAAGCATGACAGATCAAAGAAAATGCTATTTCAAACTTAAGCATGACAAACCAAAGAAAATGCTATTTAAAACTTAAGCATGACAAACCAAAGAAAATGCTATTTCAAACTAAAGCATGACAGATCAAAGAAAATGCTATTTCAAACTTAAGCATGATAGATCAAAGAAAATGCTATTTCAAACTTAAGCATGACAGATCAAAGAAAATGCTATTGCAAACTTAAGCATTACAAACCAAAGAAAATGCTATTTAAAACTTAAGTGTGATAGACCCCAAAAAACTATTTCAAACCTTAGTGTGTCAGACCAAAGAAAATGCTATTTCAAACTTAAGCATGACAGATCAAAGAAAATGCTATCATAAACTTAAGTGTGACAGACCCCAAAAAACTATTTCAAACCTTAGTGTGTCAGACCAAAGGAAATGCTATTTTAAACTTAAGTGTGTCAGACCAAAGAAAATGCTATCATAAACTTAAGTGTGACAGACAAAAACAGTTATTACAAACCTAAGTATGACAGACCAAAGAAAATTCTATTACAAACTTATAGAGTAACAGAATTCTTGAGTGACTCATGGATTGACAAAGCCTCTTACATAAATGTGTGGACACATCTAAAAATGCTATTTCAACCTTAAGCATTACTGATAAAAAGAAAATGCTATTTCAACCTTGAGTATAATAGACTGACCGATGGACAGAGCTTCTTCTAGAGATGCTTGGGCACATCTAAAATAGGATGCATCCATTCAATCTGCGTATTTAATGATGAAAATGCTATTTCAGATTTAAGTGTGACGGATTGACAAATCCACAAAACCTCTCATAGAGATGCTTGGCTGTATCTAAAAACAGACTGACAAATGAAATACTAAATAAAGAAGTTCCGGCAGGTCTTGGATATTCCGAATATGCAAGGAGGAATGGGAAAAATAGAAGGGGAAAAATCCCCAGAAAAGAAATCTGAAAATTGGAAGCTAATTCACTGCATACTGATGGAAATATTTTCTTTTCAGAAATAAAATCTGTACAGAAATGGAAGTGACCCTTTATATCTTGGACAAATCCTTTTGAAATCTTTTCAAGGAAAGCAAAAATAAGATTAAAAACGAAAACAAACCTGTGAAATTATTTTGGAATGAAAATTCTGGAGGAATCAAAGATTGAAAAATTGAAAAGCTAAATATTCTCAAAATTAGATATTGCTGATATGATTAATCGTACAAAGTTGAAAGTTTTTGGTTCGGTCGAAAAAATATTTAAAAAGAGAAAATATAAGTATTTGTAAGCATTCCGTTTTTGTCACAAGCTAAAAGTAAATGCAATGCGGCATGGTTCCTAAAATATACTTCAATTTATTTATTTCAATGATCATCTTCAATCGATGAAAATTGAATTCAAAATGAAGAAAAACAAGAATGGATATTTGTAAAATGCATTCATTCAATCAGCATGGATTAATAGTTAACAGTCGAGAACTAAAAAAAAAAAAAAAAAAAAATAATTTTATAGCAGTACAATCAAGTTCTCTACCGATCCATATACTTTTAATGTGTGGAAACTGTTTGTAAGATTTTTCATTTCAGAATTTTATTTCGCTGTTCGCATGTCAATAAGACACACGAAACCAAAATAGCGGTCAAGTTGATAGCTTAACTTCGATGAACTTCATGCTCAAAAGATAGTAAAAATATTACTTACTCTACTACTAACCCTAAGTCTGAATGGCAAGCCCGTCCCTTGAAAACAAAAACTTTTGTCAAGCCACACTTAATTTCCTAAGTTCAGTGAAGTTCAGCGATAATCTCGGCTGACATGTTGTTTTTCGTATGTCGAACATAAAAATACAATTCTAAAATAAAAAGAATCTTGCAAAACGTTTCCATACGTTAAAAGTCTACGTGACGGTAGAGAATTTAATTTTATTGTATTTTCTATAAATTATTTGTTGTTTTTATTTTGAGTTTATGAGTTATCGACTGTTCTGTACTTTACCTATCTGCATGTTTATTGTTGGGATTAAAATAATCCTGAAAATAAAGTTCAATTCTCCCACTTGAGAATGGGGTAACAATGTGCAGATAAATCATCAAAAGCGAGGTATAGGATGAAAGCCTGAGAGAAGGAACACAAAACACCAGAATGTAGTTTCACAGCAATTTTAGTAAGAAAGAGAAAGGTGGAGTCATAGAATATTTACAGAGTTTTAAAAGTTCAGTTAGGCATTGGTGAATTTTAGAGGGGGTTTGCGAAAACGTGGTTTGCGTGAACTTATCTGTATAGAGTTTGGGTATCGGCGGGAGGTCATTCTTTGTGACTGCCGTTGTGGGCTGTTGTCACTGAGGGGACCAGCCGATGTGTTGCTGACTTGAGCGGAATCGTCGAAAAAGAGCCTGTATAGAGTTTGGTAAAGGCGGGAGGTCATTCTCTGTGACTGCCGTCGTGGGCTGTTGTCACTGAGGAGACCAGCCGATATGTTGCTGACTTGAGCGGAGTCGTCAAAAAAGAGGCGGGATGCCGTGTGCAAGGGTTTTTTAAGGGCTGGCTCACGTGACACCTAAGGGAATAGAGGTTGCAATGCCTGACGTGAGGCCCTTAAGGGACATGGCAACAGCCAATCAGTGAGGGGAGCTTTAATAAATTCCAACATTATCAATGAAAATACGATTTTAAACCTAAGGGTGACAGACTGATTGAACAACCTAATAAAATGTTATTTCAAAGAAAGCATGATAGGCCAACGAACATACCATTTCAAACTTAAGTGTGACATATCGACCGACAGACAAAGCCCCCTATAGAGGTGCTTGGACGCATTTAACATAAAATTAATCCATTCAAACTGATTGTGACAAACCAAAGAAAATGCTACTTCGAATACAAATATGGGAGACACAATGTTATCTGTTATTATTATTATTATTATACTAAATACGAGTGTACACCTTCCGTAAAAACTGATGGAAAAAAATTAATTTAGTTGTTCGACTGAGCTCCAATCTATGGTCCCCCTCCTATAAAATATTCACAACAAAAACTCGTTTAGCTACAACCACTGTCAATAAATTCCATTTCTCCCTCTGTGTACCTAGAACTAAGCATAACTTCGATAAACAGTTTCTTTCCTAGAAATGCCCGTCTGTGGAACACAGTACCACGAGACTGTTTTTTGGATGACTATAACATTGACGTTTTCAAGTCCAATGTAAACAAATTCTTGTTGAGCTGCCCTCTTAAATAACCAGTTGCAAATCACTGTCTACCTGTCAAACTCAATAACCATCATCCTTGAGTGGCCTTTTGGCCTTGATAAGCGGTGACTCATTTGTAAAAAAAAATAAATAAATAAATAAATAAAGCATTGCAGACTTTTATAGAAGTCTTTTATAGAAATATGTGGACATATGTAAAAAATGATATTTAAAATTAAACCAAAACAGACAGACACAGCCACTTTTAGAGATGTCTAGATGCATCTGAACTAAGATTTGTACATTCAATCTGAATTTTTAGTGATGAAAATGGTATTTCAAACTGAAGTGTGACCGATGGACTGACCGACAGCATCTCTTATAGATATACTTGGACGCATCTAAATATAAATCAACTAAATTCTTTACTTTGTAAAATACTGCCAAAAAGTTTAGTGTTAATCCAATCAGATCAAGTCGCATCTGGGGCTACAAGTTTGCATACCATTTCATAGCTTTCTTGAGGCAATACAGTGGTGAGGCCCACAACACACTTCCATCAGGTGTTTTTTTCCCAATACACCATCTCGCATAGTACAAAATTCATGATCAGGATCACTAACTTGCTTCCTACTACTCTGTAACGACTGTCAACTAATGGTTCGCCTCATCCATCAACTTCAGGTACCATTTTGCATCAACCCAATAATAAGCATGGATACCCCAGACATGTAGGTGCATGGAAGACCTGGCGAGTGCATACAAAGTAATTTGATTGCTTGCAACATGACTGGTATTAACCCTTTGGATTGGACCACATGGAGAGCAGGTGTGAGACGTTGCCTCGTGTTGCCCACCCCGGAGTCTGGTACACTTGCAACACTTTAACCAAATGATGATGATGATGTGTCATCGTCCTGCCATATACAGCATCTGGCATTCCCAAATGGTCACCCATCTGGTTCTGATCAGGCTCAACGTTGCTTAACTTCGGTGATCTAATGAGAACCAGTGTGTTAACATGATTATACCGTATATTGGTTTTAATTAAGGAATGTTATTATATCGATTATGAATTTATAGACAAATTGATTGCATCCTTTTTATTTTAAGAGGTCAGAACTCTCAGACAATTAACTTTTGTATTCATATCAGTTTATGTAGCAACATTAGCATACGTGTTGCATGTGAAGCCAAGTATTAACATACCGTCTACTATGAAAGGTATGTTTGGAGGATAAATATCCGACAGAATGTATAGGTATAAAATGGGAAAAAAAGGATATAAGCAAAAAGACAGACTAAATAAAACAACCCAAAAAGATTAACACAGATACATGCTTGATTCAATGTATATTCTGTTCAATTGAAGGAAATTTGTCAAGAACGCATACTGCTTTAACAGAGCCAATACATATACATAAAGTCAGTGTTATGGTTGGAATAAGGCGTCCAAAAAGTAGAGATGGTGTGGTAGGAGACAGTGTTAGAGTGGGAGTGAGTAGGGTGGGTGGTGGGTAGGCAAAGAGTGTACATTTAGCAGTGAATTTTGGTCTGTAGAATCGTTTATAAAACATAAGCACACATTTATTGTTTTTCAGTGTTTCTTGTATCTCACACAGTTTAGCTTTAAATTTACCATTTTTACAATATAGAATAGTTCAGTAATAATTTGTAGTTGATGCCTTAATAAAGGCATTTTTATTAGTAAAAATAAATCCTGATTATATTTATAATACTAACACTCTGGTAATCTTGCTCTCTTACATGTTTGCACATTGAACGATGGCGGTAGGAAGAGCGAATAAGACGAGAAGTGGTTGGAGGAGGGGAATAGAGAAGGAACAAATAGTGAGAGGAGGGGAATAAAGGGAGTAGTGATAGCAGCATCGTAAGAGAAGATTAAGATGATAATTTAAATAAATAAATTATGTAAATACTGGGTCAATCAGTGGTTGCCTCTCTGATCAGTCACCATTCCAACAAGGGTTTTAATTGGGTGCCGTAAATATAGTTTTATAGTGCAGCAGCAGCAGCGTTGGAAATGATAAAACAGTGTTTATTTTTTGTCGTAACTGACATCCCAATGCTTAGTTGTAAAATCTCGTTAATTTCGTTAAATTCAAAGCAGATGGTAACTTTATTCTTTAAACGCTGTAAATGTACTTTAAAATATCTATCTATTCGCAATCGGTTGAGGGTACACGTATATACTAATGTACAACGTACCAACGTTGACCTAATGGGTCACAGGTCGTCTAGTTTATTATCAGGTTATGCAACAATATTTACAGGTGTTGCACTAAATGTCCAGCAAAAGTATTACCATACACACTGTGTACTGTTTATAAAATATAAGCACACTGTAGTGGAAGCAAATGGCAGAACAAACTGATGGGGTAAGCTGAGGGACAACGTCTGATGTGCTGCATATATAGGCGACAGGAACACTAGAACACCTGGTAACAAGAAAGAGTGGCAGATGGCCAAGTTGAAGAAGAAATTATGCAAATTTTCTATTCCATGACATAATATTTTGTTTTGCTTTCAGTCAGTAGATGTTTTGAGATCTTAAAAAGAAAGACGTCCCATATTTTATTTTACTTTGTCTGCCAGCATGACTGTAGTTGGAACTACAGATGAGGCGATCACCAAAGTGTCCCTGCAGATCATTGAATGGTGATAAAACGAAGACTATTGAAAATTCATGACTAAAATTTGGTGGACAAGTCCGGTATCAAGTGAAGTTTATTTGTACCAAATATTGTTGGCTTGCAGAAAGGATTATGAATTTTATTATTGATTTCATGCGTGGCATTTTTTTTTTTTGGGGGGGGGGGTAGTCATCCTGTAGTTCTTACGCCAACATCTTCAGAACGCCTAGTGTTAGGAGGTTCCAATTTGAAAGGGTTAACCAAAAATTTCTTCACACACTCATTTTTTTATACTAACGGGTCACCACTTATGAAGGCCCGGAGGTTACTCAAGGTCAAAGGTTAATGAGATTGTCAGTTGGACGATGAACAATACTATGAGAGGATTGGAAACGATGGGTGGATTGGACAGAATTTAATTATTTAAGAGGACGGCTCAACAAATATTTATTAACATTGGACTTGGAACAACCATGTTGTAGGCAGCTGGGAAGCAGCCCCATTGTATCGTGTTTCACAGATGGAAAGTTCTATGAAAGAAACTTCCTTCATGGTTATTCTGTTTGGTTTCAGGTAGGCAGAGGGGAGAAAAGAAAGTTATTTGCAGTGGGTGTAGCTAGACCAGTTCTTGCTGCGAATGTTTTACAGGGGGGAACTACAGATTGGAGCTCAGTCGAGCACCTACTATGAAAATAACGATAGAGTAATAAAAGTCTTTTCAGAAAAGGGTTGTAAGGAAGAGAAAAGATCATTGTGCGCCTTTTTCAGTCTTACATGCATCGCACATTGTTAAGCTTTAAATTTGCCTATTTTGTAATGTAGATAGTTTTGGTGATTTTATTTACAATAATTAGTAGTTATTGTTGGTGACTTCTTTCATTTCCTCATCTTCTCTATTTATATAAAGTTAGGTATGTTTGTATGTACAGGATTCACTTTTGGAATACAGCTGCTAGACACCTCCAAAGCAGGTAAGCCTGATCTTATGCCAGTAATACTAATAAATAAATGTCCTCTTCATACTCTACAACAAATGCCTTGCCGAATCTTGCTTCTCTGATAGCTGGAAAATTGCCTCTGTGGTACCAGTCATCAAGAATTCTGGAGATAAAACTGACCCTCAGAATTATCGCCCCATCAGTCTACTTCCACTCCTCGCTAAAATCTTTGAATCCTTAATCAATCTAGTGATAGTCCAGCACCTAGTTAATGCTAAACTCCTTTCTGACCATCAGTATGGATTTAGACAAGCACGGTCTACTGTGGATATCCTAACGCATATATCATACACTGGACAAGACAGGTTAAGCTAGGGGTTAGCGCTTGATATATCTAAAGCCTTTGACAAGGTCTGACATAAAGGTCTTCTCATAAAAATGAATCTATATAGTATTACTGGATGAATATTTAATATAATTAGATTCTTTCTATCCGAAAGAATGATCCAGGTTGTCCTCGATGGCTGTTCATCCAAGCAACATGACATAAATGCTGGTGTACCCCAGGGATCCATCCTTGGACCTTTATTGTTCCTGATTTTCATAAACAATCTCCCTGATGACATTGTGTCTGAGATTGGGTATATTTGCTGACGACACCACACTGTACTTTCGTCATGTGGGTAAAACGAACACGCACATATCTGAGACAATGGCTGAATCCTTAATGCTGCTAAGACAAATCTCTTTTACTTCAATAACTACAAGAAACCTCTTCAACCACCGATTGCCATGGCAAATAACACCCTACCTCAGAGTCCAACGTTCAAACTCCTCAGCCTAACATTCACAAGTAATATGAATTAGAACAAATACATAGAAGAAATTGCCAAGGCTGCGGCAAAGAAAGTGGGCTCCCTCTACCGTGCTAGAAAACTTCTCACACCTGACAGTATCCTATATCTCTACAAAGCCACCATCTGTCCATCGATGGAGTATTATTGTCACATCTGGGATGATGCATCATTCACCAGTCTCTCCCTCTTAGACAAGGTCCAAAAAAGAGTCTCTAATCTAATAGGTCCCTTACTATCCACCAAGCTCTAGCCCCTGTCCCATTGCCGCAATGTTGCATCCTTGTGCTTGTTTTACAAGTACTTCAATGGAATGTGCTCCGATGAACTAGCTGCTCTGGAGCCCCCTCGACCAACCTGACAATCAGCTAAATCCCATCCATTCACAGTGAAAGTCCCCAGATGCCAGAGAGCTTTCTACTCCAATAGCTTATTTCCCTGAGCTGCCGGCTTTTAGAACGCCTTTCCTGCTTCCTGTTTCCCCGACTGTACCGACATGCAGAAGTTTAAGACTAATATGAACAGATATCTAGCTGCACAGTTCCCAATTTAGGATGACCCCTCATAAACTTTCACCATAATTCTCAGTCGCCCCTTACGTCTACAGTGGCAACTTGCCTTGTTTAGGGTGAACTCAGTTTTAAAAAATGATAAAAAATTAGAGATCTTAATGTGATGTATACTTAGTTTAATTTAAATTTATGCAAAGGTGGTAAAAACGAGGTGGAAGCCCCTCGTTAAAATTCAGATACCTCTGACTTTTGTGAAATTTTAATCATAGGTATTTCCCATATTTTAGTTTCTTTCTACTATTTTAAAGGGGTTTTAAGGGGTATAATATGAGCACAACCTCCGATTAAAAAATTCAAATATTTCAGATTTGCATAAAAGTTGATCCATAGTCATTAAATACCAATCAAGCAAGATATCCTGAAATTCAATTTCTTATTAAGACCCCTTCCTTAAATCTGAAACATTTTCTAGAATTAAAATCATGTAATGGATTTTGATCAAAATTGGAATAAGGATTTCAGATATAAGGTTTATATCTTGATTTTAACCTTCGTAAGGGAACATAAAAGTTGTGCAAAACTGTTCCTATTCAAGGAATTAATTTTACCCATCCTGAAATAGATTTTCTTTCTAGTTTATTTGATAAAACTTCATACTTTTTTATAAAAAAAATGTATGTCTATTTAATTTGTACATAGTAAATCAATGTTAAAGATAGAATCACTTTTAGACCAGAAAAATAGATGATTGATATTCCAAAAAGATGAATATAGATAAATCTAAGTGAAAGATTTTAAATGAACAATATTTTTTAAGTCTTTCATAGTAGAAAAGAGATTGATTGTAATGAAAAAAAAAGGGATGCATCCAATCAGCTTTCAGATTTGATATTCATGTTATACTAACTGGATCTGTCAACATCATATCCGGTTTAACATCCATTTTACATGCTGGCATGTGTTGGACGGCTTTTAGTCTTTATTTATCCCTCTTTCTCTCAAGTCCATCCTTATCACTTACTCCCACCTTTTCCGTGTTGTGCCTCTGTGAACTGACCCTGCTACCTCAACTATTCTACATCTAACCGAAGAACTCTAATCCATTCTGGAAAAGTTATTGTTTTATATTACTGAGTCACCACTTACCAAGGCCAAAAGCCACTCCAGGATAAGGGTTAATGAGATTGTCAGCTGGATGAGAGGATTGAAAAAAATGGACTGAATAGACAAAATCCGTATTGGATCAAATTGAGAATTAAAATAGTCTGATTTGCTGAAGTTATGGTAATTTCGACATTTATACTTTGATATATTTATTTTGTTAATGTTGAATTATTTATTAATTATAACTTAATGTGTTAACTTTTTTACTGTTAATCTCCCTTCAATAAAATACATGTCAGCTATAAATTATTAAAAAAGAAGTCTTTGATAAAATGTAAAACATTGTTGATGCAATGACACTGAATTTAAAAGTGTCAACGAAGCGAAATATTTTTTTGTTTAAAACTGTTGATAATCGCGTTTTTCCTCTCCTCGTTCTACACTCCTTCCCAGGGCTTTACCTGCTCCACTATAGTTTGGGAGTGGTCCCCGCTCCTGCCCCTAAAAAAAAGAGCCGCTTCTTTCCCCACTTCATCTGCACCTTGAAATAACCTATTGAAAAATTCAACACATTTCCAACACTATTTTCAAATGTCCCTATGTACTTGCTTCCCCATTGCTAGATAAAAAATAAACCCTTCGCTCTTTGGCTGCAGAAATAAGGAGCGTGCTCCTTTCTGTAAAGCCTTACTCCTTCCTTCCTTCTGCTCTTTCACTTTTTTATCGTCTCCCCCTTCATCCTCCTCTTCTTCCTCCCATTTTTTCAATTATATTTCCTATCTTCTTTCTACCCTCTTTCGTTCTCTCCTCGTCTTTCTTTTCTTCCTCTCCCCGTTTCCTTGTCTTCTTCTTCTTCTTCTTCTTCTTCTTCTTCTTCTTCTTCTTCTTCTTCTTCTTCTTCTTCTTCTTCTTCTTCTTCTTCTTCATTCCCGCCACCCTCATTTCCTCAGTGTTACTCCCTATCCTTTTCATACTCTTCTTTTCTTTCTTTTAATCTTTTTCCCCTTCTTTCTCCCATTTCCTTCGTGTTACTTCTTTTCCTCTCCTTACTCCCCCTCTTTCATCCTCTTTATCCTTCTTCTTATTCTACCACTTCTGTTTCTCAGCAGTGACAAAAATGATTACATCTGTATGAATATAAAGTTGTAATGATTTATTTTTTCTGTAATTATTTTTGAAACACGTTTTTGAGGATATTCTTTTGTTCGCCGTTGTTTACTATAATTATAGTGTACAAAAAAATAGATATATGTGTAGAGCAATCATAGTGTAAAAGTTATAATTATATAAATGACTGAAAACTTTCAGTTAAAATCTTATAGACTTGTTGTTCCTCACCGAATTGTCTGATCATTTTTTATTACAAAATAAAAGCCTCAGTAACATCAAATTTCATTGACTTTTGCAACTCTTGTTGAGACTGAACACTTTTATAAGTATATTTTCCTGAGTTTTATGGATTTATTACATGGATTGATTTTATTTTTACTGCTAAAATTTATTTAATTATTGATAATTTTTTATTGATTTTATTTTACATTGGCATATATTTTTCTTTCCTTTTGCTTTGACTTGTATTATTGCAATTAAATTGCACTGTATTGTATTGTATAGCAATTGAATTATATTGTATTGACTGACCAAATTTCTACATTTCTTCTTGATAAGGAGATTTTATCTCGAAACGTCAATAAAATACAATGATAATCACTTAACATCTGAGTTGTATTTTATTTTCAAAATATGCATTGATAAAGATTTCTAAAATATAATTATGCTAATGAAGGATACTTTAGATATTTGCAGAATATTGGCATTTTAGCCAATTTGTCGAGATTTTTGTTACCTGAGAGGGACACCAGTGCTTTCCTGTCAAGTGGATCATCAAAATATGGTTTAGATTTTTTTTAGTAATGCGATTCATACAATTTGTGGGGACAACAGGAAACATTCGAGAAATACAACATTTCTATCAAGGTAAAGACATCAAATACAAAACTAACTTAAATTAAAAAATTGATACAGCTATGACACCAGAATTAGTGTTAAACATTGACTAGCAATATTAGTTTTGTTAATTAAACTTAGCTTACATTATTAAAAGAAAGAAGGGTCAACACACATTTGACGTGGGAATGTAGAAAATATTGTTCTCAGTTATGTCATTCGAAATTGACGATTTATGGGGTGTCAGGTTTGTTTAAAATACGTACTGACAGGCAAATGTTGCACCTGCAATGTTTGGGATAACTTAGGTTGAATTATTAAAACAAAACAATATTGAGAAGTCGTTAATATTTATGGACATTTAAAAGTCAAATGTAGGTCTCTGTAGGTTGTTAGGTGTATATACTATCAGTGCGATAGAGATTTGAAGACTTGTCAGCCAAAATGCATGACAGATTATTGTTGATTAGCTCACCAATCAAAAAAGAAGAGAGGGTGGAACTTTTGTCATTTTTCCTGAGTTTGAATATGGTTTGGGGGTATTGGATTGAATTAAATTAATCATGTGACGTAAAAGTGTTTTTGGACAACATATTTCTTAAGTGGAAAACAGTAACTGAATTTGTTAAATAGTAAGTAGGTAGGTTGCTAGTACTCATTTTGTGATTTTGATTCGTAGGCAAATGTTGATATGTACCCGGTTTTTATCAGGTCAGCAAGTGCATTCAATGTCATCTCGACCCTGTACTGGAAATGATGTCACATGGCTTGGAAGCTTCTGAGGCAAACGAAATATGTAAATAATTCCGAACATAAACAATAAATTAATAGGCTAAGGGCCCCAACTGGTCTGTAGCCCGGAATGCACGCCCCCACCACTGGCAGAAGAGAAGGCAGTGCCAACATCCCAATAAAAGGTCCTTTCTTTAAATTGATAATTTCTTTGTTTCTTCGTGCTGTTGTAAAACATTAATTGCAGGTGCCCCAATCATGGAGGAGTGGTCGATATGAGGTGATAATTGGTCTGTGCAGTTATGACTGTAATCTGCATTCGATGACAAGGTATGTTTATGAAACCGTTTATTTTAATTGATTGCGGCTTGTAAGATATTTAGACATCCCCTCCGAGAGGAGATAATGCAACAAATTAAAGTGAACGAAGAAGGATGCAAAAGTTAAAGTTTTCAACCTATCTTATATTTTAGTTAGGGAATGGTCCTATTATGCTAGTTAAGGTATAATAAAATATATATTTTTAAAGACAGAAATATCTTTGTTGTTTTGCATGCAAACATTTATTCCAGCATTGTTGCTCACAATCTAAGTCAGATGCAAAAAAAAGCTTATCCAAAGATTAAGACAACACCATATTTCAGACCAAAGCAGATAGAAATTGCCAACCAGGCAATTACTCAAGTCTCTGACTGAGTGGCATCAGCTGCAAAATTCTGTGGATTTTTTAAATGCAGCATGGGTACAGAATGATTGATAGAGCAACCAGTCAGAACGTATGTTGTCATCGCAGACTAGGACCACACAGTAAGTTGAAATGAAAATGAGGCTCGAGTACCAATGGTACATTATCTTTCACTGGACAGTGGATTTAACAAAGTACTAGATAGTGGGACACACATAGTGATGGATAGAATAATGGACCGATTGACAGACAATGCAATGAAAATAGTGACGGCTAATACAGTGAACCGTGTATCAAACCATGAGCTCCAACAGATTACTGAATAGCATAAACCGCTAACAGAAAATGCTAATAACGAGAACATCTTCCAATATGCTCTGAGCAGGCATAAAACGTACTGCCACAGATTCAAAAGTGTCTGTTTTATAGAGTCTCAGACTCCACCTATTGGTTATAGCAGAGTCTGACAAACAGAGAATTTGCATGTGTGTTACCAAAAAAGTTATGCTTATATCTAGAATTAGTTTCATTTTAGTCATGGTATCTGATAGGCATGCACCCATGCAGCACACCTGGTCTTTTGCTTTGTAGAGGTGATCCCCTTTCTCTGAATAAACAAGCAAGATTCACTTAGTGTTATGGTGTGATGTTGATATACCCTATTTCGGGAGTAGATGGACTCTTCCAGAGACTATGAATAGCGTCACGACAAAGTGTCGCAGCAGTCATGGTGGCAGTTATTGGTGCCAGTCATAGCCACAGTATCGGACGTAGACTTTCTGTGACATACTATTTTGTACTTCTGTAAATACACTCTTGTAAACATACAACCGCGTTGTTTTAATTATTATTGGCCTTTCAAAGGCACAACATTTAGGATATGCAAAATCAAAATTTATCTTTTGAGAAAATTGTCAGCGCCATTGAGAAATCTCATATACAAAAAATATCTCATCGATATAGGACATATCTGAAAATACAACACTGAAAAAATACTGTTTGCCAATGTCGCAAGGTGCTATTAGTGATATCCATGGATAGGTGCTGCAAACATTCTAGGAGTTCCCATGGAATAACCAAAAAGACTTATCAAAAAGAGGAAGACAAGCCCGTCTTTGTGACGGTAAAAGGAACATTGTTACAGGAAAACCCAGGAAGGAAAGAAGTGCTAAGATTGTTTGGAAAATAATAACTCATTTCAGAAACAAAAATATATTCTTGAACACGCTTATCCATATTTTTCACATTGCCAATTTACTTCAAATGATCAGACACCATTAAAATACTGATATCACGTGCCTATAATACTTTTACATGACAATTGTTCAACAATTACTTTCAAATGTTGTCAAGATTGCATGATAGTCTTTATGTATAGCCATGATAATCGCCAGAAAATTGTCTGCACACTGCCATTACTAAATCTCATTCAAAAACAATAACTCAGTTATATTACATGATACTAGAAGAATATCCATTTCAAGACCGGTAAAATAAATTCTTAGAGCAGAATAATTTTTCACCACTTTTATGTCTCCTTACAAAGATTAACATCAACATATAATGATACTAAACCTTATGTCTAACATCCTTATTCCAATTTTGATCAACATCCATTACATGATTTTTATTCTAGATAATGTCTAAATTTGAAGGCTTATGCTTAAGGGGTCTTAAGAAGAAATTGAAATTCAGGGAATCTTGCTTGATGTCTAATGACTATGGATCAAATTAAATGCAAATCTGATATATTTAAATTTTCAAATAGGAAGTTGTTCCCCTAAAAACCCTTTAAAATATTCCAAAGAAACTGAAATTTGGGAAATATTTATTAATTGATGTCTAATACCCATTGTTGCAATTTTACAAAAATCAAAAGTATCTGAATTTTCAAAAAGAGCTTTCACCTCCTTTTACTTTCTTTGAATAAAACTAAATTAAACTAAATATAACCACATTATCCAGTCTTAAACCTAGCAGCTATGTCCCAAAATTCATAATGCCCGTTTAGTTAGTTTAGGAGTGAATCCTGTACACACAAATATATAAACATATACACATATCTAACTTTATATAAATGGATATATATGCAAGGCAGAAATACAGCACTGACAAAAATAATGTTGTGTGCCAATGCCACAAGACCAGATTACATATATAAGGTACGAATATTTTGATATTCACTTTATTAACTTAGCTGCATATGTGTTGGGAATATATTATTCTCTGTGCACGTAGCAACCATGTTTGTGTTAGAAAAGAAATATGAAAGGGAACAGTTGGTTAAGAATATGACATTTACGTTTATTTACAGTTTGTTGACGACTAGACATAAAGACCGATTATACAGACATGTAAATGCATCAAAATATACAAAATAACCAGGAAAACTGAATCCTAAACAAGAGATACAGTGTTCCATGACAACTACGAAAACTGCACGAGTTGTTAGAGAAATGGAAAGTTACTTACATAGTCTCAACGGTGGTGATGTGCCACTCAGAGAAAACACAAAGTCGTTTGGTTACTTGACCATTGTCTGAAGGTTGATTTACTTGATCAGGAAAATAACATTCAAAAGTCATGTCAATAAGAGACAAAATTTATGACAACGTGGAGCATGTGAGTATCACATCTCGAGATAGTTTAAACCAATCATCTCTCAGGGGGATAACTCTGCTCCCAACAAAGCGTTGCAAACATTCTAAGAGTTCACATGAAATAAGAGCAAAGGTTGACCCAAAACAGGAAACAGTTGCAGGGGCTGATGCAGGAGCATGAATGAATAGCTTTTCCTTACTTATATTTTACCTGATTCAAAATCATTGCTAAAGCATACAAAAAACATTATGAATAAATTTATGATCATTCAAACAGTTAGAAAAAAGAAAACTATGATCAAGTTCAGATATTTGAGTTTCCCTTTCCAAATATAAAAATACATTTTGTTCTTACAAACCTACTTCAAGTTTTAAACTGGTCATTTTAGCACAAAACAGTGCAAAAGTAGATGGTTTTGCAGTCACATGAACCATTGTCGGTCAGTATATTCAGAATTATTTCCCTTGAATCATATTAAAGTTATCTCCCCTGAATACAACTGGGCAACATAAGAATGAACTCTTGAATTATGAAGTACAAAAACAAATTCGCTCCATGCATGTGTGAGATTAAAAAACGAGCCTTGTCCTTTTTTTCTTGCTCGGGGTTCGAGCTGGTTTGAAGTATTCAGCTCGCGTCTGGTCACAGTTTAAATGGGACTCTCAGACAGCTAGTCACTTCAGCATGACCTTTTTCTACTGGTTGCATCATTTGTCATCATCATCATCATCATCATCATCATCATCATCATCATCATCATCATCATCTAGTCGTGGTAGTGTCACAGATGCTCCGGTCTCTCTCATGCGATGTCACTCTATCCTCCATCCCGCAAGGTAGGTCTTCATAGGTGCATTGTGAGTCCTAGTTGCTTAACGTTGACGTAGGTTTTGTGCGATCTGCCCACTAAACTACATCCCTGTTTTGGCATCCACAAAAGGACATCGCAGATGATTTCATCTTTAGTCGTCCATCGGTGACCAGAAAATCTGGTTCTTCTCTCTCTCTGATCAGGTTGGAGATTTGAAGAAGGTGTCTATAGTGTTGCTCTCTCATGGGATGCTGTCCCCAGGAGATGTTAAGAGGCAACTCTTAGCATTGTGATGTACACATCATCAATTTTCTTATCCAATCATTTGGTAAAAGTCCAGAATAATTTATTTGATAATATTAAATTAAGTCGTATTTACTTTACATAATCTATGCATTGTCTATAATTTGTTTGCCCTGGCAATTCATATTTATTTCGATTATGTTTCGGGACTTTTAATGTGGACTTTTAATGTGGACTCTTTCATCTGTGGTTTTCATCCCCTTATATCTCTCATGTTTTATCATGTCCTTATTACGTTTGTCTTTGACAAACTTTCTTTGTAATAAATGAATGTATATTATATGTAAATGTAACCACATTATTACCTTTCTTTATCATTGTCATTTTTTCCGTTATATTCCAAGCTAATAATAACACAATATATTCAACATGGCGGTGATCGGGTTGGAGAAGGGGCTCCCACAGGTGAGTTTCTACACAAAGGATAAAATGACATCAAATATTCTAATTTAATACCACTTTGAAACTGCAGATACTTTTACCAAATTAAGTCAGTAAATTTCTAAAAAATGGTAATTGTTGTTAATGAATGAGAAAAAATATTCATGCGATTGTCATAACTAAAATAGCTTAATATATTTAAGGCTTTATTAAGCCCAGAAGCATACATAAAGAACAGGCTGTTAGAAACCTAGCAATATGGTGTCTCAGCTATATCTGGAGAGTTCTTCATTCAAAGGGATATAATTCAAGTTCTTTTATTTTTATTTGTTACTTTTGTAAACAATTGAAACGTTGGGTTATATTTATAGGAGGCAACGTGGGTTGAGAGTTTGGCAGCAAGAGGTTTGTTCACATTGCATTTAAATTTCTGCATGTTGGTACCGTCGGAGAAACAGGGAGCAGGGAGGGAGTTCAAAAGGCAAGCAGTACAAGGAAAGAAACTATCAAAGTAGAAAATCTTCCGACACCTACGAACCACTATAGTGAAAAGATGGGATTTTGCTGCTAGTTGGGTGGATCAGGTGTATTTTCGTTGAGGGGTTACAAGTGCAGTGTAGTTCATCGGAGCACATTCCATGGAAGTACTTGTAAAACAAGCACAGTGATGCAACAGGGGTTGGAACTTGTCAAATAGTGCGGGACCTATTAGGTTAGATTTTTTGCACCCTATCCCAGAGGGAGAGGCTAATTTATACAGCAAATATCTTACCCCAAACTACACGAGTTCATACTTCTGACATAGATGCATACATTGGTGGTTCGTCACATGAAGCAATCGTAGCAGACAAGTGAAACAGAAGACATTTTACAACTTCAAGGGAAATATTCGATTTCTAAAGTCTGCCAGAACAGCAATTAACGCAAGGAAACTATTAAACATTAAAATGGTTAGCAGTTTCTTAAAAGACTCTTAAGTAGTTTCTATAGGAATGGCTGGAATGATTATTCTTAAAAAGGCAGTCACCTACTTTCAAACAAGTTGATTATTCTGGAACAATAGAGGAAAGATGTGGAAACAGCAATGCGAAAGAGATAAAACAGAACATAAAATAAGTAAACAGTTCCCCCTCACTTAGGAAAATGCATTCTTGACATTATCAATATGTCTACTGAGATAAAAGGAAATGCAAAGAATAGACAGAATAACTTCCAACTCAATAAATAACGACAATTTACACGGTTCTTATTGAGACGAGTTTTATGGTTATAACATTTCAATTTACAGGACACGATGACTTATTAGATAAACAGAATTCGTTTACATTACGGACTAAAGTTATATGGTAGTCGTGAGTTCAAGCTCTGACTCATTACTATTATTATTATTATTATTATTATTATTATTATTATTATTTACTCACTAGGAGTTATCACACTGGTCATCGTCAGTGGTCACCCACTGCCGACAACCTGTGGTATTCCCCGGAGGCTGAGTGACAACAAGTCTCCTCAGGCCTCCAGTATGCTCCACCTCTTTTCGTTCATCACCGCTGATGACCTTGCGGTAATCGCAACAGCCACCTACCAACGATTTCCCGCTAATAAGGGCCATTGGTCCCCTTTGGGGCCCGAGTGGCAACAAGCCTTCCCAAGGTCCTAGAGCTGTCCGCGCTCTTCCAGTGGAGGTCTGGTTTTGCGCTTTCCCTCCTCGACCCTCTGTCCATAATTTTCGTGGCGTCAGCCTATGCTTGCGCCTCTCTCGTGCGGTTGTATTTTCCCCGGTTCTGTTGTTTTGTGCTTCCATGTGTTTGTTCTCCATTCGTTGCTTATGTGGGTTGGTTTCCGCATTCGAGGACATTTCTCAGGATTGTAGCTGTTTTGATCATTACTGTCCTTTGTATGGTCTCAGTTATCCCTTTGATTCCTATTTCTCCTAGTCTTTTCTCCATGTTTTTGGGGACTGTTCCTAGTGCTCCTATGATTATTGGTGTTATACTGACTTTCTTCATGTTCCATATTCCTTTCAATTCTCTGGCAAGTTCAGTATATTTGCTTCTCTTTTCCATCTGTGGTCTGCTGGAACGGCAAAGTCTACGATTTTGCAGGATTTTTCTTTCTTGTTGATTATTTTCATATCCGGTCTCCTTGCTGTTATGGGTTTGTCTGTTTGTACATTCATATCCCATATGATTTTGTGTTTTTCGTTTTCTAGTACAGTTTCTGGTTTGTGTTTGTACCGTTTTCTTGCATATTCGAAATTCAGTTGTTTGCACATTTCCCGGTGTACTTCTTTCCCCATGCTGTCATGTCTGTTCTTGTATTCCCTTTGTGCTAGCTTGCTGCATTCACTTATTATATGATTTATCGTTTCGTCTCTTTGTCCACACAATCTGCATTTGCTGTTTTCCTGGGTTTTATCTATCTTTGCTTTAATAAAGTTTGTCCTAATCGCATTGTTCTGTGCGGCCGTCAGCAGAGATTCCGTTTCTCTGTTCAGGTTTCCTTTTCTTAGCCATGCCCAGCTGTTTTCATGTGCTTCATCGCTTGTGAGTCTTATAAAGCGTCCATGTAGTTGTTTTTCTTCCCACTTTTCCTTTCTTGTCTTTTTGTTTCTGGGTTCAGTGCTTCCGGGGTTGTTTGTTGGGCTGGTGTCTCTTGCTGTGGTGATCAGTCTTTCCGTGTTCTGGGTTACATGTTTCTCCAGCTCTTTTTTGGTGTCTTCCACACAGTCTTCTATACTTACCAGTCCTCTACCTCCTTCATTTCTTTTCACGTAGAGTCTGTCCGTGTCGTCTTTTGGGTACAGTGCATTGTGCATAGTCATTAGTTTTCTAGTTCTTTGGTCAAGGTGCCTGAGTTCTTCTTTGGTCCAGCCTATGAATGGTCCAGAGTATCTTATTAGTGATACAGCCCATGTGTTTATCCCTTTTACTAGGTTTCTGCTATATAGTTTAGTTTCTAAGAGTTTCCTTGTTCTTCGTAGATATTCTTTCTCTTTCATTTCTGTATATTTGATTGTGTCTGCTTCCAGAACTCCCAGGTATTTGTAAGTATCTTGTTCTCCTAGCGCCCTCATCTCCTCTTGGTTGGGGAGTTCTATACCTTCTGTCGTTTCCAGTTTTCCTCTTTTGATCTCTAGCAGTGCACATTTTTCTATTCCAAACTCCATTTGGATATCCTGGCTGAATATCCTGGTTGTGTTTATCAGCTTTTCCAGTTCTTTTTTGTTTTTTGCAAACAGTTTAAGGTCATCCATGTACATCAGGTGGTTTATTCTTTGTTCTGTATCCGTAAACCTGTATCCGGCATCACACTTTCTGAGTATGTAGTTGAGTGGCATCATGGCTATTATAAACAGTAGTGGTGATAGAGAGTCTCCTTGAAAAATGCCTCTCTGTATTTTTATCTCAGACAGGTATTGTCCTCCGGCTGTCAGTTTTAGTCTCCATGTTTCCATTGCTTTCTGGATGAGATTAATAATCCTGTCTGGTATCTTGTATATTTTTAAGCATTCAATTATCCATGTTTGGGGGATTCTGTCGTAGGCTTTCTTGTAGTCAATCCATGCCATGGTTATGTTCTTTTGTCTACTCTTCACCTCCTTCAGAGTCTTTTGATCAATGTATAGTAGATCATGTGCCCCTCTGTCCTTTCCGGCATCCTTTTTGTTCCCCGGGGAGCAGTCCACGTTTGTCCAGGGATTGGTAGATTTGTTCTCTCAGTTGTGCTGTGAGAATTTTCCACATTATTGGTAGACATGTTATCGGTCTGTAGTTGCTGGGGGTCGTTCCCTTTTTGGGGTCTTTTTGTATTAGTGGTGTTCTTCCTTCCGTCATCCATTCTGGTATGTCTGTTTTGCGGATACATCCGCTCAGTATCTGCGCTATTCTTTCATGCAGGGTCGTGAATTTTTTAAACCAGTATGCATGTATTCCATCGTGGCCTGGTGCTCTCCAGTTTGCCATTTTTCTTAGGGTTTTCTTGATCGTTTCTTTGTTGATTTCTGTTTCGGTTCCTTCTTCGATTTCTTGCAGTTCATCTTTCATGTTTTTCAACCATTGGGCATTCTTGTTGTGCTTTTTTGGTTCTTCCCATATCTTGCTCCAGAATTGTTTTGTTTCTGTTGGGTTCGGTTGCTCTGTCGTTGTTTTTTCTCCATTTACGTTTTTGTAAAACTGGCTTTCATTGTTTTCAAAGGTCCTGTTCTGTTTGCTCTGTTCTGATTTGTACCTGTATCGTCTCAGTCTTCCTTCTATTGCTGCTATCCTTTGTTTTATTTCTTCATGTTTCTCATTTAGTTTTTCCTTGCGTTTCTGATTTTTGCTTCTTAATCGTTTCATGTCCTCCTTCCTTCTGTTCACGGTTTTAGCTTCTTTCCGAAGTTAGGTGATCTGGGTTTCCAGTCTGATTTCCCATCCAGGTTTTGTCGGTCCTCTCTTTTGTCCATTCTCTTCGTTTCTTAGTTTCATACTTACCGATTTTGCCCCTGCATATATTATTATTATTATTATTATCATTATTATTATTATTATTATTATTATTATTATTATTATTATTATTATTATTATTATTATTATTACTATTATTATTATTTACTCACTAGTTCTCACACAAATAGTTATGAGCGATTACTCACTGACAATAACAATTGATGTTTTCTGGAGTCTGAGTGACAACAAACAACAAGTTTTTCCAGATTTCCAGCACTCTCCGCTTCTTTTAATAACCATTGCAAATCATTTTGCATTATCGCAACGGTCTTTTACCATTGATTTCTTGCTGGCAACCACGGTTGGCAATAGCCCTCTCCAAGGTTCCAGTACTTTCCACACCGTTCCAGTGGAAGTCTGGTTGGTGCTATTGTTGCAAAGCACACATGAAAATTAAAGCCACGAACGTCTATTAAACGCTTCTCAAAACACAAAAGCAACACGAAAAGTCTATGAAAGTTTATGAAAAGTCTAGAAGCGTTTTCAAACTTTTGTAACACTCACTTTTAAGGTACCTTTAACATATTTCTAATGGGGCACTTTTATGGCACTTTTAAGCCTTCAAACTGTTGGTCCATTTTCAATACTTCTCGTTAAAAACATTTTCTTAAATTTTTTTCGGATTAAACATTTTATCTCATTTAAACACTTTTATGGCACTTTTAGGCCTTTAAACTGTCGGTCCATTTTCACATTACTTTTTAACCACTTCTCGTTATTAAAACCTTTTTCTTTTTAAACATAGTTCTTTTTAAATTCTCTTCTCATTAAACACAGTTCATTAACCATTTTACATTAAACATTGTATCTCATTTAAGCACTTTAAACATGTTAAACATTGTTCGTTAGGCATATCAAATTCAGCATTGTTCACTTTTTCTTTCGATTTTTAGTTCTTTCCATTTTACAGATTAGGACCAAAAAAGTTACCATACATTTTCTTTCGTCGTCTAGTCGTGGGTTTGTTTGCACACTCATCTCCGTTGTTGGCTCGTGATCGTAGTGGTGTACCTGTTTTGTGTGCAAATTCTGTCATCATGCACGAGAGACAAAAACGCTAGAAGACAAGACTTTTTGAGAGAGATTCCACCTTTTTATTTCGTTGCGGATAGTTTTTGTTTCCATTCATTTCTTCGATCCACATTCATTCTTCCTGCTGGGGGAATACGACGAGGATTTCTGCTGGATCTCCAAGAGATCCAGCCATTACAACGAGCGATTACATTTTTGATTCCTCGCTCTCACTTCCCGAGCTTCTCCGTTTAATTTCAGGACTCACAGAGAAGGTCCACCGTCCAGCTCGCTGCCAAACTCCTAACTCTTTTTAAACCTTAGTTTCTCACGAAAGAAGGAGTGACGTCATAGTCTTTTGTCCTGTCATACAGATCATAACCAGAACTGGCGTGACCTTTATTGAACCCCAATCTTTGAAGTTGGCCAGGTCTCACCAGTTGTTATGACTTCTTGGGATTACTCATCTGAGGACAAATCTATTTGTCCCAAAATGGATGTCCCTTCGACTTGCACCGAACTTGAACTAAGTTCACCCCTCTCACAATCAAAACTAGTGGACCTACTCGCTTTTAGGCATACGGGGCCACTCATAATATAACACCATCTCTCTTTCGTCTTTTCATCCTCCTTGACCTTTCACAATCACTTTATGTTATTACCGTTTTACTCACAAGAAGTTTTCACATACGTCATTATCAGCGATTGGTCACTTGCAATAACAAATGATGTTTCCTGGAGTCTGAGTGACAACAAGTCTCACCCGATTTCCAGCACTCTCTGCTTCTTTCGATAACCATTGCAAATCATTTTGCGTTATTGCAATGACTGCTTACCATTGATTTCTTGCTTGCAACATCCGTTGGCCTTCTCAGGAATTAGCGTGGCATCAAGCTTCCTCAAGGTTCCAGTAATCTCCACACACTTCCAGGGGATTGTTGTTGTTGATAATGGCCGATGGCTTTCTCTAGAATTAGTACACTCTATACCCTGACAATCGACGTCTGGATGGTACTATACTCACTTTTTTCAGCCAAAGCAACTCGTATCAACCGATGTTAGTGCTTATCAGATTATATTATTTTGTTATATATACACCCAAGCAATCCTTATAGTAGTCTATTATCATTATTATTACTATCATTATTGCTAACGATTAAAAACTGCCCGGGCTGTATATATATATATATATATATATATATATATATATATATATATATATATATATATATAAAGAAAGTAATGCTAGGGAGGATGGTATCATGACAACGAAAAAGATATTACACTAACCTCCAAAAGGAGGAGGTAATGCATGTGAAGATGGCCTTATTACAACAGAATAAGTACTATACCCCCAAGGAGGAGGTAATGCATGGGAGAATGGCCTTATTACAACAGAATAAGTACTATCCACCCCCAAGGAGAAGGTAATGCATGGAAGGATGGCCTTATTACAACAGAATAGGTACTATACCCCCAAGGAAGAGGTAATGCCTGGGAGGATAGTATCATGATAACAGAACAGATGCTGCACTACCCTCTTGAACTGAGTCTTTAAAGGTAGTAATAACATAGTTTTTGCTTCAGACGGATAGATCCCAAGTCTCCATTATTAATACTAGCAATAATATGTTCTCTCCAGGCGTATATATAATGTAAGTGTTAAGTTTCTATTTAATAATAATAATAATAATAATAATAATAATAATAATAATAATAATAATAATAATAATCTTCCGCCTTTTCTTCCATTTATGTGTTAGACGGCTTTTAAAAATTGACTTCCAAGCTAACCTATCTCGGCCAGATCTTTATTTACCCTTTTTTCTCTCAAGTCCATCCTTATCACTTTCTCTCATGTTTTTTTGTCTTCCCCTGTGAACTGATCCTGCTACCTAAACTGTTCTACATCTATTAACTCAAGAATTCTCATCCATTCTTTCAACGTAGTAATACCATCGAAGTCTCCTGTTCTGGACACGTCTACCTATACTGTTCAGATTACATCTCTGAGGTCATCAGATCTACGTCTGTCTTTAAGATTTAGATTGCAAATCCATCATATCATTATCACATCATTTCTCCCTATGCAACGCATGTCTTCAACCCAGATAGATAAATATTATATATAGATAGATATTATATATTGATAGATATTATATATAGATAGATATTATATATATAGATATTGTATATTAATAGATATTATATATTGATAAGTATTATATATAGATAGATATTATACATTGATAGTTATTATATATAGATAGATATTATATATTTATAGATATTATATATTGATAGATATTATATATAGAACGATATTAAATATAGATAAATATAATATATACATAAATATTATACATATAGAGATATTAAATATTGATAGATATTATATATAGATATATATATTATATATTAATAGATATTATATATATGGATATTATATATAGATAGATATTATATATTGATATATATAATATATACGTAGATATAATATATAGATAGATATTATATATTGATAGATATTATATTCTGATAGATATTATATATTGACAGATATTATATATTGATAGATATTATATATAGATAGATATTATATATAGATAGATATTATATATTGATAGATATTATATATACATAGATATTATATATAGATAGATATCATATATATATAGATATTACATATTGATAGATATTATATATTAATAGATATTATTTATAGATAGATATTATATATTTATAGATATTATATATTGATAGATATTATATATACATACATATTATGTATTGATAGATATTATATATTGATAGATATTATATATAGATAGATATATATTGATAGATATTATATATAGATAGATATTATATATAGATAGATAGATATTATATATAGATAGATATTATATATAGATAGATATTATATATTGATAGATATTATATATTGATAGATATTATATATATATATAAATATTATATATTGATAGATAAGCAAGTTACATTTGCAGTCTCTATTCTATAATAAAGACCTCCAAGTTTCTAGGCGTTTCGTCTTTTAGACAAATCGTAACCCTTTGGATCACGGATCTTCTACTAACCGTACACAATGAATGACATCACACAATTATGACGTCATTTACTATACACGGTTATTCCAATGGATTATGTCATCTGTCAAAGACGTCATTCACTGTGCACGGTTATCTCCACTTCTTTTTACGAATGATGCCTCAAAACGATGACACTATCCAGCATGTATGATGAAAAACAAACACGCAAACGAAATCCACAGTTTTAGCAGTGTATAGATAGATTAATAACACAAAAAAAAGAGAAAGAAAGAAAGGAAGAGGGAAAGACAGAAGAAAAATTTCCAAAAAAGGACTTCACTTTCAAAATAGCACTAATAAATAAAGGTAATAAAATTATTCTTGAACAGATAGAAAGGACATATGATTCATATCTCATTCAGTTAAAAAAAGATTGCAGTGTTGTCAGTAAGATATAAAGGAAATATTATTGTAGCTGTCAGTGGAATTATTTATATCGTTTCTATTCTTGAGGGGGTTAGGGTAAGGGTAAGGGTTGAGGGTGTTAGGCAGGGGAAAACTGACAGACTCAAATTTGTCAGGAAATTGTCCCTGGGAATGTAGTCTGTGATTGGTTTCATCTTTTATGCCATATCAGCCGTTCTGTTAGTTATTGCAGTGCAATGTGTAACCACATTTTTGGTGATTCAGCATGGATCCAATTTAATTTTCTCTTTTAAAACGTTGCAATTTAAAGAGGATCATCTTTGAGAGTGAAGCTTGTTGGATATGTCACATCACCATTTGAACCCCTTTTAAATCACAGCTGACATGCCTGAACCTTATCTGCATCTGTATACACTGTACACGTGTCTTACATGGCTCTGTAGCAGCACTGCATTTCAGGGATTCATACTGTAGGTAAAGGCGAATATACAGCTTTTAAAGTTATCTCCCTTTATAGGATTAAACTCTTTAATAGAAGAGATTATGAACAACTTTGAAGATGCAGTTTCATACCATTTAATCCTGTGTTACATATTACTTGGCCCTATTATGCTTTTGTTTTTGTTTTTTCAATTCAATTTAATAAATTTGGCAAAAAATAAAACAAACATGCTTCAGTTGCCATGTAGGGAAAGGGTGGTAGGAATTTACACAGAAAAAATACAGTAACCCATCACCTGTCCAAATTCGTCTTGAATTACGTCATTAGCATATTTACTACATCTCCTGGAAGTTAATTCCAAAGTCCAGGGATCCTGATTGAGAGAGCTGCCCTTCTTTGGTTCAATCGAAATCGGTGGTGAAACAGTTTCTAGTGATGCTTGCATAGATTTTTTTCTGGTGCAGGACTGAATAATAGGTCCATAGCCATTGAGTTATGATTAACAGGGTTTGGCCTTAAGGTCAGCTGTGTCCCCATATATAGATCTGATTGGTTAGTTTAATCATGTAGCATAGAAATTTTGAAGTTGGATTTAAGATACTGACGAAATCTTAGTGAGAAAAACATGTGTAATGTCTGTAAGCTTAGGGGTGCTTAGACATTCAGTGAAGAGGACCCAACAACTCTTAGCTAAGAAATTGGGCTTCAGTATTTCAGATGAATAAAATATATTTTTGAGTTGAAATCGTCACCTCTTTTTGCTTCAAGAACATTTTCCATTTACCATTCGTGAGAAAAGTATCCAGAGAAAGAGAGAACAGCCAACAAGAAAGAAAAGTGAATAATATCCATAGTCACCATAGGATATACAACACTTGCTTTGATTGGTTGATTCATAATTCATAGTTGTGAAAGATGCAATTACTTTCCGAAAACTCTACTACTAATACCATCAGACCTACATATGTCATGCAGTACATCGATACTAACTAATAAAAATGCTAAACTAATATGTGCTGTTGTTGAAGTGAAAGCTAATTTTATCACTATGATGAATATAGCAACAAATAAGAATGTTGCTATATTCCATCTCCAGTGATTGTCTCAGTAGAACTCTATGGTGACTGAGTCGCCATCTTGAATTTAATTCCTTGAAACAAGAAGATGGCTTGGGATGAATTGATAAACATGAAGATTGAATACTCGCAATATTAATTTATTTGATTCTGCAAAGCATCAACTCTGGTAATGTTGGTGCATTATAGATGCCTAGGAACGTTCCATTACCTTTCCTATGCTGGCAACCTGATTCTTACACTGCCTTTTACCAAATAACTAAATTGTTGACTATTTCAAATATCTTTCTCTCCCCTAACATGCGATCTCTCAGTCCCACCCTCGCACTATATAACACTAACTCCACTTTGAAAATTGAAATATATAATTAACAAAATTTAAGTTGCTTGAGTCATAGGCATTATAATTATAAATAAATATATTTATACCAAAATCCTAACTAACCTGCCTCTGACACTATATATCTTTCTTACTATGCTATCTGAATAAATGTTGATGAGTATAACATTTTAAATCTTATATATAAAGTAAAGTGAAATTTCCCCCTTATTTGATTGACCGGTATAGCTTCATAAACAAAAGCGGCATAAACATCTTCTTACCTTTTCGTCTTCCAACCAATTTCAGTGGAAACGTCGGGTGTGCTTGGCCCAGAGACTGTTAAATTTTTTCAGGACATTGGACGGAGGATTTCAACGTCTAGGCACGAGCCCCGTGAGTCAGCCTGGTTGTTCCAACGCATCTCCCTGGCTATCGTTCGTGGCAACGCTATGTCAGTAACGGCGGCGTCACTTCCGTTCTAATCGTCATCTATTGACTCTCTCTTTCTTTCTCTCTCCCTCTCTATCTACCTATGTCTGTATCTGTCTCTTTGCTTCTCTTTATTCACATTATTGTTTAAAAAATAATATGTGTTGTGTATCTATTATTAAAAAACGAAAAGAAAGGACATACTTATTATGATAAAAAAAGTAGTAAAAAATTATATACTAAATTGAATACCAACTGTATTTATGAAATAAAAAATTTTACTAAATTTTAAATGTTCTGATCAAAAGTATTTTAATTTCCAATAGGTTTTTCAGGGACTGATTTTTTATTAACCTCTTCAAACGAAGGCAAGATAGAAAGAGAGAGAAAAAAGGAAAAGTTCTTTCAAGTCAGGGCCGAGCGACACCTAATGGATAAAACAGAAAATATAAGGGAAGATAACTCTAGCCCTTAATTACGATGTATGACGAGAGTGAAATAATCAACATAGACCTCCTAGAGCTGAACAAAGCATATACCACAATCCGACAGAAAAAATCCACTCCATTCACAATGGCCCAATCTCTGCCGGACTGATTGTCGAGACCGTATCCTCGACTGGTTTGCAGAGACGGAAGAACCATACGGCTTTTGCTGTATAATTCGTTCTCGTTTCTGGAGCTGTTTGTGGAACAGATACATAAAAAAAACATCACCAAGAAGAGAATAGTCGTCTGAATAAGCTAAATAATACAAAATGACAGTCATCCCTTGTTATAATAGATTCTTTTTTAATATAGTCTTTCTTTTTACACAGCCACCCACCCACACACATACACACTTGTTATCATCGTCTCCTTAATTACATTAATAATCTTTTTTCAGCTCAACCCATTCCAAATACACAAACTGTGAGCCTAAAGTATTTGTAGGTTTAATTGGTCTGTGAAATTAAGAGGAAAGAGATTAAGGTGAGCAATGATTGCTACAAATTCTTCAAACGAAATTCCAGATAGATTCTCAGGTGGAATCTTTAATCATGCTAATATATAATGAAAGACCAGCAAATAGCAAAACATTCCAAAGTGAAAAGAAAGAAAGGAAAAAGATGAATTGAATTCACTCAATTTTAGTTCAAAGAAAACTGATTGTCCTAAAATGAAAAATCACTGATACAAAGCATTTTGCTAATTAATTTTTCATTTCAGAATGAGGACTTTTTCTAATGACTAATTGAGAATCAAAGCAACAGAGTGTCATTACTAGAAATGGATTTAACAGCAACTACAGAATATTAATTAGGCACAGACCACATCGTCTTCTTTCATTTTTTGGAAAACTTATGGTGGACAGTAACACTGAAGGCAAATATAAACTGTTCTTTTGAAATGTATTTTCAGAATTAAATTATTCTTGTTAAATATATTTTCAGAATTAAACTGTTATTCTCCAATGGATTTTTAGAATTAAATTATTCTTGTTAAATATATTTTCAGAATTAAACTATTCTTTTCAAATGGATTTTCATAATTAAATTATTCTTGTTAAATATATTTTCAGAATTAAACTATTATTCTCAAATGAATTTTCATAATTAAACTCTTATTCTCCAATGTATTTTCAGAATTAAACTATTCTTCTCAAATGGATTTTCATAATTAAATTATTCTTGTTAAATATATTTTCAGAATTAAACTATTATTCTCAAATGAATTTTCATAATTAAACTCTTATTCTCCAATGTATTTTCAGAATTAAACTATTCTTCTCAAATGGATTTTCAGAATTAAATTATTCTTGTTAAATATATTTTCACAATTAAACTATTATTCTCAAATTAATTTTCATAATTAAACTCTTATTCTCCAATATGTTTCCAGAATTAATTTATTTTTCTCAAACGAATTTTCATGTTTCAAACTATTCTTGTTGAATTGAACTATTCTTCTCTAGAATATTTTCAGAATTAAATTCTATTTTTAAGTATATGTTTGAAGTTTGAAGGTACCTGCTTTTATCATGAAAATTACTTAGCAATAAATTGGTAATGGCACCTTACTTCAGAATAAATCTCCATCATGATTAGACATACATGCAGTAGTTTCTGAGTCGGTAGGGAACAAACTGACAAAGATTTCATTTTATTTAGATTATCATAATTATAACGAAACTTTGGAAAATAATCACAACGCTAAGATATGATAATAAGAAACACAGATAGGTATTGCCACTGGTATTGAAATACACCTTTTATAAATGAAATAAAATGTACTGACAACCGCAGGGATTAAAATAATAACGTCCATTAAACGAACCAATTAGAAATTGATGGTCCTAATGGACCTGTTACCTCTGTTGATTAAAATAAGTTCAGCCATCGGAGCACTATAAAAACCAAGGCAGTTTCTCTCTAGTTATTAATTTTTTTTCTTAGTTATGTTTTGCCGATGTTAAATAGCAAAGGGTTGAAGAATATTGAAAGATAAGTGGAAGAAAAGAGAAGACTAGAAAGGCGAAACAAGCAGAAACTGGTAAAACAAAGATTATTTTTCAATTTAAACTTTAAATCATTTTTGACATAAAATCCCTATGACTCAAACATTCATATATATAAAATAAAGTCTCTCCCAAATCGATATTTGCTTTTAGCTAGCCCCTGTTCTCTCCAAGCTCTACAACAAATGCCTTGCTGAATCTTGCTTCTTCGATAGGTGGGAAATTGCCTATATTGCCAATATTCAAGAATTCTGGTGAAAGCACTGACTTGATCAATTATCGCCCATCAGTCTCCTCCTTCTCTTCGCTGATCTTTGCTAAAATCTTTGAATCCTTAATCAATCAAGCGCTAGTCCACCACCTCATAAATGCTAAACTTCTTGCTGACCGATAGTAGGGATTTAGACAAGCCCATTCTACTTCGGATAGCCTAACGATCATCTCTGAACACATATACCACGTACTGGACAAGGCGAGGGAAGCTAGGGCGGTAGCCCTTGATATATCCAAAGCCTTTGACAAGGTCTGGTATGAAGGTCGTCTCATGAAAATTAAATCATACGATATTACTGGACGAATACTTAATACAATCAGATCCTTCTTAGACAAGAGATAAATCCAGGCTCTACCTGATGGTCGTACATCAAAATAACAGGATATCAATACAGATTTGACCCAGGGGTTGATCCTTAGACCTTTATTATTTCTGATATTCATAAACGACCTCTCTGATAAAATAGTATCCGAGATGGGTATATTTACTGATGAGATCACGCTTTATACCAGACATGTGGAAAAAACAAATGCAGACATATCCAAGGCAATGGCTGAAACTTTAGAAAATGATTTCTAGTCTCTAGTGGAATGGGGACGTAAATAGATGGTGCCATTTAATTCTACTAAGGCAAAGCTTCTTTCCATTAACAATTACAAGAAACCTTCTCAACCACCGATTGCCCTGTAATAACCCCCTGCCTGAGACTTTATCATTCATACTCCTCGGTCTGACATTCACAGGCAACATGAATTGGAACAAATACATAGAAGACATTGCCAAGGCTGCTGCAAAAAAGGTAGGCTCCCTCTACTGCGCTAGAAAACTACTCACACCTGCCAGTATCCTATATCTCTACAAAGTCACCATTCGCCCATGCATGGAGTATTGTTGTCACATCTGGGCTGGTGCATCTACCACTAGTCTCTCTCTATTAGACAGAGTCCAAAAAAGAGTCTCCAATCTAATAGGTCCCACACTGTCAACCAAGCTCCAACCCCTGTCCCATCGCCGTGATGTTGCATCCCTGTGCTTGTTTTACAAGTACTTTAATGGAATATGCTCTGACTAACGCGTAGCACTTGTACCCCCTCGACGAAAATATCTCCAACAAGCAGCAAAATCCCACCCCTTTACTGTAGAAGTCCCCAGATGCCGGAAAGCTTCAGTTAAACATCAGTTTTACAGGCTAGCATGTGTTGGACGGCTTTTAGAAATTGACTTCCAAACTAAACTATCTCCGGACAGATCTTTATTTATTCCTCTTTCTCTCAAGTCTATCCTTATTATTTCCTCCCGTGTGTTCTCAAGCCCCCCCTGCCAACTAACTATGCTACTCCAGCAGTTCTACATCTATTAAACAACGAACTCCCATCCACTCTTTCAATGTGACCATACCAACAAAGTCTCCTGTTCTGCACACACACCCCTATAGTATCCAGATTTAATCTTCCTCTGAGATCATCAGATCTAAGCCTGTTTTTAAGACTAACATTACACATTCATCGTATCATTCTCATATCATTTCTCCCCATGGCCATGTTTCACTTTCACATCTCATCACACTTCGTACACATGTCTGATCGACTCTTCTCTTGGCCGTAATTGGTAATGCTCTGCTGGTTAATACCTCTATCCATTTCTAACTCTTGCAATCACACTAGCACAAGCTTCTTCCTGTACTTCAATGGTATCACCAAGGTAACAACACCTCTAGACGAGGATAGTTCGGTTACATATTAATGGCGATTTGGTGTCACTGTTCACGAAAGGTTTACCTTGGCCAGAGATAAATAAAACAATTGAACCATCATTTATTTTTGTTACCATCTCGACCGAAGAAAGCACATGGCGACAAATAAAAGATGGTGACCCAGACAGCACATGGAAAGAAGACAGAGGCAATCTAACAACATTACAGACTGATAAAAATGCTATTTCAAACGTAAGCATGGCAGGCTGGCTAAAACGATATTTCAAATTGAAGCATGACAAACTAAAGAAAATACGATTTCAAACTTAAGTTTAGCTAACCAAATAATTTCAAAACTCTTTAATCAATTCAACCCAAATTGTGAGCAAATATTTAGGGCTGTTGTCACAATAAATTTGTGTTGGGCATCACCAGACCCCTAAACATCACTGGTATTATTTGGTTTGACAGTAAACAAATTTAACCAAATACATATATTCCTTATAGCAATTGCCAGAATTCTCGTGACTCATGCCCCTCTCGATCTATGATACGTGACACCCAATAAACTCACTTTGTTTTAGATGTGTCCTCATATTTCAGTCAGTCGGTTAATTGGTCTGTCACGTTTAATCTGTTTTTTTTTTTTTAAGAAATCCTAATATTTAAAAAAATTATACAAAGAAGCTTCATGGGAATTGTTGTCTTCATAAAATCTGGTCTTGTAGTCATTTAAATATTGAGATTTATTGGAAAACAAAAACCGAAGTGTGACCGACCGATTAACCAACCCTTAGTGACTGACAAACAAAAACAATTACTCTCATAAAGATATACGGATGTGTCGAAAAAAAAATGAAGAAGAGTTGCAATTTTACAAGATGGTGATCGAGGCAGTCTATCTGATATGCATAAAGTATAATTATCCGAATGTATCAAATAGAGAAATAAAGTATTTGCCGAGAAATGTTTGGATTATAAAAAGATCCATAGAAAGTAAAACCAAAAAGAATGCATAAACCAATTCTGTCTTGAGTTCCTTAAAATATGAGAAGTTAGGTTATTGCAAATCGATAAAAAGAAAATGACTTTGATGTGCTAAAGATCATGTTTAGTATTATCGTTTGCAGTTGGTTCGGGGGGGGGGGGAAGGTGGTTTGGAATACAGTGGTCGGGTGTGGGGTTGAAAAGAGGGTAACAAATCTATAATAAAAGCCCCCCTCTAATTAGAAGAATACTCTTTGAAGACAAACTAACATGTTAATATTCGTTAATCACAAAAAATCAGAGTATTATCCAATGTTAATGCAATTTCCAGCATTTATATAATGTCTATTTAGCTAAAATTAGGTATGTATATTTGTTTATATATTTTTATGTAAACGATTCACTCCTAAACTAATTAATCGATCATTATGAATTTTGAAACACAGTTGCTAGGCGTAAGGGGTCCAAATGTGGGTTATATTTATTTTGATTTAGTTTCATGCAAAGGAGGTAAAAAGGAAGCCCTGCATAAAAATTCAGATACCTCCAATTTCTGTTACATTTTAACAATAGGTATTAGACATCAATTAATAAATATTACATGCACTGAAGCAACGTCACCATATTCACGCCATTGATTTGTGGTTCTCTACCTGACACATCTTTTCTTGTCACACACAGAGGCAGAGACGATCAGAGGACGACGGATCTTAATGCAGACTCAGTTTCGATTTTCACCAGAGACCTGTTAGTCGGGCTGTGACTCTAATACCACTGGATGTTAGACCTGTTCGTCATGAGTGATCATGCTAAGAACCGGAATTCTAGATGGCATAGCGCTGACATTACCGCATTGCCATCGCCTCTACCCAGAACGGTTGGAATTTAGGGGGTGCTACTACTGTTGGATACTTAGACTTCAACTTCTTAATTATGTACATACGAAAATAGAACACATATAAGTATTTATGCATAAATGGTAGCAATCATGCATATTAATATATAGATGGATACTAATTCTGAAACTAGCAACCACACAAAACGAGTATACTGGTTGTGTACCCCTGTCTCAACCAATACGATTGGAATTTCCCCTTGGTATATTCTAAAAGTTGGATTCCGAGGTGGGTGTTGGAGCACAGAACCAATGAATAATTTTACTGTTTTATTTTAATGGAAAAACAAACTTTTAAGAATCCAAAAAGGGCAGCTTAAGCATATTTTAGCCTTGGTAGGCAATCACCTGGTGTCTTGATGAAAACACCGGACCCCATCACATCACCGGGTTGGGATCAGGAAGACCATCCAGCCAATAAAAATCTATCATCAAATAAGGAAATGACTTCCAAAGAAAATTGGTTGCATTTCAGGCTATGTAGTTTGAATGTTGGAAGCTTGCTTGGAGGAGGAGGAGGAGGAGGAGGAGGATGATGATGATGATGATGATGATGATGATGATGATGATGATGATGATGATGATGATGATGATGATGATGATGATGATGATGAATTCTAAGCATTTGATAATATTGCTGCTGTCATTCTACATGAACACTTTTTTTTAGATTGACTTATTTTTTCTGGTACGATTATTTTTTTAATTTTTGATAATATTGCTATTTTGAATTATTCAATTTTATATAATCACATGCAGCTCACTAACAGAATTAGTCATTTGAATTCGAGCTATTGAAGAATTTCTAGTTTTTTCCCCAAGAACTTCAAGAATTCATTATTTTAAGGATCTTAAATGATTCTTAATTGGATTGAACATTTTGTAATGGTTTGTTATTAAATGGCGAAGCAAGAAATCTCTATCCCTTCAAAGATTGAAACTGAATTCTTTGAAAGATGGAAATGTACTTCCTGCAAAAGTTGAAATTATCTGAGGCTCGGCCAATGAATGAATTCTCTCTTTTGAATGGTCTCTATCAAAATAATAGCTACATTGTGAAGGCGAGATTATCTGCCATTTCTCTTTGAAAGCTGCAATTCTCAAGGATTTTTTCTCTGTGTTTGATGCAGTTCCATTTATTTGCAAAATTAAACAAAAGAAAATAAGCTTAATTCTAGAGATTTTATGTTCTTATAATGAGCCACAAATCAGCTGAAAAGGACAGTTTTGAGTCTAGCTCCCGCAGAAGACTGTTGGGGGATATTTTTTTTAAATTTTTTTTTATTTTTTTATTTTTTATTTTTTATTTTATTTTTTTTATTATTATTATTATTATTATTATTATTATTATTATTATTATTATTATTATTATTATTATTATTACTACTACTACTACTACTACTACTACTACTACTACTACTACTACTACTACTATTATTATTATTATTATTATTATTATTATTATTATTATTTAATTTTCCATCTTCTTGTCTCATGCTTGAGGTTAGACTTCCAACTTTTCCTATCTGTTGCCATTTCGCTTTTGTCGCCCGCCAGGATCAGGCAGTCATCAACTGATCTCCTCTATGTCTTAAACACTCTACCACGTGGCTTTGAGCCATCGACGTCAATGTGGAGCACACTTTGGAGCGTTTAGGATGACGTGTCTATACCGACGTGTCTATACCAGTTAAGACATCGTTATGCAACATACTTTCTCATGGAGAGGCCTGTAGAGTGAGACCAGCAATTTTCTCCATCCGATGCGATTTAAACATTATAATTAGTATTTGCTTCTGTAGAAATTACACAGTTGTTTACTTCACTTAAATTAATTTTTTGAAAGGTAATTGCTATGAAATGCAGCAAGTTTAGATGGTAGTTTCATTTTATCGTAAAAGTACAATTAAAATAGTTATTTTTAACTACATCTTATACATAAAGTAAAGACGCAGATTCCCCTTAAACTTTGACCGGAATAGATTTAATGATACAAAGGTAAATTTTTCATCCTTGCTTAAAATAAAAAAAATTTAAATCTATTTCTTTGTTTTAAATATTTAGTCTTGCTAAATATTAACATTTTTAGTCCTAAATAAATAAAGGCAAATTAATTTTTACCCTCTTATTTTTATCTACTCCCTCGCCACCCCTTTCACCATTAGCAAATATATAGTAAGAGACATATTTTCTGTTTAATCGCTTTCAGAAATAAGGCTTATGGCATTACTAAAAGAAAAATCTACATTTAATCTGACTATGTCAGCTTTTGAATAAACACTTACATTCGTTTAAAAGAAATATTTAATTCTTTATTTTTTAAATTTTACTTGTACATAATAAAATTAGATATACTATTTTGTCTTCAAAGAACTAATTACCTTGTTGCTTTTATGCATTTACATAAGCAACCCCGTAAGTAACTGATTTCCAATACAGGCATTTTGTAGACATATTTTTCAATAAAAACAATATTCCACTTAATAAAAGCAAAATTTGTTGAATTTGTCGAGCTGGGTTCTATTTTTGTTTTTACACATTTTTCTTCTACAAATGTTGTTTAATATATTTCTTAGCTATAATTTTCTAATTAAGTTAACTTGAAAAAATCACTTGTCTTTTGCTTCTTCTTTACACATACATAAAAAGTTGTATTAATACTAGTCGAGTTTAGTTGAATTACATCCCTTTGATTTAGTGCGTGCATATGGACTGTGTTACGGTCATAATTACTAAAAGAGGGACAAACACAAAAATTATATAGATTTTTTATTTTTTTTTACATCCGGTACACCAAGGGCTCTTGTGGCAAAATTTCGTGTAATTCTCACCACTAATTTTGGAGCCTATAAGTATTTATTATTATAATAATAATGATAATAATGATAATAATAATAATAATAATAATAATAATAATAATAATAATAATAATAATAATTGTTATGGTGATCTACTTTATTCCCTCACTGTATGGACTCTTCCTAACTCCATGAATAGAGTCATTATGACCAATCAGTAGAAGTGAGAAGAGAAGCGAAGTAAGAAAGCAGCCTCTGTCAGCCCATTACTTCTGTACTTTCTGTTAATAGAATTTCTTGTTAATTACATTCTGTTCATGTAATTTCTTCCGGCCATTTAAAGCCACAGCAACAACAATAATAATAATAATACCTTCGTCCCTTCCCCTGCTCCCCAAAAAGTGAAGTGGCATTCACATCGGTAGATACTATGGAAAGTTGTTGCAGAAAGTCTGAGAGTTTGAAAAGACGAAGGAGAAAAAACACCATGCAGACTTCGACTGCAAGAGAACAGAGAGTACTGGAATATTATGAAGACTTATTGTTACACAGATTCCAGGGAAAAATCACTAATATCGGCAGTTGTCAAAACATCAAGTCAGTAACAATGGTAGTGGAATGGAGCAGAGATTTGCTGTGACTTAGATTCCAAGGAAAGCCACCGGGTTTTATCGGTGAGAAATCACTGGTAATGCCTAGTATGAAAAATTCAAGGGAGTAATCATCACTACCATCATCATCGGTTTAATGTCAGTTTTACATGCTGGCATAATCACGTCAATACACCGGTTCTCATGAGAACACCAGAGTTAAGCGACGTTGAGCCTGGCCAGTACCAAATGGGTGACCATTTGGGAATATCAGGCGCTGTATATAGGAGGACATCGAAATCTCCATGCATAAAAAAATACAGCCCTGAAAATGCCTTTAGTATAACCTGCTTATCCACACGTGTTGACACATTGGAACAACCGTCCCCCCCCCCCCCTGGGCAGAAGTTTCGTTCTCAATCATGTAGTGAATCTCTTTGGAGAGAGTATGCAATTCGTTTAATTTTTTTCGTTATTACATGCTGGCATGTGTTGGATGATGATGATAATGATGATGATGATGATGATGATGATAACAATTATTATTGGTAGAAGTATGGTAATTTTGATGCCCTATGACACACCCGGTGTTCCAAAGGCTCTTCATGCTAAATCTAATGCAATTCTGTCCAATACTTGTCTTGGTGTTTAATGCATGGGCAGATATCAAGGGAATGGTGGTGGCAGGTAATAGTTGTCTTTAGTCAGACGAGGGCCAATCTTTAAACTTGGCCTTCTGAAATTGTGGTTTAATACCTATAATTTGGCAGGTGGACATTCGAGATTTGATTTTTTTCTTAAATTCTTTTTTTTAAATAAGTTTTTCTTGTTTGCCAGACAGCCCATCATCTACCAAATGGCTACGCATCTCTTTTGACCTTATATCATCTTTAATAAATGCCATTATTGGTGGATGCTGCGAAGTTCAAAACATCACACTGATATCTAACATCATTTATCAATATATACTTTATAACTAAATTAATCAATAATAATACATTTCTCCTTGGTTTTACTTTCACCGTTCGATGATCGCTTAACATTTTTATTTCAGGATAACTTTACACATTTCTATAAATAAAACCAAATTTGTCTGTGTGTTTGCATAAATTTCGAACAAAAGCGTTTTCAATGGTAGTGAATATGACATTTGTTGGGACTAGGATGTCGGTTATGAACTATATTTTCACAACATCAACGTCAGTTATTCAACCATACTGTGTCCTTCACCTCAATGTTGGGGAGAAAAGTGTTTCTACTTTCATAATTACTGCATTTCATTTTTTGTACGTGTGTGTATTTTAAGGAATTGAGAAATTAAATTATTAAACCAATTGAAAAAAGCTCTTCCTGTTTTAACATTTCATCTGGATTTGATTAATTTTAAATCAAACGAGTTGTTATTTTAAAATTTCATCCGGACTGAAAATTAATCAATGGTGTTCCCTTTTAAAATTTCATCCGGACTGAAAATTAGTCAATGGTGTTCCCTTTTAAAATTTCATCCGGACTGAAAATTAATCAATGGTGTTCCCTTTTAAAATTTCATCCGGACTGAAAATTAATCAATGGTGTTCCCTTTTAAAATTTCATCTGTGTGGCACTTTTTGGGGAGCTGGAAATTATCCCCACATTAAAAACTGACCTTGCGTCTAACTTTTCCCTTGTGGGGAGACAAGTAAATAGGAACATCACTGTGCCCGCTATTAAAAACGAGGCCTTGTCAATCAAATTCTTCTTCACCTCTGCTATCAGAATTATTGTTAATAGCCCAGGTAATTCAATGTTCGAAGAATCGAAAGTCAAATAACCTGCATCTGACAGTTCATGATGGCGCCAGCGAAGAATATGTGAAGGTCAGTGGATGAACTACTGTGAGTGACTTTTATTCTTCTTTTCCCCGCCTTGCTTTTGTTGATCTGTCCTTTTTATCTTTTTGTTGAACTTTTCTTTCTCTTTTTATCGTCATAAGAACAACACGAGGCAGTGAAACAGATAAGACAGGCGTTTTTGCCTAACGCCAGCAATTCGAATTTTGTGTTTGTCAAAAATGCAGTGATGAAATAGCATTTTTATATAAAATGCCTTGTTCACCTTTTTATCAAGTGTTGAATTTTCAGCTGCTATGGTTGCATTTCCAAAGTCAAAATAATTAATTCCTTGCAGAGAATCAATGACTAATACCTAATGCAACTGTTTATTACCTGTTCGGCCAGGCAGCAGATCACATGCTTTTAAGCATCTAAAGGCAATGTAGGCTCAAGAACAATGGTCAATCGCTGCTCTAAACGGGAATGTGATTATCGTACTCTAGGATTTTGTGGCGCTGTATCAGAATGATAAGATTCCACCTCAGGATATATCTGTCGGCACAGCCAAAGTAAGATGCACACCTCAGGCCACAATAGTTTCACATCTGCACTTAAAATTAATCAATGGTGTTCCTGTTTAAAAATTTCATTTGGACTAAAATAAATCAATGGAGTTATTATTTTAAAATTTCATGTGGATGTAAAATTAATCAATGGTGTTCCTATTTTAAAATTTCATGTGGACTTAAAATTAATCAATGGTGTTCCTATTTTAAAATCTATCTTTTATTTAAAATTTTAAAATTGTTCTTCAATGTTTGACAACTTCCAAAAGTTGACATTTTCTTTGTTGAGTCCATGCATCTAAGATTTTGTCTGTCGGGTTTTCCATCGGTCTCCTATGCATTTTCACCATTAAATACGTAAATTGAATGAATACAATTTATTTTAGCAGTCAGTATTAAGTTTTAATTTTGAAATAGAATTTTCATCACTAAACATGCAGATTGAATGGGCACATCTTATTTCATGTGTTCAATAATCTCTATAAGAGGTTTTGTTCCTTCCATCGGTCAATCGATCGGTCAGTTGACCTGTCATGCTTAAAAGGCTCTCATTGACCATTTGCCGGTCTGTCGGGTGGCCTGTCATGCTTAAAAGGCTCACATGGCCAGTCTGTCAGTCGGTCAGTTAGCATATCATGCTTAAAGATGCTCTCATTTTTCACTGGCTAATCTGTCAGTTGGTCTGTATTACTTAAGAAGCTCATATTGACCATTGTCCAATCTGTCAGTTGGTCAGTTGACCTGTCATGATTAAGAGGCTCTCATTTTTCATTGGCCGGTCTGTCAATTTGCCTGTATTGCTTAAGAGGCTCATATTGACCATTGACCAGTCTGTTAGTTGGTCAGTTGACCTGTCATGATTAAGAGGCTCTCATTTTTCATTGGCCGGTCTGTCAATTTGCCTGTATTGCTTAAGAGGCTCATATTGACCATTGGCCAGTCTGTTGGGTGGTCAGTTGACCTGTCATGATTAAGAGGTTCTCGTTTTCCATTACCCGGTCTGTCGTTTGACCTGTCATGCTTAAGAGGCTCTCATTGTCCATTGCTCGGTCTGTCAGTTGGTCAGTTGGTCTGTCCCACTTAAGTCTGAAATAACATTTTTAATCACTAAATGAGCAGATTGAAATGACATCTTATTTTAAATGTGTCCAAGTATCTCTATAAGACGCACTGACCATTTATCAGTCTGTCAGGCTTAAGTTTGAAATAGTATTTTCATCACTAAATGCATAGAAAAAAATTACGCATCTATTTTAGATGCACTCATGCATCTCTATAAGAACCTCTATCCTTTTATCGGTTGGTCAATCAGGTTTAAGTTTGAAATGGCATTTTCATCATTAAATGCATGGACTGAATGAACACATCTTAAGAACATCCGGTCTTGTTTTACTTCCCATTTGAAAATAGTGATTACCTGCTCTTTGATTTTTGGGCACATAGATATGATTGAAAATAATTGACTTTGTCTTAATTATCAACTCAACCATGGATGAGACTCTTAGAAAAATTGATAAAAAAATGTAAATTCTACTTGTTATACTACACTTCTCTGCTAATCCCAGAAATGCTTTATTCACCGCTAAGTTGACTGGTTTTAGGGTTTTAAAGAATGTCAATCACCCATTGCTGAGTTATTTTTATCCAGAAACATATTTTAAATATTTATATTTATTATTTTGTAGATGTTATAATTCATTATACACAGACATGAAAGAAGTAAATAGACACCTTTGTTATCATTAATAATGATGATTGCTGTCAGAAGGTTCTGATAGACCTAGGCAAGATAATATTGATTATTTTCCCTCGCTGATGAATTGAACAATCACTTGGTTAACAGTGGAAAGTGAAATCCCTAGATTTGCGGCGATTTATGCTGATTAAGTTCACCTCCATATTAACCTGTAATATGGCTCCTCTGAAACTCTGAGTATTATAATGCTTCATTGGCAGGTGTCATACTTAAAAAGTGATATATGATAGATATATTTATATCGGAAACACACACAAAAATGTTAATTAGCATAAAATATCGATATTTCAAACTTTTACTTATTCTTTTTTTATGATTCCAAGTGCTGGCTGTCGGCGAATGAAGACGAAATTTTAAACATATATGAATTATTTTTGTGAGGTGTCTATTTATTTCTTTCATATCTGTGTAGATACATACTTTAACTTGTACCCCAAAATCTAATATCTATAAGCACAATAAACCAAACCAAATCCCCATTTTTATTATCTGCGGGCTGTTTATTTACAAAATATACATACGTGAAAAAAATTAATCTACAAATGATTTATTTACAAAATAGAATCTATTAAATATTTTAAAATATCAAAGACCTCAAATACAAAAAACCTTGTACCAAAATAAATGGAGTCGGCATTACATAACCCCAGAGGATAGATATGCCATAAAAGAAATCAATCAATCAACCACTTTAAAATGTTTATGATATTACTGGTTTGCATTTTTTTCAAGAAGATACCTTAGTTTTCTTGTGTAAAGGTACCCTTTTCTGACACTTGCTAACTTTCTGTATTCTAGAAATACATGTTTTATTTTTTATTTTACTTCGTAAGTAAGTTCCAAGAAATCAACAAGGCTAACACTGAATTTCTATATGAGATACATAGATATCCGGGTGTTCAGTCAAGATTCCTCTCTACATCTCAAACGTTGAGTTAGTAAAGCAGTGAAGAACACTAATTTTCCTCTCCCCTGAATTGGTCACTTAATTATGTTATAGTTTATATTTATTGTGGCTTTTACTGAATTTTGGTGGATTCCAGGACAAGAATCCATCTGGTCTGGTGGAGTATCCAGCTAAGTGTTGTTACTTGAGGTAACATTACTAGGAAAAGGTGCACCATTCCTCATATGAGCCAGTGTATAGCCATGTCGATGGAATCTCATTTGGGCTTCGAATACTATGTTATTTTGAATATTTGGTCAGGGTTCACTTGTAGGGTGAAGTATCCTCTTGCCAGGTTTTCCTGATAAACCCTTGTACAGAGAGACCGAAGATACTCGAGGTTGGTGTCTAGTAGGTAATTCAAACTTGTGAGTAGCGTTCCATGTGAACATTTAGGTACGCCTTCCTTCTTGAGTATGTAAGAGTGTGTTCGTCATGGATAATCGATCTGGAGTCAATTCAAAATGACTTCATTTCTTCAGGTTCTTCCAAGATCTGTTGTCCACTTTCCTAGATCAGGTTTTATTTAAAATAGCTTATTTTTTATGTTGTCTTACATATTTGTTATCATTTATTTTTAATGTACCCATTTATTTTAGTTTGTATGTCAGTGTAGGTATCTTAAAATGTTAATCACTGATTATTTCTTAACTTGTGAGTCAAATTTATCTCCTTTAACTCTTAACATCTTGTTGACAATTTCCCATGTCCAAAGCATCAGTTAGGAATTATTCAAAAAATGGCTGAAAATGTTTTTTTTTTCAATTTAAATGTTGTAATGCCTTTACTATTGGACAGATAGTTATGAAACTTGAGCAGTTTTACTGTCAAGTTTCATAACTATCTGTACAATATTTAAATTAAAAAAAAATATTTTTAGCCATTTTTGGATAATGCCTTACATGACTGATGCTCTGACTTTATTTTTTAATATGATGCTGTCATTTGCACTAAAATAATATGGCCATCAAACAATTCTTTGAGTTATCGTCAAAAGCAGACATTTTGGAAAACACGTTTTTTTTAACTAACCATAATGAAAACGAGAAAGTACTGTTCTTTAATATGATGTCTTCATTTGTACCCAAAATAGTGTTCTGCATGACTAGTTATTGATTAATACCACCGGTTGTCAGTGATCACTGATGGCCTTTGTGAGAACTCCTAGTGAGTAAATAAAAAAATAATAATAATAATAATAAAATCTAGACTCTGTGGACAAAGAGACGAAACGGTAAACCACATGATAAGTGAATTCAGCAAACTAGCTGAAAAAGAATAAAAGAACACGACTGCATGGGGAAAGCAGTACACTGAGAACTATGCAAACGATTTCATTTTTAACATGCAGACAAATGGTACAGACATAAACTGGAGACAGTACTGGAAAACGAAAACCACAAAGGCCTTTGGGACATGGAGGTACAAACAGATAAACACATCCAAGCAAGAAACCGGACGTCATAATAATTAACAAGAAGGAAAGAAACTGCTAAATTGTAGATTTTGCCGTCCCAGCAAACCACAGGGTCGAGATCAAAGCGACGGGAAAACGAATATGGAACATGAAGAAAGTCAATATAATACCAATAATTGAAGGAGAACTAGGAACAGTCCGGAAAATCATGAAAAAAAAACTAGGAGAAATTGGAATCAAGGGGAAAACTGAGACTATACAATGGACGGCAATGATGAAAACAGTTGAAGCCTTAAAGAAAATCCTCGAATGCAGAAACCAACCCACATAAACTACAAACACTAACCAGCCACATGGAAACTACAACAGAAGTAAAACAAATGAACATCACAAGAACCCAAGGGAAGTGAAACTGCAAGAAATTTTATAAACGTTTATTTTTTTCTCTTAATTTAACTTCGATTACACTCTGTTGAGTGAGGTTCGAAACTGGTTCACTAGCCTTTTCATTCTTTTATTATTTTAATTCATCATGTTTAGTAAAAATAAATATGGTCTGTTCATTGCCATAATATATATATATATATATATATATATATATATATATATATATATATATATATATAGAGAGAGAGAGAGAGAGAGAGAGAGAGAGCTGTTTATCATCATACTTTTCTGATACTGAATTTATTAGAATCTTTATGGTATTTTATTCATTTCCATTTATAATGAGAAACCGCGAGGAAAGATAATTTTGAACTGAAAAATATACCCAACGGCATATTTATGAAGCTAGTAGTCATTAACATATTGAAATATGGTTATTATCATCAATTTTTCATCTCTCATTGCTCAAAGCTTATATATTTGAATCTTTCTGGAGACAGAGTATAATGCTGTGAGCTGTTTTATTGTCACCTCAAACATTTAAATTTTCAATTTTATTTTCATAGTGTTAACCTATGATGATTGGTATGCATTAGTGAGAGAGTGTGAATCTAAGCAAAAGCCTTGTCAATGTCGTATAGAATTGATTATGTGTTTTATATTACCTACCGAGTTTTATATATCAGTAATTGCTCATGTGTATATTATCTACTGAGTTCTGTATCAGTAATTGCTGACTAGTTGTATATTACCTACTGAGTTCTGTATCAGTAATTGTGTATGTGCTGTATATTATCTACTGAGTTCTGTATCAATAATTGCTTATGTGTTTTATATTACCTCGTGAGTTCTATACTCTATTGTCTGTCGTTCGTGGGTTAAAGCTGGATAAGTTTTTCTCTTGTTACTTTACACAAGAGGCTTGTATATTCACGAAGATGAATAACAACGATTTGAACTTAAAATATATTTTATTCACTTGACAAATGAGGCTCTATTTCTTTAAGTAGGATTTGCTTCTAACTGCACCATACAGATGGGGAGGGCGCTAACAAGAGATATTAATGCCCTCATTATCAAATACTAAAATTACAACTAAGTAAAAAGTCTTGCGGCAACTAACTCTAAACCTAAATATTTATCACACCACATAGTTAAACTAACCAATCAACTATCTATCCAACATACAACGCTTATGCTGATATCAAGGTTATCTGTGCCAATTATACTATATAACCCATTGCATCTGGGAAACTACTCCCAAACCTCACCTCAAAATCACATCACTTTCAAGAAGGAATATGAAACACATTTGTAATGTTCACCTCTTGGTTGTACCTATGTTACATTTCTTTTATCGCTTGGTTGTTATGGAAATATTATGTATACTTTTATAGTAAGCATTTTTCTATTATAAAGATCTTTGTATATGTTCTGCCGACTACAAAGATGGTGTCCATTTTAATTTTAAATTGCTGCTGATGACAATAGATGGCATCTACGTGAAAAATATTCCTAGGCGGATAAAGTATTTTATAAAAAGAAACTAGATAGAATTTTTATGTTTTTAAAATTTTAAAGGACATGGAAGAAGAATGAAAAGGAAGAATTGGTTAGTTAAGATCAAATATCGATTTGTCAGATTGAAAGCTATCGATAACAATCTTCGAAAATCTGACTGACTTAATTTAGTATAATAAATAGTGGAGATTTGGTGTCTATATGCAACAAAATCATGTCATATTTATTGAAGGTATTATGTAATTTTCTTAAAGATTAAAAAATATAAATCACTGAGATTAGTGACATCTATAAGGTACAATGTCCCAACCCCTTAAACCAACGGATGCTCGATCTGTCATATAACAAACTGTAAGACGTCAGCTTAAAACGGTTGTTTTATTTGAATATAACGACATGTACATGTTGGTAAGAAGATCAGGAATCGATTTAGTGAATTATCGGGACAATGGTATGTCTATTCGTGTGTGTATCTTATCATTTACATTGTGCTCTTTTATTGTGTTTGTAGTAGTTACATGAGTGACTTATTTTGTGTAAATGTACATGCCGTTTCATGTGTTGGATTGAGTTGGGGTTGGGTTTTGCGCTCATGCATTCGAGTCTGGACTGTGTGTTATGATACATCTGCTCAGAAACAAGATTAATACACATAGATGTATCTTCGCACTAAAAAAGACAATTGAAATCAGTTCCAGTTTTGGTAGACTCTCGATAGGATGTTATCCTGTGTTCGCCGTTTTACTACAGGTGACTGGCTAGAATGAAATTCCCAGGATACAGTATTCGTTTGTCAACAAAAACCAGCCTACTGAACAATTCTCACTGTGTTCCAGTTTTCCCTTGAATAAAAGTTGATACCTATTTAGTTGTGAAGGATGTGGTTTTATTTATAGAAGATGGTGAGACTTTTTCTTGTTCAATATTCTATTTCAGTCAGATGCGGCCAGATACAACTAATTCTGCCAAGTTACGTTCTTCACCCTGACTTTCTTTCTAACGAACTAACCACATAACCAACCTAAATGTTTGTGTAATTTGACTTTACTTACATTAGCTACGTCTCTTGTTGTGTGTCTAGTTCTATGGTGTTATTAAAATGATCAAAGCCATGGATGCATTTCTAGTTGATAATAGGTCAACCGTGTCACATATTATGATGGATAGAAGTGAAAAATCAATTTACTCTGCAACGAAACTATCAAAATTGTTATGGTAATTTAACCAAGCACGCAGCCATGAACTTTCCCAGCTATAAATAGCAGAATCCACTGCTCTGATAGGAAGTCAATATTCCAGCAAACAGCCCTGACAGTCGGACCAAACAGTCTCGCTGGTAACCCTCTCAATCGTATATGTTTTGTACTACTGCTCTTTGATAATATACTTGTTTACTCAATTCCTCTCTTGTGTCTAACAAAGCTACAACAAAAACAGAACATAATTATGCACAGACTGAACCTGAAAAACTACCAGTAATTTTTGGAGTGATCAAATTCCATAAATACATTTACGGTCGCAAATTTATACCACTAACTCTAACCTTGACCAAAAGCCTGTGCTTATGTTTTTAAAAGATGACTAAGCAATATTGTATACAGTAAATATTAGAATACAACGTTGTGCATTGGTACTCTCAAACTACAATTATCAGCTTATATATATATATATATATATATATATATATATATATATATATATTAAAGAAATCGTTCCAGACAAGGCATGAAGCCACTTGATGTAAAGAGCTAAAAAGATCAAAAGGAATTGCCTATTGACCGTAGTCTTGAAATACTAAGGCTATGAGGTAGGAGGAAAACACACAGCAGGAAGAGAGTTCCAAAAGCCTGCAGTTCTTGGAAAGAAGCTACTGGAATAGGAAGCTGCATTATAACGAGGTATCAAAACGGCGAATTGGTGAAAGCCACTAGACCAACGAGTCAAACAAGTTGGAACAAAGAAAGCAGAGAATAGATCACACAATTCTGAAGAACACATGCCATAATAGTATTTATAGAAAAGACTGGGACTTGCACATCATGTCTGTGAGAGAGAGGGTGCTGAGAAGAAGAAAGGGTAGGACTAACCAAATTACAGATACATTTCTGCACCTTACCAAAAACCCTCAAATAAGACAGAGATTCACCTGCTCAAGTATGACAACAGTACTCCATACACGGTCTGATAGTCGATTTGTAGAGATAGAGAATAGACTCAGGTGTAAGAAAGTGGTTGGAGCGATAGAGAATAGACTCAGGTGTAAGAAAGTGGTTGGAGCGATAGAGAATAGACTCAGGTGTAAGAAAGTGGTTGGAGCGATAGAGAATAGACTCAGGTGTAAGAAAGTGGTTGGAGCGATAGAGAATAGACTCAGGTGTAAGAAAGTGGTTGGAGCGATAGAGAATAGACTCAGGTGTAAGAAAGTGGTTGGAGCGATAGAGAGAGCTGACTTTACGAGAAACAGAAAGAGCAACCTGGTTCAAATATTCCTTATGCAGATGAACTCAGCCAATTATCAGTGGACGATTATTTTGTATCATTACCTTGTCTGGAGGAAGTGATATTCTCTATAACATATTCAACTGTCATGGCAAAAACTATTGCCCTGTATACATCCAGTGATCTTGTGTTATCACAAGTACATGTGTCATACAGTGATGGTCGGACAATACATTTCAGTATTTTTGCACATATACAAATAACAAGGAAGAATTATAAGAACTACTGGGGGTGTTGGTGTTATGAGGATCATGGGTTGCTATTCCTGCAAGGAGTTGAGATACTTTGTTTAAAAGAAGTACATGAAGGTCACCCAGGCATTCCACAAATGATGTCGTTGCCACATCTGGTGGCTTAATTTCAATTCAAATATTGTCACATCTGGTGGTCTAATTTGAATTCAATATTGTCGTTGTCACATCTGGTGGTCTGATTTGAATTCAATATTGTCGTTGTCACATCTGGTGGCCTGATTTGAATTCAATATTGTCGTTGTCACATCTGGTGGCCTGATTTGAATTCAATATTGTCGTTGTCACATCTGGTGGCCTGATTTGAATTCAAATATTGTATTGTACCATAAGAAGTGCGTTACTTGGCCTTGTGTTTAAGCTAGGGATGTAAATAAAATAAAAAGTTGCGTTATGATAAGGCAAATATTCCTCAGACGAGAGTTACATCGAAATGACCAGGAAGAGCATGGTTTCGAGTGCATGTAGCTGATGCAGACCCGATCAACGGCAAAGAGACTTTAGTGATAATGGATGCTCATAGTAAATATATAGATGTAGCATCGTCACCTTCAGCATCAACCCCTAGAGTTTAACCCTTCCTCACCGTGGTAGTGTCAGAGCTACCCGGCTAACAGGGCTCTGGTGAAAATCCAAGAGGAGTCAACATCAATATCTGTCGTCCTCTGACTCTCTCTACCTCTGCATGTCAGGATCAAAACTGCAAATCCATGAAGTGAGGATAACAACGTTGCTTCTGCACATGTACAAACTCCATTTCTTTATGTGTTCTGGGTCAAACCATCGCTGACTTCGTATGCAACCACTGAGCCTTGCTACTCTTCGTGTTGGTGATAAAAACTTGCAATCTTGCAGGTATAACGAATAGCTACAGAACTTCATGCAGAACAAACAATTCTGAGACATGATCTTTGTGGGCACTGTGTACAAGTTCTATTCACTCAACAAAAAACATTTTCAGCAGCAGAAACAGAACTAATGTTACGGTGTGCATTTGCCATACATGTGATCCCTCATGTAATTGTATTGGGTAATGTCAGTATCATCAGTGAAGAATTTTCTACTTTCGTACCTTGAAAGGAATTAAACACATTAGATGATTGCGATATCATCTTTCATCAAATGAGCTATCAGAACATGTAGCCTGGCAGTGTAAAGGGTGAAGAAGACTTACTGTGTTTTCAACGGAAGATAATTTGTCTTGGTCTGGCATGTCAGGCATCTAATTTTTAGGAAGTTAGAGCATGTTAGGACGAGGACATTTATGCGTGATGATCACACGCATCTACCATGCTTTGTTGGCTATAAGAAGCGAGTTCATCAGAAGGTTTTTGTTGTGAGCATTATGATGTTGGCAGGAAAAGTATCCTGCGTCAGAGAGGACTACTGTTTGTTGCCGTATCGCTCGTTGTGTAAAAGAGTTTCTGTGGCTAGTATGGTGTAAAAGAGTTTCTGTGGCTAGTATGTTGTTCGTTTAAAAGAGCCCAACCTCTTTTTGTTTTTCAAGCTATTTTGGCTTAGGGAGGACAGATTCTACTTCAAACTTATCCCAGAATTCGATGGCTGTACCTTTGAGTTGGAATGGGTAAACAAAATTAATTAACTTGTCTGTAAGGTTAAATGATTCATGTAGGTTCCTCTACGATTGCATTCTCTGTATATCAACAACTTAAGTAATAAGGAGAAGTTCTCTACAATATCTTTACCATTGACTTGTGCATTGCCTATGAACAATCTGCAGCACAGACTTTACGACCGGAGAAACTGTATACGTTTATTTGGCCTAAATGAAGTAAATGACGACCGTGTTTAGTGAACTGCCTGAAAGAGATTTAAAGTAAAGCAACTGAACAAATGCTAGTGTGGACCTGCTAGCTTGACAAATTATTGGACCAGACTAAGACCATACTGAAAAACAAACATGTCTCAGAATCACCTATCATTGCAGCTGCATAAGCAATCCAAAGTAAAGTTAGAGTTTTCCCCTGGTTGTGCCCATGCACTGGAACTTTCCTTCTATAGGTACAAGAGTCAGAGTCCTGTGACAAGAAATTGCACAAGTAGAAAACGAAGAATGTAGGTTTGCTGTTACCGACAAGATGTTAAGACTACTTCTTTCAGACAACATATAAATGAGGCGTTACCAGTCATATAAACTACATCAATTATACGCCATGTTTAGTACTATTCGATTATTGTTGCTCCTGTACCAAAGTGAGTGTGATACTTTTCCACAATTGGATGAAGAGAACTGTCAGGGTAACCTCCAAATAATATATTTTGACTAATTGATGCAGAATGTTACACTATAACAAGGAGAATAGAAATGGAAGCACCATTTCAAACATTGAACGAACCCTGAAGTATCGATCTAGTCATTTTGTTTTGATCTAAATAAAAAACGGAAGTTAGCACTTCTGTTTACATTCATAAAATTAAGAAAAAAAAAAAAAAAAAACATTTAAAGGATAGAATATTTGGTGGCTGCTCTATGAATTTTTAAAAACTCATCAGAATATTATCAGTTAAGCGCCAATTTTTCAGATTATAACATATATTTTGTTAATTACTTGTTTTTTAGCAAGGAGGTAAATTTTGTATGAAAGTGTTATGTAAGCTGATTACCTTGGTTTTGATAACATTTTCAAATTTTTATTTAACAATTTTTAGTGTGTGTGCATCATACATGTCTGTCGAATATTGTGTTACGTTTTCACTTACTGATACATGTATGAACCATTATACACCCGTTGTGTTACGTTTTCATTTACTGATACATGTATGAACCATTATACACCCGTTGTGTTACGTTGTAACTTGCTGATACATGTATGAACCATTATACACCCGTTGTGTTACGTTTTCATTTACTGATACATGTATGAACCATTATACACCCGTTGTGTTACGTTTTCACTTGCTGATACATGTATGAACCATTATACACCCGTTGTGTTACGTTTTCATTTACTGATACATGTATGAACCATTATACACCCGTTGTGTTACGTTTTCACTTACTGATACATGTATGAACCATTATACACCCGTTGTGTTACGTTTTCATTTACTGATACATGTATGAATCATTATACACTCGTTGTGTTACGTTTTCATTTACTGATACATGTATGAACCATTATACATCCGTTGTGTTACGTTTTCACTTACTGATACATGTGTGAATCATTATGCACCCGTTGTGTTACGTTTTCACTTGCTGATACATGTATGAACCATTATACACCCGTTGTGTTACGTTTTCATTTACTGATACATGTATGAACCATTATACACTCGTTGTGTTACGTTTTCACTTACTGATACATGTATGAACCATTATGCACCCGTTGTGTTACGTTTTCATTTACTGATACATGTATGAACCATTATACACCTGTTGGCAACCCAGGTTCTGGATCCTCTGTTGACAAAATTACTCGAACGCTGATGTTAATTTATAAAAAAGTTTATCAAAAAGAGAAGTCACAGAAAAAAATCAGAGCGACGGGTTACTTGCATGTGCACGCGCGCGCGCGAGAGAGAGAGAGAGAGAGAGAAAAAGGCAGATAGATAGAGTAATGGATAGCTTGTCTTGCTACACTTAATTACATTGTACGTGCTTGTATTAGAGACGACATCTTGAACACGTATCCTCTGCTTAAAGTGCCGTCAGGAAAAAGACAGAAAAATCTCGGTCTAGAAGCCACATACTTTCGTCGACTTCCATTCTGGAGTCACCTCTGACCTTTAGATGTCACTCAAACCTTTCCATTCAGACAATAGCTTTCTTTATGAAACAGTTGGTTTTAGACAAACTCACTTTTCCATGTAAATTAAATTGCAAAATTATAGAGGAAAAATATTGAATATTTTAACTAATGTGCTAGTCATTCAATATATAAAGTAAAGTCAGTATATTTATTGTTTCTTTGTCATCGATAGCTTTCTTCCTACAAAATCAACATTTGATTCTAGTTTGTCAGTTTGTTTAATGGATCGGACAACATGTTGTTAAAGAAGAATAAAATATAATTTGATTTAATTCCTTCTGGGAAATATTTTGTCCGGGTGGGAATTATTTTCAAATGGCTACTATCTTAAAAAAAGGAACTTTGTATTACTTTATACAGAATTAATTCCCTTTAATTGAAACAAAATAATATTTTTGATAAACAACTGCCATAGTTTAAAAAAAAGCAAAGCAAAACTAAATGCAAATAAGTGCACTAGGAGACAAAGACGAGTAAGTATAGCTAGTCTCTTTTTAGATAAATTTAAGTATGTGTATCTGTTTATATATTTCTATGTAAAGGATTAACTCCTCAACTAATTAACTGATCATCATGAATTTTTGGAACACAGCTTAATAGAGAATGATTGCAGAATATGTAGGTGGTTTATGAAATCAGCTCTCTGTAAAACTTTTAACACATCTATTTCATAATTGTTGGAACAACATGCATTTTCAAGTGTTGATCAATATACAAAAGTATATAAAAAGACAACAAGCATTCAGAAGAAAATCACACCGCCTGAAGAATGCAAAGCAAGGAACTGTCAGCCACCATGCGCTGTTGACTCCATGTCTTCAAACTTAGATTTATCACCGATGTTAAACACCCTCCCGTAAAATAGAGCAACTAATACAACTCTCTTCTTATCTAATATATAAAGTAAAGTCAGTTTTTCTCTTTACTTTAGTTTTCTTATTAAATGTTTCATAAAAAATCTATTTTGTTAGTTAGATAGGACATATATTGTCCCGTGTTGTTAGAAATAAAAATTGCACTTTCGATCGATTTCTGAGATTTTTAAAATTTAATCTTGATCACTATTTGCTTTTTGTTTTTTTGTCACAAATAAAGGAACTGGGAGAAACGTTCAATCCCTATTTAATATATACTCTTACTCTACCCATTTGTGCCGGGAAAACTATTTAATGGAGTAATATGGACGCCATCTTGTTTTATTCTTTTCGCATACCAAGCGTTATATTTAAAAAGCTTACAAACTCTATTTTTTTTGAGAAATTAACGATTACCTAAAGCCATTTTTTGTTAAATTTAGATTTTGAGTTAAAATCCAAGTTGGAATTCTCACAAAATATAACGACTTTATGATTACCATTTCATTTTTTCAATTACATCTCAGTTGGAAAAAGCGATTATCATAAACAAAACAAAATATAAGATTATCATTTTTTTTTGTCAAATACGCACATCATACAATCTAGTTATTTTTATAAATTAAGCGATTAACATAATATTATTTTATTTGTTTTGTCAAATTCACGGATACATTTGTCTTTATAGAGAGGAATAACACCGATACCATAGGTAAGTATAAGGATGAAACATAAATGTAGTAACATATTAGAGAGAGAGAGAGAGAGAGAGAGAGAGAGAGAGAGAGAGAGAGAGAGAGAGAGAGAGAGAGAGAGACTAACATCATTTTATTTGTTTTGTCAAATAAATAAAGTGATTAACATACACAAGACAAAAAATGTTACTATAGTTTTATTTATTTTGTCAAATACATGGAAATATTTTTCTTTTAGAGAGAAATATCACGGATACTAAAGGTACGTCGGGGGATAAAACGTAAATGGGGTAGGAGACGAAAATAACTATGTTTACCTTCAAAGTTTTATCCAGAGAGGGTGATAGAGCGAGAGATAGGAAAAAAAGATGATTTCGCTCGAATCATTCTTTTAATTTGTTTTCACAAAATTAAAGAGAAAAATACTCCCCAAATTAAAAAAAAATGTATTTGTCACATTAAAAAAAAACAACCCTCTAATTTAGGTCCCTTTGATCAGATAGGGGCGCGTGTGATATTTTAATATTTTCCTTTTGGTGTAAGATCTTTATGAGCACGATTTCATTTTTCAATTAAATCTTTTACAGTTTGAAAAAGCGATTAAAAAAGAATCAATTAAAGACCCCCCCCCACACACACACACACAAAGTTCTTTGGCTCTGATAAGGTGTGTGCGAAAAATGAGCGTTTCTTATTTGGTTTAAGATCACAAATAAAATAATGAACTTCCTTTAAAATGAAAGAAAAAAGACTTCAGAACAACACTGGACACATACAACTAGTGTATATATATATATATATATATATATATATATATATATATATGTATAAAAAATTCATATGAAAAATATATGAATGCTTATATCTTTTCTCTATTTCTTATTTGTTGACGTATAGGAATACAAAACGTCTTTTAAAAAATCTTTTTCTAAAAGAACAGATTTTTCACCGTTCGAAATATATATATATATATATATATATATATATATATATATATATATATATATATATATATATATATACATAACATGAAAGTTGTTCAAAGTAGTAGTGTTATGTAATTGGTTTATTAAAACACATTCTCTAATCAAACGTCACTTACTTCAAATGTTCTCAGTGGTCTTATCTCTTTTTATATACTGACGTGCCGGCATGCTTCCTCGCCATCGTCGCCGATATCATCATCATCGTCTAGTGAGCTGCATTTCGTCGTCGTCGTCGTCGTCGTCGCCGTCGTCAATCATCATCATCATCATCATCATCATCATCATCATCATCATCATCATCATCATCATCATCATCATCATCATCATCATCATCATCATCACCATCATCATCATCACCATCATCATCATCATCATCATCATCATCATCATCATCATCATCATCATCATCATCATCATCATCATAGCCGTGTCTGCAATCAAGGACTTTTTATGCACAGAAAGGAAAAAGGCGAGATCGACTGAGAGTTTAAACTGGGTCTTTATTTTGGAGAGAAATTCTCATCACACGAATAAAAGTCACGCATTAACATTAAATGGAGAGAAGCCAAAATTGTTCTTCTTAACTTAACTACTCAGTTACAGGAGAGGATGGAGGGGGGCATACAACGAGTGGCAACATCAACTTTTTTAGGAATTAAATTCCTATCTTCTAATTTTTAAAAATTACATCCCTAATTTGCGTCAGTTCATCAGCGCTTCTAAAACCTGACTGCGAAAGAAAACGTCTTCCTGTCTTTCTTTCACACGGTATCGTGACGTCACTCTTCAAGGGGACACTGAATTTGTCATAACACATTTAGGTCTGACCTTTCCTTGGACTCCCAACTTGAATCTAACCCACAGTTCATGCTTGTTTACATTTAAGTCCAGAGAGCGGACTTGTTTGTCAGATTTTCGTGTCAAATTAACTTGCACTTGTCCACCTAGATACTAAATCAACACTTACTGATGTAATCGTTGTTCACACACGTCCATCCATTATGTAACAGTAGCAGTGGCAGTGAATATTTATCGATTCTTGATTAGACAAAAGCTCAAAGCGGCAGTTTCTTTCGACCAATCACAGTGCAAGAAATATTCATTTCCAAAATATCGCGTGTAATATAAAAACCTAAAAGCAGCGTCTTTCTTCCAATAATACATACATGCTGAGAGAGACACACGAACTACTGTAAAGCCAGCTAAGCACACCCGCCGGATGTGATTCAGAAACACGTGTCCATGGATTACTTTTATGTACGTATAAAATTAATAAAAAAATAAATATTAACGAAAAATACGTCCTATAAAGTTATGGGCGACTAATAATGCAATTTTCTGCATCTTTATCACTTAGGAAGTGAAACAATTGATAAAGCAGTATAACAAATGCAACAAACGCTGCAATCACCAATAAAAACAATTACATAAAATATATTAAATATTTAGGTGATAAAAATCGTATATATTTCTAGGCAAGGCGTCATAGCCTGGAGATAAAACGCCAGACTATTGAAATCAGCCATGCTGATGACGGCTGTGAGCCAGCAATCCGTGTATATGGATTACATTTATGTACGTATAAAATTAATAAAAAATATATATATATACGGATAAACGAATATTAATGAATTACATAGGCTGCTTGCAACATTTCTTTAAGACAACATTGTAAATATATTTTAGAAATCAAATTTTTCTAGCTATTAATATGACATGCAAGCAATTATAAAGAATACATATGTTAATATTTATTTGAAACAAATATAATTGGTTATATGAAAGCAGACAGAGATAAAAAAATGTAGAATTTTTTATTAACGATTTAAGCAGCAAATGCTGTGAAGGTGATGAGTGCTATATGCTTCCAATGTAATAATGTTCCCAGCTGGAATAAGTATTTTCAAAGAAACTGAAAAATAATACATTTCATGATCCAAGAAAAAAAGAAAAATTGGTTACTCAGAATAAAATATGGATATTGTAGGACAGAAGCTGTCGGGAATCATACTGGCTTTTTGTTATAAGATATTAATGTATTAAATCTGAAATATTTTTCAGTTTGAGTGCAATGATTTTTATTAGCGAACACATTTAATAGAAAGTAAATTGTTAAAAGTGTCACCTGAAACGATTAGAATATTCTCAAAAGAACGATCTCTAATGGTACATTAAACAAGACATAAGTATGTTTTATGGCGTTACAGCATGTATAAAATACATTCAAAGTTATTAGTTAGTAGTAAAATTGTTATGTATCCAATAATGCTCAAGATTAGTATATATATATATATATATATATATATATATATATATATATATATATATATATATATATATATATATGTAATAATAATCCAGGTAAAACATTCACAGGGTAGTAATCCAAAGAATTTCAACCGGGTTTATAAAAAATGCTCAATATCAAATAGAGCTTTTATATATGATTATTTTTATTTACACAGACATGTACAAAATCTGCGACACCGGCATGTCGATGTTATCGTACACTGTCAATGCCACTGTCTCAACCTATTCGTTTCTTCAGAGCCAAGTGCTCTAGCTGAGTGCGGAGGTTAAGCATGACATGCTAATATTTGACATGTAAATTAAGGATAAAAATCATAAGAATAAGAAAGAGAAAAATTAAGACGGTTTAAACCTTAAAAAATTAAATATGATGCTCAACTTACATATCTAAAAGCTTATAGCTCCTCTCTCTTAAATGTTAGCTGTAGTTATAAATTTTTTAACTTGAAAGAAAAATCAATATTTATAGATTTATCGAAATCTATCACATGACAAATAATCTAAATGATTATTTCCTTGAAAAAAAAAATTTAAATTATATTATTTTCAAATTCTTTAGTAAAATTCTTTAATTTTCTATACAGAACGAACAAATAAATTTTCCATTCTTATAAATGTCCATAGAGATATTAATGTATATATTAAATTGGATGAAATACCCGACAGTTTATAAATATTATTAAACAAAAAAAGAACGAGATGTTCTTAATGTTGAGTGGTGTGAGCTAAATGTATGAATAAGGGAAAAAGGAAAAAAAGTATTTTTGAAAGAATGAAAAAAAAAAACGGAAAAATGTTTTTACAATTTAATGTTCTTATACTTTCGGACCAATTTAAAATAAATGATATGATTCATTGTATATCTACTATTTCCTGAAACAGGTCTCTTTGATAGAAACATAGGCAAGCATAGGCTAATACAGAATATTTAACAATTTTAATATTTTGTTTTCATTCATATATATATATATATATATATATATATATATTGAGGCATCAATCACACTTCAGCTCATATATATATACATATATATATATATATATATATAGTGTATTGAAGTAACAATCACAATTCAGCTAATCATTATCATCATCATCATCGTCATCAATAACCGGTTTATTTGTTGAATCAGGCCACAATTAATCCTTTGATAAGGGTTGGGTCTGATTGTCTAGTCTCGATCTAAGTCTTCCCCTCCATTATTGTCTCCGGTGAGGCCTGACGAAATCTATACCTATGGCTTTCCTATCACATTTAACCACGTTATTCCAAGACAACTTGGGTCTGCCAGGGGTAGTCTGCTCTGCTGGCACATTCAACTGTCAGACTTTAGCAATCCAGCTATTGCTGCACTCAACATACCCCAACCAAGGCTTTTCAAGTTGACTCATGCCTCACCAAACACATCCATCTGACCATTGCCTTGCCATTATGGTGCAGTTTCTTTAGTGTGTCAGCAGAGATAGCCCAAGTATCGGAGCCATACATTAACACACTTCTGACACATGAGAAGTATACACGACATCTTGTTGCTGTTGGCAGGTGTTTGTTTGTTAAGATTAGTAACAACTCTCTAAACTGTCGCAGACTTGCAACGTGTAGTTGCTGCGAGTTCAAAGCCTCCACCTTATGACAGCACGTCTCCAAGGTAACAAAATTCCGTCACTACTTCAAGGTTGTCATCACCAGTATCCACTTCTGCTAGTGGTCTGCCATCTATTTTTACTAACATCATCATTTTATTAAAAGTAATAAACAATAAAAATATGTTAAACAAACAAACATTTAAACAAATTTCTTAATGTCAATAAAAAACGGTAGATAAAATTTTATTCCAGGACAAGAAATACAATTTCAAGCCAACAATAAATAAACAATCATGGCTACCATTGTGAAGACAAACCAAAACAAGTCCAATTATTTATAAAACAATAATGTGAGAGAAAGAGAAGCAAAGAGACAGATACAGACATAGGTAGATAGAGAGGGGGAGAGAAAGAAAGAGAGAGTCAACAGATGACGATTAGAACGGAAGTGACGCCGACGTTACTGACATAGCGTTGCCACGGAGATGCGTTGGAACAACCAGGCTGACTCACGGGGCTCGTACTTAGACGTTGAAATCCTCCGTCAAATGTCCTGAAAAAATTTAACAGTCTCGGGGCCAAGCACACCCAACGTTTCCACTGAAATTGGTTGGAAGACGAAACGGTGAGTGAGCAAGCTGTATTTTCCGCGCTTCCTTGTTTCGGCGAGCAGCTGCACCAGGACAATACAAGCACTTAAAGTGAGGATCTGTTCTAAGAGTGCCCTTTATGCCGCTGCCCTTTCTGTGGACCGATCCTGAACAGTGGGTGCAGATGATTGAGTTGCTGCCTGCTCCTCTTAAATATATGGAACATCAGTGTTTTCCTGTTTTCCTCAGTAAGTTGAGGTTGAGACCAGCGATCATGAACTTGGTTCTACCCATCTTGACTCTGAAACCTTTTTCCTCCATACTACTCTGCTATCTATCCAGACGTTCCTTGAGTGAAATATCAATGATCGCCAGGTCGTCGGCATATTGGAGCTTCCATGGGCAGCCAGTAAGAAATTTTAGTGATAGAGCCTCGAGTACAATGATGAATAGAAGGGGACTTAAGACAGATCCTTGATGGACATCCACTTTAACATCAAGTTCGACTACATACATTGGTGTACATAGACATCATCACTTGAACTCAATTTCCACAGAACCCACCAGATGACCCTTCTTGGGACACGGTCAAAAGCTTTTTTCAAATTTACAAATGCCATGTACAGTGGTTTGTTTGCTGCTAGATGTTTCTCCATTACTTGGCATATGATGAAAATTGCATCTGGTGCTCCTACCGGCCATGAAACCAAATTGCATGTCAGTAATCTGTACTTGTTATCTGATCAGCTGCTCAACAACACTTTCTAAGACTTTCATGACCTGACCAATAAGCTTCAGTCCACGGTAGTACCCTTTGTTTAATGCATAACATTTACCTTTGTACAGACTTACTAATTCCTCAGATATGCGTCCTTCTCTGATGATGCCTTCAAACAGTTCATGCACCAGTTGGTTTCAGCATCTCAGCAACTATACCAGCTGCTTTACAAGCTCCCATTTTACGGATTGCTTTAGCGATCATCTACTGGGTAATGAGGGTACTAGGACCCTCTTCAGGAGGTTCATAGGACAGCTCATTAGGGTTCCATGGGAATTCAACGTTTAGTAAGCGTTCGTAGTGCTGTTTCCATGACTCTTTTTCTGCTTCATCATCCAATGAGAGTTCACCCGAGTCGTTCCTTATAGGATTTTCACCCAAAACATCTTGATTGTCACGGCACATCTGTTTTGTGAGATTGTATATGTCACTTCACTTGAGATTTTTTTGAGAAAAATCTCTTTATCGGACTCAGCTTAGCGTTGTGTACAGCAATTTTAGCAGCACGTTGTATGCTTTCCTACAACCACCCGCTTTCCATGCTCTATAGCATCGCCTCTTCTCTCAAACAGCTTGATGAATAGTTTCACTCCACCACCAAGTCTGTTTCTTCCAATTGTGCTTGGACAACACTCCACACACCTCAGGCGCTGCATCATTCAACCCATATTTAACACTCACTGCTTGTGTATCCTGATATAATGAAACAAATCTCTCAGCAAACTCAACCCGGATGATTGGATCCTTCAGCTTCCACAGTTTTATGCGTGCTGTTTATATTTGTGAAGAGCTTTTGCATTGAGATGCACATAATAGCAGGTTGTGTTGAGCTGCACATTCTTCACCCAAACAGACTCTGACATTTGTGACATGTCTCTTGAAGCTGCGCCAGAATAGTATGTAGTCTATCTGGGTCATACTTCTTCAAGATTGGTATGTAACTAGATGTTTAGGCCTCTTCTTGAACACCGAGTTGCCAATCACTAAATTATTAGCGATAGCAAACTTCAGCATTCCTCATACCAATAGCATGTCCACCATGTACTTCTTCATAATTGCAAAGAGTGGAACCAATATGTCCATTCCAATTACCACACACAAACAGTTCCTCTGCACTAGGTACAGTCGCCACAAGGCTCTGCAGCTGCTCGTAGAAGTGGTCCTTTGCTTCATCACTGAGCCCAACTTGTGGAGCATAGATGCATACAATGGCAAACACTACTTTTCCAACAACAAGACGAACAAATATTATCGTGTCGGATATTCGGTTCACCTCAAACACTTTTTCCCACCACTCTTCTGTCACTAAGACTCCCACTCCACCTGTCCCTTTATTATTCCTAGACCAGTAGAACTTGCAGTTGGTATCATTTCCAACTATTTTGTGACACCTTCATTTCTCCACCTCGTCTCCTGTAGACAGCACAAGTCAATCCTCTTTCTGGATATTGTTTCCAGCATCTCATTTGCCTTTCTTAGCATGGTTCAAACATTCAGAGATCCAATGCAAAAATTTTCCGGACGTTCAGATGATTTTCCGTGTCCGGACTACCAGCAGCATTAGTGCTACTGGCACTGTCTTTCTTTTTTATTTTTGTATTTCGATTAGACATAATTTGTAAGGCAGTTTTACCGCTGAAGTGTGAGGAGTGTTATCCTTCACCAAATGGAACACTTTTGGCAGTCCAAGACTTCCACCATTCCCATCTAACTAGGGTTGATGTGGTTTCCACTTAAGCATGCACCAATGTCACATATTACCTGTGAGTTGCCACATACACTACTGTCACCCAGGTTGTGACAGGCCATTCAAGGATAGCATTTGCCACATGCCCTGTGGCCGGGGATCGGATTGGTGAGTGTCGAGACGTGTCCGCATAACAATGGGTCCTATACACGGCACCTCTAGGACTCCAATATGCTCCGAGATCCCAAGCCAGTTTGTCCACGGTCTTGTTGGTGTAGAGGTTATATACCAGCAGAGAAGACTTACACACTCAGCTTCCTTTTCGTCCAATGACTAACGGGCAGATGAGGCTGAGATTGGTAGGTGGGAAGCATATGCAACCACATCTACACACAGCAACACAACTTTACACATCACACAGACCTGTGGCATATACCACCATTTACCACTATGCTAATATATATATATATATATATATATATATATATATATATATATATATATATATATATAAGGAGAATATTTTTTAAAAATATTTTGAAAACCTGGACCACGCAAATTATTTGTTTTTTAAATAAATTATTTATTTACTTTAAAAACTTTCTTTTTTTAACTCGAGTACTTTCGATGATAAACATCTTTGTCAGAAGTATAAGCATATTTTTTCTTCTCTTCTTTTTTTGTATAATCCTACCCGACTGAGACATATTTATCGCAGTCAAGTTGAAATTCGTCTTGATGTTATAGACGATAAATGTCGATATGCCGTTGTGTGTAGCACGCGGTTACATGAATAAGGTAGTTTGAAAGTTTTTAAAGTAAATAAATAATTTATTTTAAAAAACAAATAATTTGCGTTGTCCAGGTTTTCAAAGTATTAAAAAAAAATATTCTCCTTATTATTGCCATTACAGCAACGTTTTCAATGTGTGACTTTTCAAACTATTATATATATATATATATATATATATATATATATATATATATATATATATATATATATATATATATTTGTGTATATATTTTTAAACAAAATTTACCAAAACTGTTCAATATAAAAACTACATGAATGTTAACATTTAACAACCGAGCATATATAAGTAAACAATGGTATATTAAATTCCAATTATCAAGTCATTTATTTTTTCTTGTCGAATTTTAATATAATTACGATATAACCTGACAATTGTTTCATGCACAAAGAACCGGGAATAAACATAATTCATAGATAATCGGCCATTTTGTATTTATAAGTACAAAATGGCCGGTTGTCTATGAAAGAATACTTAGTTTTATTTAATGAACTGGTTTCTATGTGAAAGTTTTTTTGTTTTTTTTTGCTTGAAGATTTTCTTTCCAGGAGTGACCTGTTTGTCTTCTGATGAGCTGCATGAACGGTAATTATATGTTTATTCCCGGTTGTTTGTTTGTGCGTGAAACAATTGTAAAGCTACATTTAATTATTTTAAAATTCGGCAAGAAAAAAATGAATATAGAGAGAGAGAGAGAGAGAGAAAGAGAAATTGATATGTATACGACTATCAATCTGGGTGTGTTGATCCGGCTGTTTCCAATTACTCAGTCACATCATGAGTTAGAATATTTCATCTTGGGCAATTTATTGCATTCTGTGTGGCAATGTCGATCTAATCCCTTTTCTAGCATAGGATTCCATAAAGACCTCACAGTTGTTAGCAAGGTTTGTACCTGCCCAGCATATTGTTTTTCACAAGAAACGGAGTGGTATGGGGTCAATAGTGTCATTTCCTTAGATTCTAGTCAGGCAATGTGTGTAGTCCAAACCATCTGAAATGTCTCTTCAATCAATAATTACAGAGCCCGTCAAAGAACACCACAGTCCATCTTATGTGCATCATCTGACGAACACATTGCCGATCATATATATATATATATATATATATATATATATATATATATATATATATATATATATATATATATATATATATATATATATATATATATTGTGTAGATTGCCTAACTCAGGTTTCACAACCATAGAGACAAATTAATCACACGAGAGCTTGGTAGATGCACGATTTAGTTGAGCGATGAGTTTTTCATCTGGACTATTGGGTAATATGGCAAATGATAAACTTCCCTGTGAAATAAAAATGTACTAAGTTAAGCAAAGATTGTGTGCTTAAATAATGATTTATTATGTTAGAATTTATTAAAAAAAACAACCCAACTTTTCTTCAAAATAAAATCATCATTGTCCATGACCTTTTGCTAACGACCTGCAGGCTTTGGAATTTGTTCAAAGTAGATTTGAATTTAAAAAATCCTGAAGGACTCAAATTGGAAAACCTTAATACAAACTGCACACTGCCAGAAAGATTAGTAACCAGATTGAAAAATTAGACGCTGTGAAAGTTCTATCGCATCCAGACGTTGGTCCATCTTACTACGGTCTATTATGATCAATCCAGCACTTTATGAATGGTCGCCGATTTGAGTAATTCGATGAAGTTGAAGAAGCCGCTCAAATAATTTTTTGATTTGAAGCAGGAGTGGTTATTTTGCTCAAATCCAAAAGCTTTTCTCTCAACCTAATATATGTATACTACTATAAGAGATGTGTGTCAGTCTGTTTTTTTTGTGTCCACTATCTTTAGGCTATAAGATATAGGAACTTGACATTATTAGGAATGATCACTTATCTGCAGGGTTTTGTAAAGGAGTAATATTTCTTTTTTCTTATTAAGGGATTCCCGATGGATCATGAAATCTTAACTGGAATTTTTTTAATCTCTTATTTTAATGTGATGTAAGCCATTGTTAACTTACACCAAATTTGGGTGGGGGAAGTAAATTTCGGCCTTTTTAAGACATTTGTAATGAGAAATTTACACCACATTTTCCTGAGCTCATAACTTCAATTATGTAAGATATATTTTCACACGTTTTTTAGCAGGATGTTTTTGATTGATTTGAAGTATTTGGGGGTTCAACTTTCTGATTCCTCCATCCCCACTGATACAAACATCTCCACTAAAAATGTTTAAACATTGAAATTATTGAAAATTATAAGTTTTCCAATGCAATATATTTTTTTTTTTTTTAAACTTTAATCTTACATCTTTCGGAATCAAATTCCATCATCAGAGATGACCAGAATTGTGTCATATTTAAAAAAAATAAAAATAAATGAAAAATCTTGTATTGAAAAGTCTTCTAATTTTCAATTATTTTAACCCATCCATGGTTCAACCGGAATGACTTATCTCTTTAAACTTTGATTTTAATGTGATTTAAACAATTGTTAAAAGACACAAATTTATGTTGATTCTCAAACTTTAGTAAAATTTTGATTATTAAAAAAGACAAAAAAACGAATGTGAAGTTAACCATAAAACTTTTTTCTCACCCTATAACTTCAGTCATATAAGCTTTATTTTCACACAGTTTTCACCATTGCAATATGGAAGTGTCAGTAGTGTAGTGATTATCGGTGCAGATTGTGAACTTGGCATTCTGTGTTCGAGTTCTGTCACGGCTATTGTATCATTTGCACAATTGCTGGAAACAAGGAAAACAACGTACTTGCCACTGGAACTTTGTTATGTGGCATACTTTTCTCTGGTGACACCGTATTCAATGCCTCAATGTGTTTGCCATTAGATCTTTATCACATAGTAGACTTTTTTCCTACAACACCGTTTACAATACTGATCTCGGAAACAATGTGCTTGCCATTTGAACTTCGCTATGTTGGATACTTTTCTCCAACAATACCGTTTTTAATACTGATCTCTATCGACTTCTATTAAACCTGTCTTTTATAGATAGAAAAGCACACCACTCACATGTGGTGGATATGTATAAATACTCTCGTTCCAGTATGTACTTATTCTTTCTCGCATTTAGGTTCTACATGCTTGACAAATGTGAGCTCTTTTATTGCAGCAATGAGGTAAGACAAGATAATTTCCACCACTTTATCCGGTGTGGCTCACCACGTCCATCACAAAATCCACCTGTTCTTCCTTGAGTTAAATAGTAGGGTAGACTCGATTCTCAAGCCTTTGGTATGGCACCTAGTTGGGAAGAAGGAAAACTTTGAAGTATCAATAATTGTGGTAGTTTTGTGGGTCAACTATTCCTTTCACTCTTCTTGAAAAACTGCCATCAGAATTGCTTGGAGAGACGTAGTTACCAACCTTTTATTGTTAAAATGGCAATAAAAAGAAAAGTAAGAAAGTAAAGAATTAGACTATTTTATATTCTATTTCAACGTTTTTGTCGCGACCACGTGTTTAGAAAAACAAACAAACAGGCTGTCGCCATATTATGTGTTGTGTTTTCTTGTAAAGGTCGGAAATAATTAAAAAAATAAAGGTAATGATTAAGCAACAGTTGATTTTAGATAAATATACGTTTATTTCTCACAAAAAAAACATAAGATTGACATAAGAAACAGGATACATAAAGGAGGTGAAAATCACAAACATAGTTACGTACAAAAAGACTGTTAAAAGACTATGATAATTGTCTCAAACACTATCGAAATGCATACATTGTCAGTGTACACAAATAAAGAGAGATATGTGTGGCCGATGTATGAATATATATGACATTTTGAGATATCTGGGAACGTATAGCTGTGATCAGTAAAGGGAGTCTCGAGATGATTATGACCATGGAAGGCGTTTTACAAGAACAGCGTCAAAGTTGTGAACACCATACTAAGATGGAGGGTCATCGGATCATGTCTAACTGACTTGAAGTCTAAGCCAGAAAGAGGAAGAATATTTGGTTCTAAATTCTCACGCAGGTGAATTTAGATTTTTTTTAGTGTATTCAATCGTTTGATAGTATAATTCAGGGGAGATAACTCATGAATATTTTTAGCTAACGGAACTATGTTTTTGAATGTGACCAATATTTTTCTAATATTTGATAAATTTTTCTTTCGTCTTATTCCTAATTTATTATTAAAATTATTCTGCAAAAATGAGTGAAAAAGGTGTTATTTTAAAATTCTTACAAAAAACAGACATGAGAGAAAGAGGAAAGAAAAAACAAGGAGGAAATGAAAAACAAGAAGGATAGCAGACAGAAGAAGGATAAGGGTGAAATTGGTAAGAATTGTATGTTATTTTCAAAATTACACGGTGATATTTTCTTCTTCCATGTCATTTTGTAAAATTGAAAATAGCATAAAATTCCTCCCCATTTCCGTTGATCTGTTATGCTTAAGTTTTAAACAGCATTATGACTTTATGGTTAAATGCACTGATCGAATAGGTCCCTTTTAAGAATACCAATTCTTGTTTATCTTCCAATCAAGGATGAGCTGTGTGACATGTTCAGTCCATCTTGCTCGGATATACCCAATGATCATGTCTTTGATTCCAGTTCTTTTTCTTATCCCTTTGTTACGAATCAACAAGATTCCTCACGTACGCATTAAATGATATTGATTTATTGATAAACTCGCATAACATCGAGATATGGCTGTTAAATTTTTTGACTCCCTTGGAACTTTGAAACTCAAAGGATTGCCTCAAAGATTTCTAAGTCCGGCTGCTGCTGCTGCTCTGATTATCTACTTATCTATGTAATCATTTCTGTAAATATGAAAGGCTCTAGTTTTTTTTGTTGTTTTATTGTGATCGCTTGAACCATTATCACCTACTTAGTCGATTCATTGAAGTAGTTTAGAGCCTGACCTCTATTAAAGATTCCCCTTCCTATCCCTAAAGGATGCTTCAATCAGAGTTGCGGAGTCAGAGGGTTTGGAAGGAGTTGAAGTCGTAAGAATGCTAGGAGTTGAAATTTTTAATCTCCAAAGAATCAACAGTGAAGACGTTAAAATAAGGAGAAGGAGTCGGATATTTTGGAATTCTAGGAGTCGGATCTTATACCTATAGAAGCTGCAATCCTGACCTCAATATTATGAACCCCTTTCTGGGACAAGTATTCTAGCTAGTATACATGTATGAGGAAATGTAGTTTTTAGAAATTATAAATGTAATCTTTTAACTGGCATAGATGAGTACTTCAACTCGTATGACAATATAAGACAAATTAAAAACTTCCTCTGATCAAATAAAAACTTTCAAAGGTTTCTAACCAAACTTGAGCACACCTAATTGCAATATTTTAATTTGCTGATTTGTCTTGTGTGTAGAGGGTGTATGGTGTGGGGGCAGCAGCTTCTCTAGTTTTGTTTTGAGATTCTTTGTCTGTGATCATTGACAGCAAGTCATTGAAGATTCCTAGCAGTTATCTTGTTGGCATTCCAATCACATTCCTTAATTAAAAAAAAAACACAAGACAAAAACAGATTGGCGGTGCTTTCGATCTTAATTACCGTGTCACACAGATCTGTCCAAGTCAAGACCTGAATTACCAGAACGATGGGTATGAAAAAAAAAGGAGAAATAGCGACAGAATAAAAGACCCAAATTATGGACATAAACAGTCGCAGAAAGGCGGAGGGGAGGAGTGCTCTAAGAATGAACATTAGAAAGATGTTGAAGTGTGTGAGTGGAGAGAGAGAGAGAGAGAGAGAGAGAGAGAGAGAGAGAGAGAGAGAGATGTTAGAGTAACAAAAAGAAACAAAGACACAAAAGATAGCGACAAAAGAAAATTATAAAACCATAAGGTGTAGACAAAAAAAGTATGACGGATGTATATATGATATTAACTATAATCGCTACCTATTTATATACCTATGTATGCCAGGACGTAAACTAGTACTAACTACTCTATTTAATACTTGTACTTGCCGCCTCCCCCCCCCCTAGTGAGTTAGTATGACCATAATGCTGCCAATACGCATGCATTAAATAAAAGTACACTTGATTATTAAATGTTGTGCTACATTCATAGTGGTTGTAGTGGTGGTGCATTGGGTATGATCGTGGACTATCAACCTTGTGTTCCGTGTTCGAGTCCTGTTGGTGTTATTGCATCACTTTCACGAACAGACAGTAACGATTTCATGTGTGTGATTCCTCACTCTCCGTGAGAGAACTGACAAACATTTTTAAAAATTTTATTCACCCCAAATAAGGCACATTACAATTGAAACATAAACGACTACTGTGAATTAGGGGCCAGATTTTTAGGGGCACACTAAATGAGGAGTTTTGCAACGAGATGTTTTTTAACATTACATTTAAATTTCTGCATGTTGGTACAGTTAGGGAAACAGAGAGCTAGCAGTTCGAGGAAAGAAACATCTGAGGACCTCTACAGTGAAGAGATGGGATTTAGCCGATTGTTGGGTTGGTCGGGTGTATTTACATCGAGGGGGCACTAGAGGAGCAAGTTCGTCGGAGCACATTCCATTGAAGTACTGGTAAAACAAGCACAGGGATGCAACATTGTGGCGATGGGACAAGGGCTGAAGCTTGGTAGATAGTGCGGGACAAATTAGATCAGAGACTCTTTTTTGGACCCTGTCTACGAAGGAGAAACTAGCGGTCGATGCACAACCCCAGATGTGACAACAATACTCCAGGCATTGGCAGATGGTGGCTTTGTAGACATTTGGGATACTGGCAGCTGAGAAATTTTCATGCACGCCAGAATTATGTTTAAAGGATGTTTTATTTTTCCAAAAGACATATGCAGCTATGAAAACAAACCTGTGTTTATTACATTGGTCTGACCGAACAATGAAGACCGTCTGCTCTCTCTTATAGTTGAATCTCAAAAAAGCGTTCGCTTGGTCATAGTATTCTTTCGTCTGAGGAAACTGACCCCTTCACTTGATGAAATCACCACCCGAATGTCGGGACCGCTACTTTATTTTAACTTTCAAACGATGTTGAACACAAATTTCTATTTATCTATCCTATTTATCTTCAGATATCTATTGTTATTATGGTGTTATCCTCGCAATAACGATCTCTTCTGTACCTTTTTGACTTTATAATTAGGCTCTATTTTTAGGGTCACAAATCTGGCAGGATGATTTTTGGTTTCTGACATTCCAAAATAGTGACTTGTAGGAAACCAAAACCAATGCATCACTTCACTCAATGAAAACGAACCTACCACAATGTTCATGATATAAACAAACTAGAAAAATACCTGTCCCAGCACGGGTAAAATTAATTCTTCGAACAAAAGAGTTGTGCACCACTTTTATCACCTTAGGAAGATTAAAACCAAGATATAATGATACTAAACCTTATGTCTAGAATCCATATTCCAATTTTGATCCAAATCCATTACATAATTTTGATTTAAGAAAATGTCTAAAATTTAAGGCTTAGCCTTAAGAGGACTTAAGAAGAAATTGAAATTCACGGAATCTTGCATAATTGGTGTCTAATAACTATGGATCAAATTCATCTGAAATATTTGAATTGCTAAATGGGAGGTTGTGCCCATATTATGCTCCCTAAAAACCGTTTAAAATACCCCCCCCCCAAAAAAAAAACGTAATTTGGAGAATATTTATTAATTGATGTCTAATACCCATTGTTAAAATTTCACAAAGTCGGAGGTCTCTGAATTTTCACGAAAGGCTTTCACTTTCTTTTAACCCATTTGCATAAAACTAAAGTAAACTAAATATATCCACATTGCAGCCCCTTACGCCGAGCAGCTTTGTTCCAAAATTTATAATGACCGGTAAATTAGTTTAAGAGTGAATCCTATACATAGAAATACATAAACATATACACATACCTAACTTTATATAAATATATAACATGTTTTTGTCCGAGTCGTCTATTTGCTTGTAATTAAAAAACGAATAACATATTTTTAATTTGCTCTTTTTTGTATTCTGGTGTTGGTTTTATACATGTTTTCCTCTACAAATTTTAGTTGCTATACTTTCTTAGATAAAACACTTGTAATTAAAAGCATATAAAATTATATAGATCGATGAAGAAAACAACTGTGGACTTTCCACTGTGTCTCACTAGTATAAATTGAATGTTAATAAGTATGTGGAAACGTAATGGTCGTCGTCCATCTCCTGGAGTTCGTACAGAGACAAACGACCGTTTTCTAATTTAGTAAATGTGAATAATATATTAGAGGCAGTGGATTGAGAGAGAAGCTGAAAGGAAAAAATCTTCTGAAGACCAACATGATGAAACAATGATGCATAGTTAACATTAACAATATTTATTTTGTGTGTGATGTGCAAGAGAAGATGTTGTACACATGTGTATAAAGAATTGAAATATAGAATATGTTACATGTATTTTGGTTTGAGATAATTGCTAAGAAGTGTTCGTTGGGAAAGTGCTGAAGGTTCCCCGAGGACGTCCAAATTTCCCATGTTGGTAGGTCTACGATGCTGGTTAAAAGAGAGAGAGAGAGAGAGAGCAGTTGCGTGCAGAGGTCTGCTTATCCCCTGGTGAGGTCTGGAGCCTAGTCATTGATTTTATGCCCTAAAGACTCAAGTATAAGTCCTAGTACTAAGAAATATTATGTGAAAGGCAGATAATCTGAATATGATTTAATGCAGACCCTGTACACCACTGGTTCAGAGCTCAGTGCAGGACCGGCGGGACAGTTAAAAAGTGTGTGTGGGGGGGCTCTCCTAAAAAGTGGGGGGCCCGGTTAAACATATGCATATATAACTTCATTATTGATGACCGTAAAGTGGGGGGGGGGGGCAAGTCAAAAAGTGGAAGAAAGACCCAAAATAATGGAAACAAAACAGGGAACAATGGGGGGGGAGTAGGAGTGGTATAAGAGAGAGAGAGAGACAGACAGACAGACAGACAGAGGGGAGGGGTTACCCAGCATTGCTCTGAAGCATCGACAACAAAATAGAAAAGTTAAAAAGTGTAACGTCTTCCTTTTTAAACTTCTCTCTAACCTCTACTCCCCTCCCTCTCTCTCTGGCAACTGGGAAAAATTGTTGATGAATTACTACACAACATAAAAATTATTTAAAAATCGCCCTAAATGTCACCCCCCCCCTGACTAATTTTGTTCCAGTTGACCCCACCCCCAAGAAAAAAATAAATATGCCTATATTTTGTCCAAGGCAATGCTGTAAAAAAGAATATCTCAGTTTTGTCGGTGTGTTTTGTGTAGTTTTTTAAAACCTTTTATCTGGACAGACAACTTTCCTTTATATAATAGATGACTCCATCAGTTGACATATTCGAGTTAAGACCAGCTAAATTGGGCGAGGAAGGAGTTAAAACCACAGACGAGATATATAGTGAATTGTGAATTACACTGAATTCGTCCTCTCACTTCTGGTATTCTGCACTTACACATCTTTATTCCTTATTTGTATGGATAGAGCCCTCGTCTAGTGTGATTCAAGTCACTACACATAAAAAATCAGGGATTTATTAATCAACTCACCGTGGTCAAACTTTTTAATTCATCTAAAATATCTGATATTCAGACCAGCCAAGTCTGGCTCAAGGCTCTTCAATATTCTGACAAAAAATCTCAAAAGAGGCATTGGGTTAGGGGTAGGTTTATTTCTATTCTAAATAAGCCTAGCGTAGCATCATTTAAATGAACCAAACTTTAACCCCTAATTTGGAAATTTCATAACCGGATTTTAAAGGAAAGAAAATTAGAAAAAGCGAAATAAAAGAGGAATTTGTGTTGAAAATAAAATAGATTTTTTAAAGGAAATAAATAATTATGTTAATGTTAATTATAATTCTTTGAATGCTAAGGGAACACAAGAGTTGCTGATAAGACAATAAAATAACTTGTGTTTTCTATAAAATCCCATGTATTTGATCTGGTTTAACCTTTGTAATTTCAAAAATAATTTATTTATATATTCATCGATAATTACAATTATTTCCAAATTATTTCAGATTTAATTAAAGGCTCGAAAAAGAGTTTATGCACAGAGTATTGGCAACAGAGGTGGCGGTGTGTGTTTGTGTAAATTTTTTACTCATGTTTTTTCACTATGAAACAAAAGTATAAAATTGAATTAATTTTACAAATTTTTATATGAAAATTTATTTTTTTTCATTTTAATCCTTAAATGTTTTATTTTTTGTATTTGTTTGGAAAAAGTGAAAAACGTTTCATAGGGGTAATATAAAGTAGTATAAATGATTTTTGGAAAGAAAAAAAATTAATTGGACAAAAATAAATGATGTTACAAATGTGCAAAAAATGGCATGAAATCTTACATGTATAACCAAACGCTACAATATATGCATCGAAATTATCATGATGCACTAGAGAATCATAAAATAACCTTTACTTACCATTATAATGACCAGATTTAAATGCTTAGGCTCTTGAATTAGGCAGACGACACACTGATGATACTCGCTTGTGACATCGAAGATACTGATTACCTATTTAGCGGGTGTACTGATGCAACACCAAATTAATACTTACTCACACTTGCCAACAGGCTCGTTGCAGATGTGAAATAAGTTGCAGTTTGACACATTTTCGTTGAATATTGTATTAAATGGACATTTTTTTGGAATGTGTCATATTTGAAACAAAAAGCATTTAAGGGTTAATAATGAGTCAGCACTTATTAAGGCCAAAAGCCAGTCGAGAATAAGGGTTAATGAGATGGATAGAGTATCAGTTGAATGATGAAGAATATTAGGCTTGTTATCTAAAAGAAAAAATATCTACACCGTATGCCTCTCATTTTTATTAATACACAAATCTTTGCGTCAAGCTATGATTTTTCAAATCCTTGTGTATGTGCTTCGGTGTTGGGATCGACGAAATTTTGCTGATGATTTACAGAAAAATGACAAAAAGTTAGTTGGTTTAAATTAGTGTAAGCTTTCCATTCGTTGGAATAGATTACTGAGCCTTCAGCGACTTCTTGTTGAATAATTGGCTGAAGTATCGCACACTCTCTTCTTTGAACGTTAGGGTTCCTGGCTCAGTAACCACGCATTCTTTCGAAACCAATTAGAAGAGGTGTTTTCCTTGCTCTTGTACCGTGTTGATTTAAATATGAAGTGTAGATCGCATAACAAACCAAAGTATATTCATGATACATAAATTACAAACCAAAGCAACACTGAATATTATGAGAGGATTAAAAATAATGAATGGAATGAATAAAAGTTCATTACTTATAAAGACAGTTTATGACAAGTATTTTTTGACATTGGATTTGAAGACAACCATATTGTAGTCTGCAGGGATGCAGTCCCGTGGTAGTGTGTTCCACAGATGGGAAGTTCTTGGAAAGAAACTCTTTTCATGGAAATCTTGTTTAATGTTAAGGAAGAAAAATAGGTTCTTTGCAATTGTGGTTAAAATCTGATTTGTTAAAAATATTTATTGTGTGTAAAGTAAAGACAGAATTATCTGAATCTTGACTGGTCCTGAAGTCAGGGTTTAAAGTTTAGATTGGAAATCGATTAATATCACGACAGAGGATGCATTAATTCTAACTTTTGTTGTTACTATAACTAATCCTCAGGGTGCAGTAACTTAATATCAGTATGGTTTTTAATGGTGGCTGGTTTCTTTTAATGCTCCCCAAACCAAGTTTCTCTTTTCACCACCAACGCTCTGATTCCCACTTAGCCTCAATTGAAATGAATGGCTCTCGTTTTGAGGAAGACCCCTGCTTTGACAAATTTCTGGGACTGACCTTCACTCCTGACCTGAAATGGAAGACATATCAAATTCGTTGCCAAGGTCGCTGGAAAAATGGTTGGATCATTCTACAGCTCCAGAAGGTATCTCACTCCTGATGCAAACCTATGCTTGTATAAAAGTCAGATTCAATTACGTACTAAGATGGAATACTTTTGCCACATCTAGAGAGGTGCCACTCAGAGCATCCTTCTCTGCCTTAACAGAGTACAAAACCGACTTTGAAATCTAGTGAGGCATGTCCTCTTCTTTTCCCTACAGCCGCTTTCTCACGGAAGAGAGGTTGCTAGTCTTTCTCTACTCTATCGTTATTTTCATGGCATATGCTCGGCTGAGCTTCAATCTATAGTACCCCCCATTAAAACATTCACAACAAAAACTCGTCTAGCTACAACTACTGTCAATAATTTCCCTTTCTCTCTCCCTGCTTAAAACTAAACGAAACTTCCATGAGCAACGGTTTTTTCCTAGAACTATCCGTCTGTGGAACTCAATACTGCAGGGCTGCTTCCCAGCTGACTACAAAATAGTCGTTTTCAAGTATAATGTAAACAAATTCTTGTTAAGCCGTTCTCGTAAATAATCAAATTCTGTCAAACTTTCACCATTATTACCAATCATCACGGTGTTGTCCCACCGTCCACCTGACACTCATTAACATTTATCCTCGAGTGGCTTTTGTGCCTTGATAAGTGGTGACTCTTTAGTAAATAAATAAAATAAAAAAGTCTGCATTAGTTAAAAAGATGTTTAAACGTATATTTAAAGTTGTACGTTTTTTTATTTATTTAGTTGCACATGTGCATGCGCACGTGACAACCCTGTTTGTGTCGGAAAAGAAAGATAAAAGGAACAGTCTTCAACAACAACATTCACGTTTATTAAATGATGTCGGCGTTATATTGGTAATGTCGACAAGATATTAGGACATGTTACAGACATGTACATATATGAAAGTGTGAATCACAAAAATGACATAGAAACAAGAAGCCTAAATAAAAGATACAATGCCCCATCGCAATATTGAACACATGTATTATTCAATTAAAACAGTACAAATTAAAACGTATAGCACATTGTAAAAACTTACATGTACATATATATATATATATATATATATATATATATATATATATATATATATATATATATATATATATACAGTATTTCCAAAATAACATTAGACAAGAAAAACACAAACAACTTGATTAAGAAAATAATTATCTTGTCATCAAGCAGACAATTCAAAAATATCTCTTAAAAGAATGACCCAATTAATACCTTCCTTCCTACTCACCAAAAAGCATACCAAAAGCAAACAGTGATTATACATTAAGAACAGTCAAGTCCTGCTCGATAAAAACAACTTCCCAAGGAGGAAACATAGTTAAACCATTTGAACTTTAAAAAGGAAAAAAAAAAAAAGTTTGACCTGAGGTGACCTTATAAGGGTTGAAAGGTCGTTAAAACCCAACAAACAATTCACACAAAGAGTGGGTAGAAATGCGTCGTGTTCAAGCAAAACCAAAAACGTGAAAGAGGTTGAAGCCTCATTTTGATTTTTAACCATGTGGAGGACACAAGAATATCAAATCATGTGACTTGAGGTCGAAGCTAATTATCGCCAAGGGAAATAACTCTGGTTCCTATAGTGTGAAAGAAAGACAGACATAATTTTTGTCTTTTATATATATAGTGATTTTTCTTTTATCAAGTTTTTCAAAATTATCCCAAACAACTCAAACAGTAAATTATTAGACTGTCACAAGTGCAGTAGTTGCAAGTTTTCACAAGAATTCAAGTAACAATAAACTTCTGCAATATTCTTAGAACCTATATAATTTTTTTTTTAAATATGGAAACGCATTTCAATAAGCAACTATGTTCATCTGTTGGCCCAACTTAACCTTTTCCTTAACCTTGACTTTGAAACCGCGTGACGAAATTCGTTATTTCGATTTACGTCACCACACAAGCATCAGGTGTCTGTATTTTATTTTGTTTACTGTAACTTTAAAAATATGCAATTTGTGACATAGGAAATAAAAAGATAGAAAATGAGAAATGTTTTAAAAATCATATTCTAACAGAACGTATCTTTTATTATTGTATTATCTATATTATTCGGACTACTATTCTCATCTCGGTTGTTATTTTCTTAACGTTTCGGCCGATGCAACCTCGGACCTTCTTCAGCTGCATTTTTCAAATTCGGGAATCTTTATGCTGAACTGTGGAATCTGTACGGAATTTCGAGCCGAGCCCTTTATCTTATCCACAGGGGGCAGATTGTTCTTGTTTCGTCAGCCATGATCGAGTAGAAGTGTTAAGTTATTATTATTTTATTCTGAACCTTCAACCTCCAGAAGACTGTCACTTAGAACTGATTATTACTCAACACCTTTATCCGTTGCACCACGGGTTCAATCTACTCCTGTGAATTAAATAAAGGATCCGGTTCGAAATTCCGTAGTTCGGCATAAAGATTCTAGAGTTCGATAAGATGCATCTGAATAAGCTCGGAGGTTACATCGGCCGAAACGTTGTGAAAATAACAACCAAGATGAGAATAGTAGTCTGACTAATCAAAATAATATAAATTATCAATTTTCATCTAAAAAAGATTTCAAAACTTTTATTATTGTTATGACCTTATTTCCATTTTCATTAATTGTGGTCTTTTGGACTTTAAAATCTATTGTTTGATACATTCTTTTCTTTCTATTCCTGATAACAAAATTTTCTGGATGGATTAAGTTGTAATACTATCGTGGTCTGAGGGACATCCTCATGTGGAATCTTTATTTGAGACACCATTGTGACTATCAGTGTACGATCTTGGTGCTATTGCGGGATCACAAAAGTCACATTCATTCCGACCAGTTCTTTGTTTATAGTCTTGAGCCTACTCTGTGATTCAGATCCACAATACTTCTTATTTTAGGACCACCAGTCCGAACGAGGGGGTAAGCGTCTGTTAGCATTAATTCTCTGCACTGTTAGAGTAAATATTGTCTTGAATCAAGGGACCAAGAATCGTTGAACTCTGACAGGCCGTCACGTAGGGAACTTTTAACATTTTTGAGTCATTCAAACTCAGTCACCGGTTGATCACTTCAGCACAGGAACGAAGGGGGCCGGGGTGACTGACAGTTTTACTCGCACGACTTTCCAGTGTTATATCTTTTTGTCAAATTTGGCTCTGCGAACAAAGTACCTCGGCACACTTTGTGCCACAAAGTGATCTCTTTGAATTTCAAACAATTTGGAATAGTTCACTCTAGAGTAGATTCTAGTTTGTAAATAATCCTCAGTTGTGTATGACTAAAACATAGGCATTTGCACAGTGACATAGGTCGATTTTACACTCTTTTCAAATCATCTTCGGACAACCCAAGATAATTTGGCATTAATGAGACAAAAACTGACATCAGATCTTAGATTCCTAGCTTTTATCATTATTATTTCAGGTGTCAGGAAAAAAAATCGGTGAAGGTGAATCAATGACTTGAAGGGGTCCAGCAGCGAGCATAGTGACGAACGTAAAGCTGTATGTCTGTTGTTGTTGTTGTTGTTAAATGAGTCAGACTTTTGCATTGAACTCACGAAGATCGTGCCTCAGGAACGTTTGATCTGCATGAAGTCCTCCTTGTTGGTCGCAGCTATTCATTAACCTGCAGGATTGCAAGTTTTATCCTCGACACCGAGAGCAGCAAGGCTCAGCAGTTGCATGCGAAGTCGGGGAAGGTTTGGCCCAGAACACACAAATGGAATGGCACGGAAGCAAAATTGCTACTTTCACTCCACTGATTTGCAGTTCTGCACCTGGCACGTCTTTGCTTGCCACATGCAGAGGCAGAGACGACCAGAAGAGGACGGATCCTGATGTCAACTCCTCCTGGATTTTAACCAAAGAACTCTGGATACCTATTCATTACAAGTACTGAATTTAGGAATAAAATATTTTGTGTATCCAAGCACATGGCTTAAAAATCCACCCTTTGCACAGTTACCAGTGAATCTTCTTTCCCACCCTATCATGCGTGTCCATGTAGCGTTCTTAGATAATATATTACACTAGCTAAATTTACCGAGTGTTACCTGGGTAGAGACATATTGCCGGCTTAAAAAACATTATTTACAATATATTAAAAGTCATGTCCTATTTCAGGATACACGACACTTCCACTTCTTAACCCTGTTACCACCTTTCAGAGTGTGGATCAGAGGTTGGATTTTCGGATGTATAAACATTGTATTCGTTTCAGTGGGTAAACAGAGCAAACGAGGTAGAGTAGAAACCATCAATTACCACTTTTCATCTTGAACCCAAACATAAAGTATAAAATTACAGCAAAGCCCATTGGATACACAATGGTCTTAAAGGCAAACTAGAAGAATTCCCGACTCAAAGTCCGCAGCAAACGGTGTCCGGTCAGATTCAGTTCCTGATATTAAAGACTTCATGTTTTGAGTCCCTTACTCTTGTAGTTTGCCAAGTTTTGTACTAATTTTTATTTATTTATTAAATTGTTAGGTGAAAGTACAGAATAGTCAACAAATCCCCTTCCCCATGTTAAGAATGACTTTCTAAATGCTCTTCTGCAGTTTACTGACCGTGCTGAAATAAAAACGTTATTATTTAGAAAGCCATTCTTGACATGGACAGGTGGGCGGCTTTGTTTACTATTCTGTACTTTAACCTAACAATTTCATTAATAAATTAATAAATTTGGGAAACTCAAAGGAAGTTATATTACGGATGAAATTTAATATCAGGAACTGAATCTGACCGGACACTGTTTGCTGCGGACTTTGAGTCGGCGTTTTTTCTGGTTTGACAGTCTTACCTTCTGGTGCTAAAATGTAAGATGTTTCATAAATAAAAAGATATGAAAATTGGAAAAAAATAGGAGATTAAAATAAATGTGTTAAACGAAAATTCTGTTTGTGGTCGTGTGAGAAAATCGAAAAAATATACTAAACATTTAAAAAAGAATAAATTATTAAAAAAAGCATCTGGAATAAAACACAGATTGGAAAAAAGTTAATGAAAAAATAACAACTAGAGAGTTTCTGTTTTACATATCGGGTTTGAACTCAAAAAGCACCTGCATTTCAGTTTTCCCCTAGGGTTATGGTAAAGATTAGGCACTGAAATTCAGTTCCGGTTGCTGCTTCGCAGACGGAAAAATAGTGTCAATGCAGAAAGTTTTCCCCATTATAATTCGGATAAGAAAATCAAACGTTTTAATTAAGTTTAATGGTATCTTTTGTTTATTACATTGCCAGGTGAAAGTACAGAAAATTAACAAAGCCCCTCCCCCTCCATGTTAAGAATGGCTTTCTAAATAATAATGTTATTATTTCAGCACGGTCCGTAAACTGCAGAAGTACCGTTTTTTAAATTTATTTTACAAATACTTGAATGAATCAGAAATGTAGTTTTTTTTCTTTTTACAAATACTCATTTTTTTTACACAAACAGTTTATAATGAATTATATTAAAAATAGTTCATGAGTTTCACCATGACTTCACATTATCTGAGAGGAATATAATCAGAAGGGACATTTTCTGCTTTGACATTCCCATTGTCTTCCCATATACTAAACAGCAACCGGAACCGAATTTACCATTACCTCCCCTATTTTATTTTTGATTTGAAATATAGATTAATGATAAATCCAAAGTACAATAATTAAATGTGTATTTATCAAAGTTCTGCTTAGAAGAAAAAAACACACACACACATACTTGATCGTGTCTTATAGTTTTATTAATACAGAGATTTATTCATATATATTTATGATTGACTGTTCCTTCTCTTTCATCGCTACGTGCTATTCTCACTTGTCTCATTTAAGACTTTAAGGAGTTGGCCATATGATTTTTAACGTTACTATTATAAGAGACATATATTATTTTTGTAAAATTACCCCTGCACAAACATATATCAGTTGATTCGTCTCTTATCTCTGTAAACTTGTCCAGTATTCATCCCAACAGGGTAAAGTGAATCTCTAAAATATCTGCCTTCTCAGCCAAAATGTCTACCGATTTATAGTACCTTGGAACCATAGAGAGTTCCAGCCAAGGACCATAACTCATATTTATGGCATTATCTCTTGGGTTTGTCTTCTGAATTCCTTGCACAGTTTTTTTTCTCTTAAATTTTTTACTTTCTATTTCTATTTTATTTGTCTTTTACTTGGTTCAAATGTAGCTGCTTTAGATTGTCTCATGTAATCCTTTAATATACGCCATAATCACGTTGACACACCGGTGCTTGTTAGATCACCGAAGTTAAGCGATATTGAGCCTGGCTAGTACTAGATGGGTGACCATTTAAGAAAAACCAGACGTTTTACCTGGGAGGACACCGACACCTCCCAGCAAAAAAAAATAAATATTTATGATGTAAATCTATGGGTATACCAGCAGAAGTAATTTCATGTCATATCCAGGACAGATTCTATTCAACCTATAGATTGGACCATACCAGGTTCTACCATCTCGGGTCAAAGTGGATTAAGAAACAATAGAAACTAAGGATGACTCCACACTCTTCAAAGATACCAAATTTAGGCCACATCGGGTTCAGTCTAAGGTCATATTCAGGACCATGAAGCTTATGAAGCTTTATTCAGATTAGAATAGTTTAGTACAAGAACAGATCACTAATTGTAATTATCGATAGACTGGAGAGTTCTTAATCAAAGGAGATAATCTTAGACTAGATCATTATCATCATCATGGCCGTCACTCGAATTGAGTATATGGGTTTCCAGGGGCTTCATTCGTGTGTTTTCATATAAGAAAATAGTCCAATTCAAGATCCACACATCCTATTACGATTCGGGCATACATTATCGTTTAGCAATTGTGCGCATGGCGGATTCTTGTGACACACTATTCTTGCTATTCAGGTCTTCAGTTTTATGATGCCGTTCACTTTTAAACCTTTTCACACCACCTTTTATTCCATTCCTCACTCCGTTCTCCCGAGTGCACTCGCTTCCCATGTTGTGTGATCAATTCCACACCTCTTCATATCTTCCTTCAAACAATCCTTGTACCGCTTCTTCTGTCTTCCAACCCTCCTATCCTAAGAAAATAGCTTATTCTGAACTAAATGTTCCCACATTTAGTTAAGAATAAGCTATTTTCGTAGGATAGAACTGCTCATTCATCCTTACAACATGACCAGCCCATCTCAAACGATTTTTAACAATTAAAACCTCTATACTATAGCAACCAGCCTCTTCTAGGACACTGATGTTAGTTCAACGATTTTTCCAGTAACTTTAAATATTTTTTCGCAAAAGTCTTTGATGTAGTTTTTCGAGTGCTTTAAGATGTCAACAGTATATTGTCCAGATCTCCAATGCATACAAGAGTGTTGGTAGGACAATTACTAGATGCACTAAGATTTTGATATCAAGCCTCAAATCGTTATCATCAAAAACTATGGAACGAAGTTTACTGAAAGCAACACTTGTGCACCTAATGTGATACTGGATTTCGTCATCAATGGTGGCATTGGAGGCGAGGTGGCTATCCAGGTATGTGAAGCGATCCACGTTTTTTAGCGATTCGTTGCCTAGCTGGATATTAGGAGGGTTTCTGTTGTTATCTTGAGATGAAGGCTGGAATAAGACATCAGCTTTTTGAATGGTGATTTTTAGTCCTTGTTTGGAGTATGCATCGACAAAGGCATTACTCGAAGCTTGTAAGTCCTCTTCAGCCAGAGCACAAACTTCATTATCATCTGCATATTGAAATTCAATAAGAGAATCAACATTTGTTCTGGCCTTCAGACGTCCTACATTGTAAACTCCACCATCCATTCTGTAGTTTATGGATATACCAGGTGGAAGTTGACCATCCATTAGGTGCAGTATAGCCGCAATAAAGATTAGACTGGCTAGTTCATAGTCAAGGGAGAATATTATACAGGAGGAATCTCAATCAAGGGAGATAAATACCAACAAGGGAGATAACTTATATCATTACCTTACTATAGTGTAAATGCTTCATATAACAGTTGTATAATAGGTATCACTGATATGTTGGCATCACTATATTAATATATCAGTCTTACGCATTTTAATGCTTAAAATAAAATAAAATTAATCTTTTTCTAGCAGTATTTTAAAATCCTTTTTATGTTACTTGCATTCTTCAGACTCTTATTCTCATCATAATTGTTGTTATCAGCAGCAGGCCTCCGTTGGTCAGTGTTGACCATGGGTGATGCATTCTTAGCCTAGTTGTCTTGGCTGTCTGCTTGTCTTGAACAGAGCCGCTTGTGACTGAAGAGACCAAACATGTGTGGTCCCTGGACTATTGGCATTGGTGCTCTATTTTCCGCGTGCTCGCTTCTCTGTAACAGCGTTCATCAGCTTCTACCCCTTCTGCTTTCAGATGTTGGTTTATGGTTCCCTTTCATCTAGAGCGGTCATTTGCAACGCCCTTCCAGGACCCAATGTCGATGGCGATGAACTTCATGTTGTGCCTCACAACATCCTTGTATCGAAGTTGCAAGTATGTTGTTGTTGTATTCATAATTAATAACAAAATTCGTACTAAAATTGTCCACATGAACACGTGACCTAATGGTTAAAAGCGTTGGCTACCAATCAGTTCTAAGCGATAGTCTTTTGGAGGTTAAAGGTTAAATCCTTACTGCAGACAATAATAACTAAGAATAACATAAATTACCACTTCTACCCGGTCATGACTGACGGAATGAGAACAATCTACACCTATGAATTAAAGAACTGGTTCAGTTCGAAATTCCGTGCAGGTTCCAAAGTCCGACATAAAGATTCACAAGTTCGAAAAGATTCCCAAGTTCGAAAAGATGCACCTGAAAATACAATTTAAAACATGGTATGATGTTACAAGCCTTTTTTAAATATTGATTGAAAATAGAAAATATTTTTGAATAAGACAATTTTTATCTTGCATTCCTAAGTGGGAAATACTCAAGCTTCACAATTCAAAAATTCCAATTCTAGCGAGAGTCAGTGTTTAAATTTAGAAGATAATCAATATTCGGAATTTTTTTAGCGTCAAAGTCATTTTCCATTATGGGTCAAATTAAGTTTGGCTGGGATAGTTTCAATGTCCGGTCTGGTTTAATGATGCATCCAAGTAGACACTTTCATCTTTTCGATTTTTTTTTTTGCTAAAAAGGCATAATAAAAAATCTTGGAAAAGATTTGAAAAAAAAGTTTAAGAATGTTCATTTAATTTCTTGTTAGATGGGTCCTAATATTTCTATGATAGACTTTGTCTGTTAGTTCGTCTGTACGTCAGGTTTCAGTTTAAAATAGCATTTTCATTGCTAAACACACACATTGAATGGATATATTTTGATCTATAAAGGGGTCTGTTCATTGGTCATCGGTCATGGTTGGGCTAGAAATAACATTTTCATTAGTCTGTGATTCTAAAGTTTGAAATACCATTTTCATTAATGTAATTCTTTATTTAAAAAATTATTCAATTGTTATCATTTAAATAATTTCCATTCAATCGTTATTTTTTTTTGTATTTTGTAGAATATTTTATTATTTTATTTATTTTGGAATTTTATTTATTTATTATACCTCCTTTCCACATATCGTTTTAATCAATGATCTCATATCAACTTAAAAAAGTAAAAAAAAGGAAATTGGCCGACCATAATCAAGGGCGACCCAAAGCCTCCGTTTTCATTAGTTACTACACCGAGGTGTAGGGGAGGGCGCAACCCCTTTCCCAGGATTACTCCACTTACCCTTGATCCTTCACCTTATAATGCTGAGAATTTTGCAATGGTGCACCACATACCATTTTTTTAGTCTTTGGTATGACTCAAACAAGGATTGAACCCCTGTCCCTCAGCCCATTAGCAAACGTTATGCCAAATGGGTTGGTTGGTATGTCAGCTTAAAAATAATCACAGAATATATAATATTAATATACAGATCAACTTCTGAATATTTCATCAGATAAACCTAAAAGTAAAGTTTGAAAATTAATTTTTTACCATTATTTCTGAATCCATCCAGTTTATTCTTAAAATGATTTACATGATAGCTATTTTTAGTGATTTGTTCACAAATTATATTACTCTATTAGAAAAAAAATCTAATTGTGTGGCAGATTTAGTTTCAGAAATGTTTTTTGTCAATAAATTACCAGTGTGAGGAGAGTTATTAAAAAGTGTTATTTATAAATCTCATAGATTATTTTTAAAGTGTTAATAACTCACTTCTAAGTTGAATTAACTTATTTCTGTTCGTGCCAGTTGAGCTGAGGTCTGGGTCCACTGTCAGTCTTTACCATCTCTTCGATAAGGGGTTAGTTTATCGCTAATCACCTGAAGCGCTTCTACCAGGGAATTCCGACGGAGCTGCTAATCTTAGTGCATTGGGTTTTCTACTTAACAGCTGACCTTGTGTCTCCCCCCCCCCCTGGAGAGGTAAATAAAATAAGTCACTTCTCATTCTTCTCTCAAGTAAAGTAATAAATATCTAATGATTCAAACCTCTTTTTATAATAGAGATCCTTTAACTTAAACACTTTTCTTTGTACATCTTCCAATCTTAAATAAATAATATGGAATATATATCAATGAAATACACACAGTAGGAAAAAAAACATTTCTTGTTATTTTGTTTCATTTTGCTCGCGTCTAAAAACGCTTAAATATATTTATCATTGCTGTCAATTGGCATTCTAAAAACGTTTCTATTGTAGACCTCGCAGTGCTTCATATTATTATAAATTAAGTGAACTTGAATAGAACTGGAATAGGAAGTAACTGTCAATAGTTCAAATGTTAAATTTGACATTTATGAGAATAATGAATACTGAGATGGAAGTTAGGGGACCATGTGACGGTGAGCAGATGAAACCTTTTTGCCGAGTACCTGGTGAGAAGCGAAACAGGAAGGAATGATGAAACCAACTATTAGCCAGAGTAAGGTTGACATCCCTCCCCCCCTCTCTTTTTCTCTCTCTGTTCTCTCTACTATGCCCGGACAAGAAATATAATGAAGAACAAAATAGTCTATGTAACATTCGTGTCCGAGTTGTTTAATCAATTGTAATTAACAACGACCCAACTAGACAACAACCTCTAAAAGAATCAATAGCTGAAGACGCAGCCAGTTCAGAAGAACATAATTCACAATATGACCAAGTAAACTTTATCTCTTAGCAGAATCCGAGTCTCGGCGTTGTTCCGGAAATTTGAGGAAAGAATCTCAACCTTCAGAAGTATATTGACCAGAAAAAACTGGAGAAACTTTTTTTCACTTAAAAGGCATTCATCCACGATATTGAAAATATTTGTAAATAAAACTGGGTAATACTAAAATGAAAGTAATATGCAAATTAGTTAACCTTCGAACGTTGATCACATAGACATAACTGAGTATATTATAAAGTTGTTTTTCTTCTTTAGGAAGATAGCCTTTTAATCTCACTGTCAGTGCGACAAATAACTCAACTTTATAAATATACGAATATCAGCGTTTCATGGGTCCAATAATAGTCATCGTTATTATCATCGTACTCGGTTTAATGTCTGTTTTACATGCTGGCATGTGTTGGACGGCTTTTAGAAATTTATTTCCAAACTTACCTCTATCTGGCCAGGTCTTTATTTATCCCTCTTTCTCTCAAATCTATCCTTATCATTTCCTCCCATGTTTTCCTTGCTCTTCCTCTGCCAACTGACCCTGCTACCTCAATTGTTCTACATCTACTAACCCAAGAACTCTCATCCATTCTCTCAGCGTGACCATACCAATGAAGTCTCCTGTTCTGCACACATTTTCTTATACTGTCCAGATTTAATCTTCCTCTGAGGTAATCAGATCTAAGCCTGTCTTTAAGACTCACATTGCACATTCATCGTATCATTTTTGTACCATTTCTTTCCATGCAACACATGTCCTCATGTTATATTTTCATTTACCGATCGGTGTATAAACCATTATACACTTGTGTCGTCGTTGTGAACCCAGGTTCATGCTGGTCTGTGGATACAAAACTTCTCGGACACCGATGCTGATTTATAAAAAGTTTTTTTTAAAAAGAGAGACAGTCACAAACACATCAGAGCGATAGGTTACTTGTGTATGCATCAGAGAGAGAGAGAGAGAGAGAGAGAGAGAGAGAAAGAGAGAGAGAGAGCAAGAGAGAGAATGAAAGACATATAGATAGACAGATAACTCGTCTCGCTACACCCAACCACACTACGCACACTGCTCTCCATTGGGGACAGCGGCCTAGACACATCTTTCCTGCTTGAAATCTCATCAGCCAAGAGACAGAAAATCTCTCCCTAGAAATCACGTGATTTCGTCGACTTCCATTCTGGAGTCACCTGTATGCTTAAGGTGTTATTCAAACTTTTTCATGCAAACACAGACCTCGTTATGTAACACTCAACTCTCAGTGGCCAGGTTTCACTTCCATAAATCCTCACACTGTTACAAAGATTAAAGAGAAGCTCTGGATAGAGGTAATTACATCCATTCTTTCAATGTAACCATACCAATGAAGTTTCTTCATATTCAATGATAAGCATTTTCGCATGTCATTGGAGTTTTAGACACAACTAGAAGAATACCTGTTCCAGGACGGGTAAAATTAATTCCCCAAAGAGAACACTTTTATGCCCCCTTATGATGATTAAAGTCAACATATTATGTTGGAATTTTTATTCTAATTCTGATCAAAATCTATTACATGATGTTCATTCTAGAAAATGTCTAAAATTTAAGGTTTAAGGAGTCTTAAGAAGAAATCGGAATTCAGGGAATCTTGCTTAATTGTTGTCTAATGACTATGGATTAAATTCAATGCAAATCTGAAATATTTGAATTTTCAAATGGTATGTTATGCACATATTATGCTCTCTAAAAGCCGTTTTTAATACTCCAAAGAAACTGAAATTTTGTGAATATTTATTAATTAATGTCTAATACCTATTGTTAAAATTTCACAAAAATTGGAGGTATATGAATTTTCATGAAGGGCTTCCATACTCTTTTTACCCCTGTTGCATAAAAGTAAATTAAACTAAATATAGCTCACATTTGAACCCCTTACGCCTAACAACTGTGTTCCAAAAATTTATGATTGGTTAATTAGTTTAGGAGTCAATCCTCTATATACAAATCTATAAACATATAAAAATACCTATCTTTATTTAGATATTGATTTCGTGGCCACATTTAAAAAAAAAATGATATTTCATATCATTAAGTGTGTCAGTCATAGTAGATGTTTTGATAGCTGTATTCAGTATTCTACAAACGCCACTCCTATAGACAATGCAGCAGTTCTTTGTTGGACCAAAGTGCTTTACCATTGACTAAAATTGGCGAGCTCATCTGCTGGAAGCACACATCCACCAAGCTGCTTCCCATGGCTTCACTGTAATCCTGGTAGAGTGGCTTCTGGGTGCTATACTTTGCCAGATGGCAACCCATGATTTTATCCTGCATTGCTTGTAAATTAGCAGCTGACCTATATATCTAGAGGCCATCCCCTCTCTGCAATCTGGGTGGATCAGAGTTCCCATCTCCACAACACTATAGTAGTACCCGGACTTTTACCAAAAGATTGGTGAAGAAAATTGATGGTGTGTATGCCAGAATGCTCTTTTGGCTAAGATCAAAGTGCAATATCTGTTCCGATGGATACTGCACCCTATACTGGTGTTGTCTTGGCCTTCGGGTCTTGATTTACACCGGTCAATGGGTCTGTCCTGTGCAGTTCTGGGAGGTCCACCTTCCCAGGCTTTGCCCCCTCTCTTTGGAGAGGAGTAAGTTTATTGCTTACTGCCTGAGGTGCCCCTACCGGGGAATGCCGACGGGGCTGCCCAGGCAATTTTTAAACCCCACTTTCCCGACCCGACCTTGGGTCACATCTTACTTGTGGGAGTAAGATAAAAACTGGCCTTGTGCCTAACTCGTGGAGAGGAGTAAATCAATACTCTTAACATCTGGAATCAGCACCCCACGAGAGAGCAACTTTACAGATGCCTTCCTCAGATTTCAGCCCTGATCAAAGAGAAAAGAACCAGATTTGCTGGTCACTGCTAGAGGGCTAAGGATGAAATCGTCAGCGATGTTCTTTTGTGGATGCCAAAACAGGGATGCCGTTCAGTGGGGAGACCCACAGAACATACATCAAGCAACTAGCAAAGGACTCACAATGCACCTATGAAGACCTATCTAGTGTGATGAAGGATAGAGCGAGATGACAACGTGAGAGAGTCCTGAGGATCCGTGACACTACCATGATTAGATGATGATGATGAAGTGTGTCAGTTGAAAGGTAGTAAAATTTAACTAACTTAATTTTTATTATAGATGCTGGAAAGATGAAACGTTGCAACATGATGTCTTCTCTATGCTTTACATGTAAATTTTATGTGTTTATGTACATTTATTATTGTTATGGTGCCGTACTTATATGACGAACAGTTGGACTCGTCCATTCCTAATAAAATACTGGAAGCATTTACGCTTCTCGTAATTGGATTGAACCCACACCAGGTCCGTCGGGCTGGACAAAACCCCCGACAGTAAACATAAATATGGAGGAATTCCGAGCAAAGATGGATATATACAAGACCAAAATTACCAACACTGGACTAATCATCGACCTGCCGAAGTTGGAAGAAATCAAAAGAAAGACCCTTACCATGTTTGTAGTAGACAAGAGGACCAAGAAGCAACAAGAGCCTCTGTCGACATTATAACGAAACTTTTAGTTTCGGTGGGTCATAGACCAGTCAAAATCATAAAGACTTGTGGTTATAATAACTGGTCTGCACTTTTTTCGTCAGAAGACGAATGCATGAATCTATCGAAAAAAGAATTACCCAGGAATACATACTTCGAATGGAGCACCTGGTACGTCGAAGAACCACCATATCCGTATTTCATGTCCCCTTCTACATTGAAGGGGAACACATCGGATCATTTTTAACAAAATATGGAGACCTGATGTCTGTGTCTTGCGATCAATATCTTTCCATCTGAAATTTCGACATCCTTATTGATTGCAAGGCATTTACAGAAATGCCTTACTACATGGAGGTAGGGGGTGAGAAGTTGTCAGTTATTGTTGCAGGAAGAAGGTCAGCCTGCTAGACATGCAGTGCCATAGGGCACTTAACTTTGGACTGCCCTGAGAGGAAGCCAAGAGAGCCTATGAACAACCCGAAAAATAAAGTAGACGAACATTTAGGCCATAAGGTTTGCCATTTACTAGTTGATCCTCCCTCTAAATCTCCAGAAAAGGAGACAGATTACCCTCCCCTTGTCCAACCAGACGAAAAAGAGGAGAGATGGATACTAGTGACGGGGAAAAAAAACCCGGAAGACTCGCTCTGGAGCAGATGAGGAAAGAGGAGGAAGAGGAGTATAAGATGTCCAAGGATTCAAGGCAAGACAAATATGTTGAAGTAGTTCAACGTAAAAAAACTGAGAGAAACCCGCCCTTACTCTACCCCCAAAACTCAGACCAGCAAAGTGACCCCTAAGCCAGCCCCAAATATACACCCACAATGGCACCTGTTTCCCCACCTGCAAAATCTAACTGACACCACAAAATGCCACCCCCAGTCACTGCTCCCATAAAAGAAAGGGTACAAGCTAATCTCCTTAAACCCAGCTCCCCCCCAAAATAGAACTGTCTCCCAAAGGCCCTCTCCGTTCGTCTCTCCCCAACAAACCCCAAGAAATACACTACCTGATTCCCCCCAAAGACACCAGTGCTGCCCCCGTCCCCTTTCCTCAAACACGCCCTTAAACCCACTCCCCCTCACTCTCCAATGAAAACAGACCTCAAGATCCCCCCTTCACCACCTCAAATAAGTGAACTAACTGTCCCCGTCAAAGAAAAGGAGAAGAAACGTCAACTTTTCTTCCCCGGGGAGGATATTTGCAGAATTTCGACCGAAATAGTCACAAGAGCAAGAGGACATAACCCTGTCGATTTAAATAAAAAGATTGCTTTCACAGAGGTGGAGGGAAAGGCAGTTGAAGACCCCTACAACTTCCCAAATGTATCCCAGATTTTGGCTGTTATACTGAAAAGAGAGGAGGCGAAACCAATTTGGCGAATGCTGGAGGAGGCAAACATCACATACATAACACCCCTCCCCCCCCAAAAAAAAATCAAAATAGCAATTTTTGTTAAATTGAGAAAATCATGTTTTGGGAGGGTCCCTGTTTTATTACACCCATCCTTATATCGAGCAGCAAAACTAATCTTCCTCCTAGATGTCGGCGGCTTGTCCTAGGATGGCGTCATCACCACTGAAATGGGCACTTATTCCATGGGAAAGGCTCTCGACACCTTGACACCGTCAATGTTGGTTTCTGAAACCCAACCTTAAAGTACCACAATGTCTCTCAATCGAGCTAATGTGAATGTCCGGGGGCTGAGGGCCGGTTCTCGCAAAATTTGAGTTCGACAGGATCTTCAGCAGCTTGGAGTGAATATATGTTGTATTCAGGAGACCCACTTAATTCCAAGTGATTATCTGGGTGCGCTGACTAGGGATTTTCGTGTCTATTCAGAGTACTTCGATTCTGGCTCGAGGGGAGTTTCCTGGCTAGTAAAGCGCACCTTACATGCATCGTGTGTCCCTTCCTTCATGGATTCAGAAGGAAGGCTTTGCATTCTGGATGTTACCATAAACGATAAGGCATTGATTGGGGTTTATGCGCCCAATAGCCACACTGAGCTTGCTCCTTTTTTTCGGTGAATCGAGCAGTTCATAAATACTTCTTGGACAGTTATCTTAGCGGGAGACTGGAACGCGGTCCTGGATCCCGATTTAGATCGCTTGGGTAATCGTTCTAGGTGTACTAACCCAAACCTGATTGCAAAGGCATTTCGTGAGTTTCTCGATAAGTTTGATCTTGTCGATAAATTCTGAAATGAGAGGCCTTGTGATGTAGTATGGACTTGGACAGCTAGCCACTGCGGCTCTGGTTTGTTACAACTTTCGAGTTATATTGACCGGTTCTTAATTAGAAGAGTCGATGTAGGAGTATTAAAATGTCCAAGTTTTCATAATATAGTTTACTCAGATCACCGACTTATTCGGGTTCGTGTAAACTTAGCACGACCTAAACCTAGAATGCCTGGTTAGTGGAAACTCAACACGTCATTGTTTGATGTAAAGGGTTACCGGGAACAGCTAATACAAACCATATTGCAGGAAACGACGGGTGCTATAATTGGGAATAAGCGGTGGATTAAACTTAAGAAAGTAATTAGGTTTTTTCTGCCGACTTTAGCCGACGACTCAACCTAGAATCTAGGGCAGAAAAAGCTACACTAGAAACTATATTAGATCAGGCGGTGGCGGTGGGGGATAGCACTAGCATAATGATAATTAAGGCAAAGCTGGCCTCTTTGGCTAGCAAGGAGAACCAGGCTTCAGTAGTAAGGGTTAGGTTAAAAAGAAGTCCACAGGAAACAACAAATATGGTACCTGAATGGCATGCAGAAGAGCGGCGACGTGCTATGGACCGATATATCACACATGTCACATTGTCGGATAGACAAATTGTGACCACAAACGAAAGTATTTTGGAGGCGTTTCCATCTCATTTTCAAGATCTTTACACCACATTTTCATTAGCATATTTCGACCCCTATTTAGCCGACTTTTCTCACCTTGAGGCGACTGAAGCAGCTAGATCCGCAGGTTACATAAAAGAGAAAGAAGTCTTGGAAACCTTGGGTCAGGTCGGCCGGATCGGTCTCCGGGGATCGATAGTTTGTCCAACAAGGTGTATTTGAGGCTGTCGCACATTTTTGTACCCTTTCCGACAGTTTTATTTAACTCTTGGTTTAGGAACTGGTCTCTACATCAGTACTTAACCAGGGATATTGTGAAACTTGTACTCTCTGACACCCAGCTGTTGTCCCGAAAGGCATTATATCGGGTTATAGTGAGGGGAACCATTCGAAATGACAGGATTGAGGGGCTCGGTTTGACGAGGGGGGAGCTACGCTCAATCTGGTCGTGGGCGCCTGGGTTAGGATGTTTCGATAACGACGAGGCATCTCTGACCTGGCTGATGATAAGAAATGCTCTCTGGGTTGGCAAGAGACTTCATGCAGCTGGCTTTACAAACTCGCCTACTTGCGTCCGATGCGGTGATGAAGACGAGACTTTTAGTCATGCCTTCTTTTTCTTCTATAAGACAAGGACGGAAGAAGGCAGGACCCAGAAAGGGCTACCGCGATTAAGAACATGCCGGTGCCAGAAAACGTCACAACACTATATAGTTTTCTGGGACTAGTAAATTACTACTAAGCTTTCATTCCAGAGATGCATAATTTGCGCTCTCCACTGAATGAACTATCAAAAAAGGATATGGTCTGGGAGTGGACGCCGAATGCGAGGGGGGGGGCATTCGATAAAACCATTGAAATGCTGACGCCAGATTTATTCCTTATGCATTACAACCCGGATTTAGACATAATCGTTGATAGCGATGCTAGTTCATATGGATTAGCGTGCATTCTGCATATAATGTCGGATGGAACCCATAAACCCATCGCGCATGCATCAAGGACCTTGCTTCCGGCAGAGAAGTAGTATTCCCAAAATTGAGAAGAAAGCTCTAGGAATAATATTTGCTGTAACCAAGTTCCATCGCACAGTAGATTGTTCACGTTACAGACGGACCATAAGCCATTAATTACCATTTTTGGATCGAAAAAAGGCTTACCTGTGTATACGGCAAATAGATTACAGAGATTTTATTGAACTATAATTTCAAAATGGAGTATTTACCCTAAAAAAAGATCTATAATGCGGATGGATTGTCTAGACTGGTGCCAAGACAGAGAGAGCCACTAGAAGACACCGTGATTGCTTCCCTGCAAGCAGAAGGGGATATAAAAGCAATTTTGTGCAACACGGTTAGAGAGCTCTCGGTGACTCTATATGAAATTAAAAAAGAAGCCCCCGAGGATGAATTCCTCATCAGTACAAAAGCTAAAATGTCGGATAAGGGCGTACATTTTGCGGAGAGCTTTTCATTCTGCGATGATGTACTCATGTACAACGAGAAAGTTGTCATTCCAAAGAAATTACAAAAGAGAATTCTAAGGGATTTTCACGTTGGCCATCCAGGGACAAACAGGATGAAGAGTTTGATGCGGAGTTTCATGTACTGGCCTAGAATGGATCAGGACATTACGTATGTCGTAAATACATGTAAAGGCTGTGCCTTGGCGGCAAAAGTATCTCATATCAAACATAGTCAGTGGCCAAAGACAGACCGACCTTCATCGAGAGTACACGTGGATTTTGTGGATCCATTGGAAGGATTCTACTATCTAATTGTGGTCGATAGTTTTTCCAAGTGGCCCGAAGTATTACATGGTAAGAAACCCACTACGGGGGTGATAATCAACTTCTTCCATGAATTATTCGACGTTTTGATGTGGTCGATTGTTTGGTTAGCGACAACGGAACGCAGTTTACGTCATCTGACTTCAAAGAATTCTGCGAGATTTTTCAGATCAGACACATCGCGACTCCCCCGTATCATCCTCGGTCAAACAGTCAGGCGGAATGCTTTGTGGACACTCTAAATAAAGCCATAAAAAAAAGCTTGCGATACTCCCACGGAAAAGGCCCTGCAACAGTTTTTGCAAGTCTACAGAATCAGATACCATCCTCATTGTCTCCTACAGAGATGATGTTTGCACGGAAAGTGAAGTCTGTTTTTGAAAAATTACTGCCTAAACAGACCAAACAAGGTCGAGCCTCGACTGTACCAAAGAAACGATACATCCCAGGAGACAGAGTATATTGTAAAATGTTTAAAAACAACACATTTTTTGGGGAACCTGGTACAATAGAGAAAGGGATTGGATCTATGGTCTACATAATCCAAGAACCGCAGTTCTCTCATAAGAGACACCTAAACCAGATTAGGAAAAGACTGTCAAATGACACTGACAGCTCTCCCCAGGTAGAAGTGATGGACGTAATATACGACACCTTTGACTTACCAGTACCCCAAGCAGCTGCAGAAAAGCGGCAGTCTAAAAGAAAACGGATACCTCCGGATTATATCGAAATAAATCCAAAACAAAAACGATATTAAGACTCCTGAGGAGGTAAGGCTGGGGAGGGGGTGTTATGGTGCCGTACCTATATGACAAACAGTTGGACTGGTCGATTTCTAATAAGATACTGGAAGCATTTAGACTTCTTGTAGTTGGATTCAACTCCAGTCTACCCTGGCAGTCAGGACTGATATACCACTTTTCTTGTTCTCTGTACATATCTTTTCTTCAATATATATTGTTCACCTAACCCCGTGTTCCGTGTCTTCATTTCGGCCCCTAAACAGGGTCACAACAATAATCTGATTAAATTCTACTTGAAGTTGCTTTCTTCTGAGTTGAAACGCTGTGTTTCGTTTAATAACTTTAATATTTTAACTGTTCAAACTAATAAAATATGTTTTAATAATGTGTCTCTTGTAATTTGAAAGGATTATATCATTAGAACATTATTCAGAATTATTTTACTAATCTATATAATAATACATATTTCATGTTAGTACATACGTTGTCCCCTTTCACACACATAAAAAATGAGATCGTCCGATCAGCAAAGATGCTGATTGGTGATTAATCTGATGTTGCTAAGGTAACAAAATTCCGACTTTACCCATTTTAAAATGAATTGTTCCAAACTTAAATGATGTCATCCCATCGACTAAAACAGTACAATTTTAAATAATGTACAATTGATTATTAGCATGATCTATGTAATAATACCCTAAGGTTTTCATGTTCATGCGTACGTTATCACCTTTCACACACATTAAAAAAAAATGTGATTAATCTGATGTTGCTAATGTAAAAACCTTAGTTTGATTTGGAAACAATTTTTTTTTATCTTAGCAACATCAGATTAATCACCATCTTTGCTGATCGGGACAATCTAATTTTTTTTTAATGCGTGTGAAAGGTGATAACGTAAGTATGAACATGAAGTGGCTTAGCGTATTATTATATAGATCTTTCTATTAATATTATTATAATTCAATGACTGTCTGTCCGTCTGCATAACTAAGCTAACACTATTTTAGATCTGAATCCAATTTAACTTTCATGAATTATCTCGGAGAAAAGATTATTTTTATTTTTATTTTTGAAGGTCACCTAAAGGTGTAAAATATTGTATGGCCTTATGTCAGACTGGAGGTTAGTTCAAATGTCGGATATTTCAGGGGAAGTAAAAAAAATGTGCTGAGTTAAGGAACGATCAACTGATTTTCGGATGAGTAATTATCATGTCAAATAGGAGGGATGTGTTACGAGTGGGTGGAGTTGGAATATTATAAAGGTAGTGACACAACAGGGAGGCCAAAGAAGAACAGATGCCAGGATAACAGAGACAACTGCTAGCCGACCGTTCGCCCATCCCTATGGATGGGTGAGGGTATGAACACGTTCTCTTTGTCGCTCTCTTTCCTTTTCTATGAAGAATGTACCTGCATATAAAAGTAAAACAAAACTATTTAGTATTTAATAACTTACCCCCACTTCTTCCAAAATATAAAATAAACTAAAAAATCAAACAAAGAAACATCAGTAAAAGATAAAACAAAAACAACAAATAAATGACAGAAAACTGCAATATATGTATTCAATTTTTTAAACTCCAAAAACAGATACAAAATTTTAGTTTACCCCCAAGATTAGCAGCACCCATTTCTGCCTGGCCAAATAATTAAATAATTGTAAGCGTTCTGCCATTAAAGTGATACTATTAAGTTATTTTTGTTATTATATTTAACTAAAAAGCTACTTCTTATCAATCATTTGCAACTAAACATCACTTAATCCGAAAAGTCGGGAAAGATATATGTTGAATATTTTTTTCGTAATGTGTTTCAGTAGCTTTAATATGATTCCCGACAAAACGCCATCTTGAATTTTATCTTTGTGACTGGTATCTGCATAAATTAATGACAATGGATAACATAGACTGTTTTAAAAAGATGAATTTATTAATTCCATTCCACAAGAAATCACCATCCAGTTTGGTTGTATCATGCATTCCTAGGACTTATACTTATCATTTTCTTATCCAGGTGGCCGCAAGGAACGAAGCTTGGCTGGCTTTGTGTCTCTTGCCAACTTATTTAACTAAACTGATTATTTAAAAATATCCTCTCTTTAACTATAATGTGCTTATTATCTCTCAGTTCTTTTTTTATTCTTTAATGTACTAGAATTATGGGCCCTACGGGTCCAAATTCTAGTATATATTAAGTATTAAATTGTTTTTAACACCAATACGTAGTTAAAGCAAATTAAATTGTTTGGGACTATCAAAATAAAACGCTATTGATAATGTTTACCCATTCATTTATGTATTTTTTATTATCGCTTATGCTTGAATTTATGACGTAAATTGTAAATCTACGTCACACCAAAGTTATACTTATTTTGTTACGGTAATGTTTTAAGCATTATTAGTAAGAAAGTTGATATAGCACAGTTGGTAGAACATCAGACTGTAAATCTCGAGGTTTTAGTTTCGATTTCCAGTCATGGTATATGATTTATTATTGATCGCAGCACAACAACCAAGAAGGACAATAGGTACATACTCGCTCCATCGCTGCTGGTCAGGATAAGCACGCAACGTGGCTTTTAATTGACGATGGAAGCGTTCTATCATTTTGTTAGAAGCTGGATGATAGCTAGTAGTACGGATACGCTTAATCCCTAAGATCCTGGAAAGTTCCTGGAATAGGTGGGATACAAACTGTCCAGCACGGTCGGTAGTAATAGTTGTGGGAACTCTGTAATGCAATATCAAGCCTAATATAAGGGCTCGCGCTACAGATTCAGACAAAATGTCTTTTAGGGGAATGGCTTCCGGATACCATGTAAAGCGGTCTATACAGGTCAGGAGATAAGTAAATCCCTGACTGACCAGCCATGGTCCAACCAGATCAATGGGAATATGGCTGAACCGAGCGCCTGGAGTGCTGAATGTTCCAAATGGTGCACGGATATGCTTGTGCACTTTTGACTTTTGGCAGGATACGCAGGAACGTGTCCAGGCAGTGATTCGGCCAGAAATATCTAGCTGAAATCAGCTTCACTGTGACTTTGAGTTCAGGGTGTGCCAAGTTGTGAAGGGTATCAAAGACAACCCTCCGATGAGTCAGTGGAACAAAAGGGTGAGGTGATCTGTTGAGGTGTCACAGATGATCTGCGTGTCCGAAGTGGGCACAGGCAGGTATTTGAAGTTGCAAGTTGCAAGTTGCAAACTCAGGTGACGACAGATCCAGAGTGTCCAGATGTGGTTGGTCTAAAGTCATCTGTTGTATATCAATATCCGAAGGTGAAGACAGAGAATTTATAGGAAGGCGGGACAAGGCATCTGCTGCAGCATTCTGTTCACCAGAGATATGTTGGATATCGTTAGTAAATTGTGAAACAAAATCCAAGTGGCGAGTTTCATGGCTTAGCACGTGGTGCGTATGTAAGTGGACGGTGATCAGTGTAAATCATGAATTGACAGCCCTCGAGTGAATGCTGAAAGTGTTTCACTGCGAGGTACTTTGCCAGTAGTTCACGGCCAAACGTGCTGTAACGTTGTTCTGCCGGTTTCAGTTGTTTTGAAAAGTATTCGAGAGGTTGTAGTTGACCTTGGTGCAGCTGTGCCTGATGCATCAACGACCAGTAAAAACTGGGCATTGGACACAGGATGTGCAAGCAAGGATGTCGTCGCTAGTTTTTCCTTCACTTCATTGAAAATTTTTAGCTGAATATCATTCAGTGAAATCTGCTAATTTTTCTTCTTCCTGTTATGTAACAGGTCGGAAAGAGGAGACAGGAGATCCGCACAGTGTGAGATAAAGCGTCTGTAATGGTTTAGCAGACCGAGGAAGTGCCTTAGTTGGCGAAGTGAAGTGGGTGGTTGAAGGTCTTGTAGAGCTTTAACCTTTTCAGGCAAGGGAGATATGCCTTCAGGGCTGATAATGTGACCCAAGAAAACTAGTGACGAAGCACTGAAAACGCATTTACCAGGGTTAATCCTCACCTGGTATTGCTGAAACCGTTCGAACAGTAGGCAGAGATGGGTGACATGTTCCTCAGATGAGGCACTTGCCACAAGAATGTCGTCTATGTAATTATAGATGAAGTCAAGATCTCACACTACTTCGTCCATGAAGCGTTGGAAGGTACTAGCCGCGTTTCGCAAGTCAAAAGGCATAGTAAGGAATTCAAACGCTCCAAACGTTTTGGGTATGTCGGTCTAGTTCAGTGGAATCTGATAATAAGCATTGACTAAGTCCAGTTTGGAGAAGGTCTTACAACTCTGCAGAGATGAAACGAAGTCCTGTATATGTGGGATTGGGTAACGATCAGGTACCGTCATGGCATTGAGTCGTCGATAGTCCCCAATTGGACGCCAATCTCCAGAGTGCTTTAGGACCATATGCAAAGGGGAAGCCCATGGACTGGACGAGGGGCGTATAATTTCCAGCTGCAGCATATGGTTAAACTCCGCCTTCGCTGATTTTAGTTTCTCTGCAGATGAGGGCGTGAGCACACAGGAGCTCCTGTGGTCTCAATATAATGTTTTGTTGAGTGAGTTGGTTTACTCATTACAAAATTTAAGTTAGTTAACTCCGGGTAGGAGTGTAGTAGGGTCTGGTATGGGTCATCAGTTGCGGCAATAAAGAATATCGGGCTGACAGATGGGGTATTCGATTTCAAACCCGGAACGGAAAGTTCCGTATTATTGTCTATCAGCCGTCGTCTGTGCATGTCCACTAAGAGATTAAAGTGGTGCAGAAAATCTGAGCCCAGAATGGGTAGGGTAAATCGACTACTGTAAAGATCCATGTAAAGTCTCTGCGCAATTCCAAGTCCAAACAACGAGAAATTTGATCGTACGTGGGAATAGGAGAGTGATTTATGGCTTGCAGTGAAATGGGCGACACTAATGGCTTTTCAGTGAGGAATTTCAGTGGTCAAATACTGGAAGCGGCCCCAGTATCAACCAAGCAATGTGGAGTCTGTAAGAAAGAGTGCACGATTGTGTAGCTTCAGTGAAGACTGTGTCGTGCTCAGCTCTCCAGATATTAGTTTCTCTGGTTTGGGAACGAACATGGTTGTTTGCATCGTTGTACTTCAGTGCCAAAGCGACTGTGATAATAACACAATCCTGGCTTGTTAAGGTGGCGGTGGCGTGGGGACAGCGAACGATTTCGGTATCGCTGTCTAGGCGATTGTGATCTGGACATGCTAAGTTTTCTCACATTTCTCTGCAGTCGCTCTATAGCATTTAGTATGGCCAATGTGACCTGTTGACTGGTGTCTCCAGTTGTAGAAGAGAAAGGAGAGACTTCAGCCTGTGGCTGACGATGAGAAATGGGGTTAGGTTTAGTGACACAATCCATCACTTTATCTGCCGACCAAGCCACTACGTCGACAGAGCTTGTCTCCACCATAGGCGCCAGAATTGCCTTCACCTCATGCGACAGCCTTGAAAAGAAAAGCTGCTTTATGAGGGTACTGTCCGTTGGGCCTCTCCTTCTGCCAGTTCTCTCATTCTGCGGAGCAGTTCAGTTGGCTTGCGGTCGCCCAAATGCTTGTCGTGAACCAACGTTTGAAAACGCTTTTCAGCTGAGAGTGATGTTCGGTGCAGAACCTCCCGCTTGATGCTGTCATAAGTAAAGCCAGACGGGGTATTAGTTATCAAATCCTTGATAACTGGCGTCAATGACGCTGGGAATGCACTAAATAAAACGTACAATTGCCGTTGCTCTGCGATATTATTTGCCATAAAATACGACTCGAGTTGGGCGAACCACACTCGAACGTCGCCGGCAAATGCAGGTAAGATGGTGCTCATTTTATTACTGGGGCAACAGACCAAAAAGAAAATATACACGGACGAAAAAGATGGAAAAGAAAAGAACGATCGTCATGGAAACAAACATCAAGGAAAAGAAAATGAAAAATATGTGTTTGTTTTTGTAAATGGGTGAAAAAAAAGTAAAAATAAATAAATAGTATCCATTTTTTTTTTAGTCAATTAAACTGAATTGTTAGGGTTTTTATATATAAGTGACGACTAAGAATTGTCGTCTGCTGAAAAACAGTCTCGTTAAGTGAATTCACTGAATCGAGTCAAAAATAGTTTTAAAATTAAAATTCTTTTTTTGTTTCTTTCCAATGTGTTTTCATGCATATTTTGGGACATTTTTCAGTGAAAAAGTTTTTTTTTATAAGAAGTTTGAAAAAAATTTTTTTTGTGCAAATATTGTTCAGTGAAAAAGATTTTCTTTTTTTTTTTTACTTTCTTCGTTAAGAGAAAATATTTCGGTGAAAAAGTTTTTTCATTTGCTTTAAAGTAGAAGAAAAAAGTTTTTATATCTTCTACAGTTGATCCAAATGTTTTTCTTACCTTTTTTTTATAAATTCTTTTTGTTTTGTTTAAAAAGGATTTCGTGACTGGCTGAAGTTCATTTCCTACTTTAGTCACGTAAATTCTTTAAAGTTAAACGGGTTGAAAGTAATATTTCGCCAGTTGTTAGTTTCGTGTCTGGCTTTTATCTTTGAATGTGGTCTGTGTTTTTCCTTTTGATCGCAGATCTGTGTTGTTTGACGAACCCTTTTGTTGCTGAAATAAATTTACGAAGGTTTTTTTCTTGTTTAAACTCAGTTTCGTGCTGTTTTTCAGTTGGGAGTCACCATTTCTAAGAATAGAGGATTGGTTTTAAAATTTTTTTTTTTAACATAGTTCACCCCAAACAAGGCAGGACGCCACTGTAGACGTAAGGGGCAACTGAGAAAAAAGAAGAGGCGAGAAGGTAGGGGGCAGTCAACCTAGATTGGGATCTGCGCAGCGAGATGACTGTTTACATTAGTTTTAAACTTCTGCATGTCTGTACTGTCAGGGAAACAGGGGGCAGGGAGGAAGTTCCAGAGCCCAGCAACACGAGGAAAGAAGCTATTTGAGTAGAAGGCTCTCTGACATCTGGGGACCTCCACAGTGAATGAATGAGATTTAGTTGATTGTCGAGTTAGTCTAGTGAATTTACGTTGAGGGGGCACCAGAGTAGCCAGTTCATCGGAGCATAATCCATTGAAGCATTTGTAAACCAAGCACAAGGATGCTACATTGCGGCGATGGGACAGGGACTTGAGCTTGGTTGACAGTGAGGGACCTATTAGGTTGGAGATTCTTTTTTGGACCTTGTCAAGGAGGGAGAGACTAGTAGATGATGCACCAGTCCAGATGTGACAACAATACTCCATACATGGGCGGATTGTGGCTTTGTAGAGATACAGGATAATGTCAGGTGAGAGGAGTTTACTAGCACGGTAGAGGGAGCCAACCTTCTTTGCGGCAGCCTTGGCAAATTATTCGATGTATTTGTTCCAATTCATGTTACCTGTGAAGGAGTTTGAATGATGAACTCTCAGGTAGGGTGTTATTAGCCATGACAATCGGTGGTTGGAGAGGTTCTTTGTAGTTATTGAAGGAAAGGAGCTTTGTCTTTGCGGCATTAAAAGTTACCAACCATTTGTGACCCCAATCCATTACAGCCTGGAGGTCATTTTCTAAGGATTCAGCCAATGCCTCGGATATGATCGCGTCGGTTTTGCCAACATGGTGAGAGTAAAGTGTGGTGTCGTCAGCAAATAAACCAATCTCAGACACTATGTCATCATGAAGATCGTTTATATAGATCAGGAACAACAGAGGTCCAAGGATAGATCCCTGGGGTACACCAGCATTTATGTCATGTAGCTTAGATGAACGGCCATCGAGGACAACCTGGATTTTTCTTTTGGTTAGGAAGGATCTCATTATATTAAGTAATTGCCCAGTAATACCGTATAAGCGTATTTTCAGGAGAAGCCCTTTATGCCATACCTTGTCAAAGGCCTTGGATATATCAAGCGCTATTGCACTAGCTTCTCCTGCCTTGTCGAGTCTATGATACATGCGTTCAGAGATGACCGTTAGGATGTCCGCAGTAGATTGTGCTTGTCTAAATCCATACTGGCGATCAGATAGAAGTTTAGCATTATCTAAGTGCCTTACTATCGCTAGATTGATTAAGGATTCGAAGATTTTAGCAAAGATCGGCAGCAGACTGATTGGGCGATAGTTGTGAGGATCGGTTCTATTCCCAGAACTTTTGTAGACTGGTACCACAGAGGCAATTTTCCAGCTATCGGGGAAGCAAGATTCAGCTATGCATTTATTGCAGAGTTTGGAGAGGACAGGGGCCAGTTCAGCAGAGCATTTCTTTATTACTATTACTGGTATAAGATCAGGCCCACAAAACGACAAGAAACTGAATTAAAGAAACAAACGAAACCTTTTTTACAACAACAAACGAAAGGAGTTTATTAGAATATATGAGGTTTTACCTATACCGTTTGGTATAGGTAGAAAGAAACTTAGGACAGTGTCTGAAAGAAGAAGTTAAAATATCTTCAGGCGAAGATAGTAGCCGCCATGAGAGTCCAGTGGACGAGGAGGCAGGAGAGAGGCTGAGGCGATCCGTCCTGGCAGGTGCCAGGGTACTGTCTGGTGATCGTCCACCTATCCTAAGGGAACTCAAGTGGTCCCTTAGCCCACTAATGATATTAATGCGCCCTGCGAGCTGATTGGCCAAACCAGCTCACAGGGACACTGATACGCATTACAAAGTAACTCTATGACTGCTACATCATCACATCCTTTCACAGTGGAAGGGCGACAAATACCAAGAGGAACGTAACGACAGATCTCAATGGCATCCAGAAAGATCTGTGGGTGATTACTTTGTAATTTGTTGTTTGAAATTGAAATAAATAAATTGTTTGTGATGCCAGTCCCGTTATTTTTCAGACGCCGCATAGATATTACTTCTTCATATACAAGCACATACATTATACCGATATATACAAATGTCACCTTCTGTATATATATATATATATATATACAAATGTCACCTCCTTGCTTTCTAGATGAGTCATAATCGATAGGAGACTTTTTCTCCACATATACATATATGCATTTCTCTAAATGAGAAGTATTAAACTGTAGCAACACGAAGTACCGCCTTGTCCTTTTCTAGGTGTGCAAATATTTCGACTTTTTATTTCGCTCTGTCAGTTTTTCGCAGAAATATTTTTTGCAGCATTTTATTTTTTTTCTTCTCGATATTTGAAAAGTTTATGATGGATATTTCTTGTCACCTTCCAAAGAAAAACTAAATTAGTCAGATGACAGCTACTTTCGAGCTCGTATATGACAAGGCAAGATCAAGAATATTGTAGGGTGGAAAACTGGATAATGGCTGTTAACGTTCGGAAATCTTCATACTGGAAAAAGAAAAAAAAAGAAAGCAGTTATAAATAAGAAAACACATTATGAAATATCTTTGAGCTGCTCCTCTTGCCAAACAGTTTTTACTTGACAGGAAAAATTCAGAGAATTTTGTCTATGGCCTATATCTTGTTAGACTGTTCTGACGGGTTAGCTAATAAATTTGCTGGTGTCTGTTATATATTTATTTATATAGTAATCTCGATTGAGCTCAGGGAGTCCTCAGGTAGTCCTGGCTTGGCTTCCCAACCACGTGGGCATTAGAGAAAATCAAAGGGCTGAAATACTTGAAAAAAAAAAGAAGCAATTAAAATGAAAATAACTTTTAAATTTCCATATGCAGACTACAGAACTAAAATCATACAATACATGAAAAGAAAATTGCAAACATTATGCGATATTATCTTTCAGAATTTTTTAGATGAGGCGTGATAATTTGTATTATTTGGATTATTCAGACTACTGTTCTCATCTTGGATGATATTCTTACAATGCTTCGGCCGCTGTAACCTCCGACCTTCTTCAGGGGCATCTCATCGAAGGCGAGAATCTTTATGTCGAGCTTAAGGACCCGTGGCACAATGGATACAAGTGCTAAGTAATAATCAGTTCTAAGTGACAGTGTTATGGAGGTGGAAGGTGTAATACTAAGAATACAATTACTAATTACTTAAGATTTCTACTTGGTCATGTCTGGCGGAACGAGAGCAAGCTACCTCAGCAGACTAAATAAAGGGTTCCGTTCGAAATTCCGTATAGATTCTTCAGCTCAACGTAAAGATTCCCGAATTTGACGAGATGCACCTGAAGAAGGTCGAAGGCTCTATCGGCCGAAAAACTATGAGAATAACATCCAAGATGAGAACAGTAGTTTGAATAATCCAAATAATAAAATATGGCACATGTTTCAAAATAACAAATTATACGAACATCAGCTAGTGGTTGAACTCGAAATCTTTTAACTTCTACCCGACTGAAGATAAGACATAGTATTAAGTTGAGTCAGAAGCGAACGTATAACATACACATGTATAGAAGCTTCAGCTCCGTGCACCTTCTACGGTCAACTACTCAGAGTCAAACATATTCTAATCGACTTTAAAAATTATACAAATGCCTGCAAGAAATACTGTTATACACCAAACCCCATCATGCTGTTCGAAAATGATAGACGACCTGAAATTTTTTTTTTTAACGCCTATAGGAAAAACCAAAGATACAATTATATTTAAAAAATTCCAGAATTTAGCAAATGACTGTTCTTTGTTATATGGCATGAAATGACCTATAATGTTGATGTGTCGTAAAACAAAACTCGGCTCTTGGGGATAAGAAAAGTAGTAATGGAGTAACGAAATAAACCACACATCAAGCCTAACTTAAGGACAGGCTGAATAACATTGATAGTCATCACATGGGAGCCATTTGTTCTGATGTAAGGCGAGAACCTGCCAGTCATCATGTTGATTGTTAAGTCTGTTCTATGCTTATATATATATATATATATATATATATATATATATATATATATATATATATATCAAGGGAGGCGCGAGAGCGCTCTATCCCTTAATAGACTGCAAAAACGGCCTATGCTAGAAATCTCATTTCTTTGATCAATCATAACTCAAAAACCAATAAATCAAATTAGTTAAAACTTTGCACAAAATTTTTTTTTATAGGTTCTATAAGTGTGTAGAATTTCAGCATCATTAGTCAAGGCAACTCAGAGATCCAGAAAGGTCAGGCATGATTTTGTGTTATCCGTGTGTACGTACGTACGTATGTGCCACCCTGTATCCTATCAACTATTTGATGGATTCAGCTGATTTTTGGCAGAGATAGAGATTCTAGGGTCTAGTTGATGGCATTTTAATTTCAGTTGACCATATACCTTAGTTTTCCAGAAAATTCCAAAAAACCTTTAAAATGACCATTGTATTGAGGCATAGCTTTCACAAAAGTAGTGACATTCCATGCAAGCACAACAGGGCTATGTATTTTACTGGTAGGAATTTTTCTTCGGCGCACCTCACACACTTCATCCACTCATGCATAGAGATTTATACTGTAGTGATGTGATAATGAAATGGTTTGGTTGATATGTAGTCATACCCTTAATTAATGACGATAAAAGTGTAAAAATTTGGGAATTTCCTTGCTTTTGTACATTTAGTGTATATGAATTTTCATCTTAACCCTATTAAGGGCATATGATTTCAGTATACTGGCATTTATCATGGAATATATATATATATATATATATATATAGATAGTCATCCACAGGCAGACTGTTTCGTTGTATCACAGCTCTTCGGTGCGGCTAGACTAGCACCCAAGAGTCAAACATTCAACCATCTAGTTCAGGGGCGAGCAACCTCCGGCCCGCGGGCCACATCCGGCCCGCGAAGGCTTAGCGTCTGGCCCGCCACACTGTTTTGCTTTATTATTTCAATCCGGCCCGCGGACCTAAAAATAGGTTTCAATTAAGATTTACAGTGGGATAAAAATGTATAAATATCAGCGAGCGATGATGCATGTATATTTCATTTTTCTTTAACTATTAATTTCAAATCCTTGGCCTAAGAGAAAAATAGAAAAAGGGAAAGAGAGAGGCAAAGAAGAAACGTGAGACGAGGAAAGGGCATGAAACATAGAACTTATGTGAGGTGTGTCAACACGAATGCTGGATCAACTTGCTACTGCCCTGTCATCATTTTTTATGATTCCAAAATGGCTCTTCATCGGCCCCTTTTATAACATCACATACAGAAGTCTCTTAAGAAACAATATCAGATTTGTAGAGTGTTCAATGCAATTTTTGTACAATTCATTCATGTAAATAAAATATAGTAATTCTGAGATTTCGTTTTTCACTCCGGCCCGCGATCTCCTTCCAAAAGTCTCATCTGGCCCTCACTCTGAAAAGGTTGCCCACCCCTGATCTAGTTGATAGTCGGCAGCTCTCATCACTGAGCTATGTGACCGACGCTCGTAAATGCTTTTATATAAACATTGACCGCCACTTATCTTTCGCTCTCTCCACATTCCTTTTGATTCTCTCCTCTTTCCTTTAATACTTTCTCTTTCATTTATTTCACTCATTTTTTCATTTTCTTCCATTCATTTTTCCCTCTCTTACCTTTCATTCTTTTAATCCTTCGTTTATCTCTCTTTTCTTAACCCTTTCTTTATCATCTTCCTTTCTTTCATTCTCCCTTTCCTTCCTTCTATTCCCCCTTTCTTTCCTTCCATTATCTCTTTCTTTCCTTTAATTCTCTCCCCGCTTCCATTATTTCTCTTCTTCCTCCCTTTCTTCCTTCTTCTATTTTATTCTCTATTTCTATTCTCTATTTTCTTTTTCTCCCTCCATCTTTCTTTCCTTACTTCTCCCTTCCTTTCACCCTCTCTTTCTTTTCGTTCTCCCTTTCCGTACTTCCTTCCCCTCTCCCCTCCTCTCTCCCTCCCCTCTTTCCTTTTTCTCACCCTTCTCTGTCCCATTTCCTTTTGTCCTGTTTTTCCTTTTCTCATTATTGTGGTCTTTTCTCATTACCCAGTCAATATATTTTCGTGTTTTTGTCCTGAAAGGCGTGACTGTCAATACAAAGTAGATATTTGTGAAGTAACAATAACGCCCCCCCTCCTGTATCTGACTCTCCTGGTGGACAGGGTCAGGTCATGCAAAGAAATTAACAGACTAATAAAGTAAACCCTTTTTCTTAGACACATTCAAATTCTGTCTTTCCACAAGACCATGTAAAAAAGCCAATGGAGATCAAATATTATTAATTCCAACACTGATCACCACTTATAAATACATATTAATGATAGCCTTAAAGTGAGACCATCAGTGATATTAATAAAGTACTCTACAAGCATTTATTTGTATGTGAATGTATATAAAAAAATAATGTGAAAAAAATTTATACTGTGTTATAACTTTTTATTTTTTATTTATTTATTTTTTATATATATATTTTGATGTGTAGGAATATGAATTGTTCTTTCTGTAAAGAAAAATAGGTTTTTCTTGTTGATGATAGGGAGAACAAAATTTTCGACTGATGCCTTCAGTCTTCGTCAGTGTTTGGGGTCTGTGTGTGTGTGTACGGTGGGAGGTTTCCCCAGGCAATGAGGGAGAAAGAGTAGAAAAATCATAAATTAAATATATGTATAAATGAGCATACACACATATACGCGTCCACACACACGTAATGGGACGTGTACATGTACATTGATAAATACACACACACACACACACACACACACACACACACACACACACACACACACACACACACACACACACACCGACACGTGCCCATGCGTGCAAGCATACACACATATATACATACACACATTCACAAATAACCCTGCTTCATCACCAAGCGTAAAAGCCAACATAATTTTTTAACGCTTACTGCTGATATATATATATATATATATATATATATATATATATATATATATATATATATATGTTAGATAATCTTTTGGCCTTTTATTCTGATGAATTATCTTCCTTGAAAATTCAAGATATCTTCTGTATACCTTGTTTATCTGGCTGCATAACAAAACTGTAATGAAACGGCTGTGAAGAAAATTGACCTCTTCACTGATAAATAAAAATATGGTCACTAGAATATTAATTCTATTGTTTATGTTCATATATATATATATATATATATATATATATATATATATATATATATATATATATATATATATATATATATATATATATATATAGCTATTTAATCTGATGAATGCAAAACTAGAAACTATCAGTCCTGTGTTAACTCTTAACTCTGTGTCTATGCTCTTCAGACTTAGAATATATATATATATATATATATATATATATATATATATATATATATAGTATAAAATGGTAAAAAATGACTAAAAGTGGGTAAAAGAATGGAAGTTTTTAAAATACTATGGAAAACCGTGAACGCAAAAACGAACGTCTACATTGTTGAAATAAGACGGATGAATTGAATCTTTAATTCATTTATGTATTTATGTATTTTTATTTTTTTAATTTGAACGTGATAGCTGATTTATTTTAGTTTGTTGGAATAATTATGGAAATCACTCGATGAATTGAAAAAATAAAAAAAGGACTAACAAAACAGAAGAGTTCTGTTGTTTTGAACAACATCTGTATTAATGAAAAAATGCTGCCCAAATACACACAATTTAAATATATATATATGTACATTTTAAATTTAAAAAACTTTTTTAATTTAAAAAAAAATATTTTTATCTGTATTCTTATATTTATGATACTCTTATTTTTGTCATTATTCTACCGGTACTATTTATTGTTTAATTAATCTATTTCTATATTTTAATTTCCTTTATATTTTCATATATTATCGTCAGTATATTAATTTTTTTATCTCAACTTCTACTATTATATTTTTTTATATATAGTTTATTATTCCTATTTAAAAAAATATTAATGTACTCTACTATAATTTATTTTAAACTCAATCTCTAATAACTTCAATTTTCGTGGAGGAAGATTGGAGGGCTTTGTAGTCTGTCTCTCTGCTTGTTTGCCCTTTGGCCCTATCAGCTCTTGGTTCTCCGACGTTTTGCTTATTGTTTTTTAAATGTTTTTTTTTTTCCTTTTCTGTATAACGTGTCGATGCAGGCGCTGATGAAGAGACTTTTGGACAATCTTTAAAAATTATTTTTAAAAGTATAAATAAAATAAAGTATTTCCAAAATGTTTTGGAAACGATTGTATGCCAAAATGGACTTGTTGTTGGAACTTTAGGAACGCAAAATGTAATGACCTGATCCTTTATATGTTTTCTGTATATATATATATATATATATATATATATATATATATATATATTTATACACTCACACAAAAGTAATCCGTGTATGCGCTTCATCGTTTTACTAATCGTCAGCACGGCTTGACTTTGACAAGGGCTCAAAACCACGACGACAACCACACTGTCTGTGGCCTAGTAAGTTACTTCTGGTCTACGGGGCCCCTGCGAAATTTGATGTGTGATTTTTAGCGCCTTAAATCTAAGTTTTTAAGTTATTGTTTTTCTTAAACGCTAGTGAGTGAATGAAAGCTCATTTAATTACATATCGTTACCTAAGCGATGATAGGGATAGTTCCCTATTTAAATTGAATTTTTACTGCATTATGTCGACCCCAACCTCTTGATGGGACGTATATTATTATTTGGGTTTGTTTAATTTTATTATTTATTTTATTTATACACACACATAAAAGTAATTCGTGTACGCGTTTCATAGTTTTACTAATATATATATATATATATATATATATATATAATTATTTCCACAGTCAGACAATTTGTTCAGTGTAGAGAACGTAATTACTACCAGTCAAAGGATTCGAACCTAGTCACAAATTCACATTTGATCTGCAGCCTGATAGTTAACCTCCTAGGCCACCATAAATTACTACAGGAAAGAAGAGGATTTGTTGAGTCGATAGACATACACAGTAAGTTCATCATAACAGTATTCTACGGCGGGAGCTGGAATTTTGCATTATATATATATATATATATATATATATATATATATATATATATATATATATATATATATATCGTACATGTATCGTATTAGTTTCTGTAAATGTAAATCCGTAGAAACTCAAGTGTTTATAAAAAGTGCTCAATAACAAGTAGAGCTGTTAATATGTATAAATTTTTATTTATACAAACATTATTGGTTACATATGTGCATACACGTTTCGGTTGCACTTTTCCCAGAAAGTCAACCTCATCAGACCAAGAATTTTCGAGAAATTCTTGGTCTGATGAGGTTGACTTTCTGGGAAAAGTGCAACCGAAACATGTATGCACATATGTAACCAATAATGTTTGTATAAATAAAAATTTATACTTATATATATAGAGAGATAGATAGATAGATAGATAGATAGATAGATAGATAATATAAATTTATATAGTTTAGATCGATTCGAATAGGAATCAATTTCTAAAAGCAAAAATAGTTCAATATTTAATATTTAGAATTTAAAATATTCAATAGAGCTTATATATATATATATATATATATATATATATATATATGTAGTCATCCACATACAGACTGTTTCGCTGTATCACAGCTCTTCAGTTGAATAACGTTAGAGTAGGTTAAGACAATAAAATTAGCACATTATTCATATCAGTTCGAAGAAATCAAAATCAAAATGGCGTACGATCGTTTCTAAGACGATTGGGAATATTTTATATTATATTTTTTTAAGGATTCCAAAAGGTTTCTTCTTCAGCGCCCCTAAAGTTAGGTACGTATGTTTGCATGTTTATATATTTGTATATACAGGATTAATTTCTAAACTATTTTACCGATTATTATGAATTCTGAAACACAGCAGTTAAGCGTATGAGTGCGTAATGTTTATATTTAGCTTAATTTAGTTTTATGCAGAAAGGATAAAAAGGGGGTGGAAACCGTTCACAAAAATTAAGATAGCTGTGATTTTTTTAAATTAGACATCAATTAATAAATATTCTCCAGATTTCAGTTTACTTTGAGTATTTTAAAGGGTATTTAGGGGGCATGATATGGGCACAAGCTCCCATTTGAAAATTAAAATACATCAAATGTTTATTAAATTTGATCCATAGTAGTTAGATACTAATTAAGCAAGAATCCTTGAATTTCAATTTCTTGATAAGACCCTTTAAGTTTAAGTCTTAAATTTTAGACATTACATCGGTGTGTAAATATAGATATATTTATATAGGTGTCTTTTATCATTTTTAGCACACCTTTCATCCGCTCTTGAAAAAGGCCACATCACATCGGGCGAAACGTTGAACTTATGGGTCTTCCACTGTTCCATTTTTAATTTCATCCCGTCGGATTGTTTTATCCTTTTATCTACCCACATATATATATATATATATATATATATATATATATGTAGAGAGATGTGTGGGCATGGTCATGTATATATATAAGTATTTATTTACTCCTCTCCAGGAGTTAAGCACAAGGCCAGTTTTATCTTACTCCCACAATTAAGATGTGACCCAAGGTTGGGTCGGGAAAGTGGGGTTTGAAAAGCCAGCACCCAAAAGGTGAGCACTAAAAATTGCCTGGGCAGCCCCGTCGGCATTCCCCGGTAGGAGCGCCTCAGGCAGTAAGCAATAAACTTACTCCTCCCCAAAGAGGGGAGGCGAAGCCTGGGAGGGTGGACCTCCTAGAACTGCACATGACAAACCTATAGATCGGCGTAAATCAAGCCCCGAAGGCCAAGACAATACCAGTCTATGGGGTGCAGTATCCATCGGAACAGATACTACACTTTGATCTTAGCCAAAAGGGGTTTTTATATATAGGTCAGATTAGGAATAACTGAGCTCCCCAGACCTTTTGATGGTAAGAAAGACCTTAAGTGGTAATAAATGAAGAAATATAAACAGAGTTGTAAATGCTAGATAAACTAAATAATAGAAGCTAAAAGAAGGGTCGATTGGGTAAAAATGTAATTTTATACGAGGCTTGACCGATGAATTATGAACCCATCCCATCCAGAGAAATATACTGAATAAGTGAAGTCCGCAGCCTCTCATTTGAATTTCTATTTCGGTCTGAAGAAGTTGACTCTCTATTGCAGAGGACAACTGAAACATGTATGCACATACGTAACCAATAATGTTTGTATGAATAAAAATTTATACTAAATACAGCTCTACTTGTTATTGAGCACTTTTTATAAAAACTAGAGTTTCAGTGGATTAACATCTATAGAAAGAAATATAATACATGTACTAATATGTAGAATTTGGTATATTCGGACTGCTGTTCTCATTTTGGGTGTTTTTATCACAACGTTTCGGCCGATGTAACCCCGACCTTCTTTAGGCGTACCTTGTCGAACTCGGGAATCTTTCTGCCTAAAAAATTCCGAAACATGTACTAATATATATATATATATATATATATATATATATATATATATATATATATATATATATATATATATATATATATATATATATATATACCAGCTTGATGCCAGTCGGAAACACTTCTAATGAAATGATCGCTGATACTGTGAAACTGCAGTAAAGTGTTAAAACAAAGTATATTTTACTATCATTTATTATTGATTTTAGTCAATAGGATATAGAGCCCTTTATTTGTCCAAAATCTGCTGTCTTAATTCGGTTCTGTTCCGATTTTTAGAAATTTGTTTTCTTGTTTACTACCTGTCTTTATTCATTTCATATGAATTGAATGTTAAGAGACCCACAAAGATTGTGATGTCTGTAGTGCCAACACTACTTGTTTTGAATTATAGATGATAATGTAATTTGAAGGGGGCATAGAAAAGGAGACAAGGCCAAGGAATAGCACTTGAAACTATGGTGTTTATGACAATAATGCTGGTTGAAAGGTGTGCTCAATTCTCTCTCACCATCGGATCTTTGTTAACCAACCTCCCCTTTCAATGCACTGCAATTCTCTGTCCATGCATTTTTTCATATTGGTCGATGTCAGATTCCCTTGCATAAAGAGATTATTTCCGAGCTTAAATGCTAACACCAACTTTTCTGTGCGTCATCACATAACAAAAGTTCCTACAAGCATCTATTTATGAAATTCAAACTTTTAGGAGACGCTGAAGTGGAGGGAGAGAGATTTTGGAAATTAGGTCCGATCAAAAATTTAGAGTAAAGAGACACGCAATATATATAGTGTATTGCTGGCTGCTGCTGGTATTATGCTTTGATGAGATCTGATTGGCTCCCTCGAGTGACGATATGCACACAAAGAAAGCGCATTGATTTCTGTCACACTGGATAAGGTGTTCAAGGATAGAACATTCTATTTTGTTAGGAGTGTTGAGTAATGAAGAGGGTGGCACCACAAAAATACAGGAGACTGATGTACATACAAAAGAAACTCAACATTCACCTCTTCTTTTCTCTTTCATTTACTGGTGTGATACATAAATCCAAGTGAATGACTGCTATGCTAAGAAAAACACAAGTTGAAGGCAGGGTCATTGACTGAGATTTTTTAAACTTGTTATATTGGAACAAAACATCTCAAGAAAACCACTAGATTTTAACTTTTTGTACTCCGTATAAACATATTATGAATATACATAATATTTCATGTTTTCTATACACATATTTTTTATTTCAATGTTATTTAAATTGTTATTTGTCACTTTAATAATATTTGTATTTAATTTAGATGTAAAAAAAAACAACAAACAAACAAGGGACGTAATTCATGAAAAATTGTGTGTCTGATTAATTGAGAAATATTAAGTTTAACAAAAGATTTATAAAGTCGTGGTGGATTAGGGTTTATTGGGTTGGGGTATCTCGGGGATATTTTAAAATATTTTTTATTGTTATTGAAATGTAAAACTACTACTGTTCTGCATATATTATGTAGAATAGAAATAGTCTCATATGATGACTAAAAATAATAGAAATAGTCTCATATGATGACTAAAAATAATAGAAATAGTCTCATATGATGACTAAAAATAATAGAATAGAAATAGTCTCATATGATGACTAAAAATAATAGAAATAGTCTCATATGATGACTAAAAATAATAGAAATAGTCTCATATGATGACTAAAAATAATAGAATAAAAATAGTCTCATATGATGACTAAAAATAATAGAAATAGTCTCATATGATGACTAAAAATAATAGAAATAGTCTCATATGATGACTAAAAATAATAGAAATAGTCTCATATGATGACTAAAAATAATAGAAATAGTCTCATATGATGACTAAAAATAATAGAAATAGTCTCATATGATGACTAAAAATAATAGAAATAGTCTCATATGATGACTAAAAATAATAGAAATAGTCTCATATGATGACTAAAAATAATAGAATAGAAATAGTCTCATATGATGACTAAAAATAATAGAAATAGTCTCATATGATGACTAAAAATAATAGAAATAGTCTCATATGATGACTAAAAATAATAGAAATAGTCTCATATGATGACTAAAAATAATAGAAATAGTCTCATATGATGACTAAAAATAATAGAAATAGTCTCATATGATGACTAAAAATAATAGAAATAGTCTCATATGATGACTAAAAATAATAGAAATAGTCTCATATGATGACTAAAAATAATAGAAATAGTCTCATATGATGACTAAAAATAATAGAAATAGTCTCATATGATGACTAAAAATAATAGAAATAGTCTCATATGATGACTAAAAATAATAGAAATAGTCTCATATGATGACTAAAAATAATAGAAATAGTCTCATATGATGACTAAAAATAATAGAAATAGTCTCATATGATGACTAAAAATAATAGAATAGAAATAGTCTCATATGATGACTAAAAATAATAGAAATAGTCTCATATGATGACTAAAAATAATAGAAATAGTCTCATATGATGACTAAAAATAATAGAAATAGTCTCATATGATGACTAAAAATAATAGAATAGAAATAGTCTCATATGATGACTAAAAATAATAGAAATAGTCTCATATGATGACTAAAAATAATAGAAATAGTCTCATATGATGACTAAAAATAATAGAAATAGTCTCATATGATGACTAAAAATAATAGAAATAGTCTCATATGATGACTAAAAATAATAGAAATAGTCTCATATGATGACTAAAAATAATAGAATAGAAATAGTCTCATATGATGACTAAAAATAATAGAAATAGTCTCATATGATGACTAAAAATAATAGAATAGAAATAGTCTCTTATGATGACTAAAAATAATAGAAATAGTCTCATATGATGACTAAAAATAATAGAAATAGTCTCATATGATGACTAAAAATAATAGAAATAGTCTCATATGATGACTAAAAATAATAGAAATAGTCTCATATGATGACTAAAAATAATAGAAATAGTCTCATATGATGACTAAAAATAATAGAAATAGTCTCATATGATGACTAAAAATAATAGAAATAGTCTCATATGATGACTAAAAATAATAGAAATAGTCTCATATGATGACTAAAAATAATAGAAATAGTCTCATATGATGACTAAAAATAATAGAATAGAAATAGTCTCATATGATGACTAAAAATAATAGAAATAGTCTCATATGATGACTAAAAATAATAGAAATAGTCTCATATGATGACTAAAAATAATAGAAATAGTCTCATATGATGACTAAAAATAATAGAAATAGTCTCATATGATGACTAAAAATAATAGAATAGAAATAGTCTCATATGATGACTAAAAATAATAGAAATAGTCTCATATGATGACTAAAAATAATAGAAATAGTCTCATATGATGACTAAAAATAATAGAAATAGTCTCATATGATGACTAAAAATAATAGAAATAGTCTCATATGATGACTAAAAATAATAGAAATAGTCTCATATGATGACTAAAAATAATAGAAATAGTCTCATATGATGACTAAAAATAATAGAAATAGTCTCATATGATGACTAAAAATAATAGAATAGAAATAGTCTCATATGATGACTAAAAATAATAGAAATAGTCTCATATGATGACTAAAAATAATAGAAATAGTCTCATATGATGACTAAAAATAATAGAATAGAAATAGTCTCATATGATGACTAAAAATAATAGAAATAGTCTCATATGATGACTAAAAATAATAGAAATAGTCTCATATGATGACTAAAAATAATAGAAATAGTCTCATATGATGACTAAAAATAATAGAAATAGTCTCATATGATGACTAAAAATAATAGAAATAGTCTCATATGATGACTAAAAATAATAGAAATAGTCTCATATGATGACTAAAAATAATAGAATAGAAATAGTCTCATATGATGACTAAAAATAATATAAATAGTCTCATATGATGACTAAAAATAATAGAATAGAAATAGTCTCATATGATGACTAAAAATAATAGAAATAGTCTCATATGATGACTAAAAATAATAGAAATAGTCTCATATGATGACTAAAAATAATAGAAATAGTCTCATATGATGACTAAAAATAATAGAAATAGTCTCATATGATGACTAAAAATAATAGAAATAGTCTCATATGATGACTAAAAATAATAGAATAGAAATAGTCTCATATGATGACTAAAAATAATAGAAATAGTCTCATATGATGACTAAAAATAATAGAAATAGTCTCATATGATGACTAAAAATAATAGAATAGAAATAGTCTCATATGATGACTAAAAATAATAGAAATAGTCTCATATGATGACTAAAAATAATAGAAATAGTCTCATATGATGACTAAAAATAATAGAAATAGTCTCATATGATGACTAAAAATAATAGAAATAGTCTCATATGATGACTAAAAATAATAGAAATAGTCTCATATGATGACTAAAAATAATAGAAATAGTCTCATATGATGACTAAAAAGGACATAAATGCGTAAAGTAGGTTAACTGAAATTTGAAATTGCGGTTTTGGGAATGGCAAACAAAATTTCCAGATTTTACAGAAAAAAACGCTAGATCCAAATTCACTAGCTAGATTCCAAACACAATCTCCAGATCTAGCAGGAAAACTGGCAACACTGAAAAAAATGTCAGCATCAGTATTGGCATTAGTTATTCCTCTTTCTAGAACTTCTCTTGCCTTGTTCCCTTTATGAAAGCTCACCAGTGACTTTTGTTATTTTCTATATTTACTTTTTCTGCTGCATCATTCTCCCTACTGCCTTCGCAGTGTTCTAACATGTTTTAATAAAGAGATATTCAATACAGTCTATTGGGAGTCGTTGCCTTCTTCGGTGCTGTATCAAATATTAGCGCAGATGATTTTATTTGCTAGATATTTTGGCATAACATATTCGGAGAGAAAGAAAGCAACAGCTTTGATCCCCACACTATATCTCCCTTGACAATGTTAGAAGAAGAATCAGCGATTTCTCTCTTTCATCTCCTCTGGTTGAGCTTGATGCTCACGACACAATGTCACATTACATCTTGTTAATATATTTACAATTGAACAGAAGCTGTCAACTGTCTCTTCTATTACGGAAAGTTGTCTGTCTGTCTGTCTGTCTGTGAGTGTGTCTGTGTGTCCAGCTAAAAGTAAAACTACACAAGACACATCCACAGAGTTGATATATTCTTTTTCGGAATTGCTTTGGACAGAATATAGGCACGTATATTTTAAAAAATATTCATTCTTTTGGGGGGTCATCTGGAACAGAATTAGTCAGGGGTGTCGACATTTAGAGCGATTTTTTAATGTAATTATGTAGTAATTTTGAAATAAATTGCCACGCCTTGAGAAGTATTTTGAGAAATGTTAACTCTTTAGCGTTTAAGAAACTCAGATGAAGTCAAGAAACTCTGTGTTTCATTATAGTGATGAAGGGGAGAAAGTGAAGAAAAGAAACTGGACACTGCCCGAGAATAGATTAAAACAAATATGTGTTTCATGATAGGTTTGCGGAGAATTGGAGGAAGACAATAAACTCGGCATTGTCCGAGAATACATTAAAACAAATACCTGTTTCATTATAGTGTTGAGGGAGAGAGAAGTAAAGACACGAAACTCGACATTGTCCGGGAATACATTAAAACAAATATGTGTTTTATTATAGTGTTGAGGGGATGAGGGAGAAGACAAGAAATTCGTCGTTGCCCGAGAAAAATAACTTAAAAACTGAAAACTCGGGTGAATTTCTTACATTTTTTAAATACATTAAAACAAAAATGTGTTTCATTATAGTGTTGAGGTGGAGGAGGGATAAGACAAAAAATTCGTCGTTGCCCTTGGAGCAATAACTTTAAAACTGAAAGATAGAAGGAATATCTCACAATTTTATTATTATTTTTAATACATTAAAACAAGAAGGGGGAATAGGCAAAGAAGGGGAAAAGAGGGGAGAGCGACATAGACGAGGAAAAGAGAGTGAGAGTGATAGATAGATAGATAGATAGATAGATAGGCAGCGTTTTGCCTTGTTTTTTTCCCACAGTCTTTATTTTACTTTTTCAAATTTAAAATCTTGGCCTTTGCCAACTTATCTATCCCAGCAATTTCCTCTGATGATAAGATTTTGATCTTTGAAAAACCTGGCTTAAGGAAAAAATTAATTGAATAAATTGCCTTTTTGCAGAATATACCTTGCATTGAGCAACTGAATTGAAAAAAGATCTACCTCTGTCGCTTTTCTAATTCCTTTTCATCCTTCTACCGATATATATATATATATATATATATATATATATATATATATATATATATATATATATAGAGAGAGAGAGAGAGAGAGAGAGGGATAGAGTGCAGTAGAGAGAGGGTGAGAGAGAGAAGTTTTAAAAGAAAAATGTTACACACACGTTTTAACCTCTTCTATTTTGTTGTTTATTGCCCCGGGGAACGCCGTGTAGCCCTGCTAGTTACTATATAAAGAAAATTCGTAATTCCGTGTGTGTATGCTAAAAGTCATAAACTACACAAGATACACTTACAATTCTTACATCATCGGATAATGTGTCACCCTGACCTGAGTATGGTAAATGAAAAAATGCTTTAATAGTCATTTCCTTGGTGTTATCAGGAACCATATTAGTGCATGGGAGGTTACATTTTTCCTTCTTACTGGTAGTTCTTTCAGAAAAACACTGAAACTAGGTCAAGCAGTGAATCAGCTTTCTTTTTCTTTCTTGCTTTCTTTCATTTCCTTTTCTTTTTATTAAATTGAACCAGTTGCCAGAAAGGGAGAGAGAGAGAGAGAGAGAGAGAGAGAGAGAGAGAGAGAGAGAGTAGTCGAAGAGAGAAAGTCGGCGGGAGAGGTAGAAAGAAAGAGAGAGGTGGAGAGAGAAAGAGTGGGGGTAAAAGAAAGATGATACACATTCTCTTTTGTTATTCATGCTCCCGGGCAACATCAGGTAACCTTGATAGCAGCAAATAAGAGAAAAATTATTACATAATGAATATTATTTATCAATTTGTTTCATACTTATATCTTTTTATGCATTACATATATTTTGAATTTGCAAATAAAGTTATGTCTTTATTTCTCTTTATATAAATCGGATATGTAAAGTATATTGTTCAACTTGTTCAGCCGTAATAAAACTTATTTTCTCTAAAAATGAACATGTGTTTAATACTTTCACGTGTTACTGTATATTATCAGTCTGATGGTTTTAATTTTGAAGGGTTAGGAAGAAGAAAACTATCCAGTCCACCATTGTCTCTCATTTTTTACCACTACAGTATAAGTGTACGAATACAGTTTAATGGAAAATATAAGCTTTTAGATAGAGAAAAAAATATTTGAAAAAGAAAAAGGAATAAGAGCAAACAACACTTAAATAAAATCAAACAATGGCGATGGGTATTAAAGCAAATGGCCAAATTGAGTAAAGGGAGATAACTGCAAACACAGAAACATTTTATTCAGAGTTGAACTGGAAACATTTGCAATCTCATATATTAATTTCTTCTAACATATAAAGTTATCTTGTGCAATTTTCGCCATCAGACTTAAATAGCATTACATCTGCCAAATCGATATTTGATTCTGCCTGGTCAGTGAATTATGCTATTTTACAATCTGAGTTATTCATGTAATAAAAAAGGAATTCCAATCTATTTCATCGAATACATATTCTAGCCAGCCGATAATTTTCTACATAGCATAAACTGCAGAAGATTCACCGTTTATTTTCATTGTATAATCGACAGATACGATTAACCAATGATATCGATCAGTTTCATGTAAATACGGATTTTTGCATATGGCTTCAAAAAATAGTAAGTAGTTATTCGCATATTTTGTGTCATTTAAATTGATACTTCTTTCCACGGCTGTAACTTACTTTATTTCCGTTACTTATTACAGATAATATTTGATACTAGCGGTACCTGTATCCCGGCGTTGCCTGGGAAAAGTGACTAGCATAAGAAACAAAGAAAAAATTGCCAAAATTATGCCCCCATTACAAAAGAATTATCCCTTATATTTTCAATTAAAAGTAAGAGAGAACAACTGGTCTCTTTTAAACTCTACACGAGAAATAGAGTTCCTTTTGTTTTATTTATTTAGCAAATATTTGATTTTTCTTATTAAATTGTTTACACCAAATCATATTGACTTAAGGGTTCCTGCCTGTAGGATCACTAAAGTTAAGCTATGTTAATCCTGGTTAGTATTTAGATGGGTATACCAGGTGCTGTATGTAAAACCTGTTCCTTGTGGCCTCGCAAGCTAAGAGCTTGCTAACAATCTGCAACTACAACAAACAGTTCTGGGCCATTCAGACTGATCTAAACTTAAAATAAACACGGCACATCTATTGTCAATATATGTTTCTCTTTGTAAGTATAAAAGTATTTTTTTATATGTCTTAAATTTTTAATTCAACAGCATTTTTTCATCTGTATAATAAAAGTGAACGTACATGTATCCGGCTCACTTCGCATTATGTTATGCGAATTTAATTTCATGAGCAATCTTAATAATCACTGATAATGATAAAAAACAAAGGAAAGAATAATCACGTATGCAAATTAAATGTTATGAGCAAAGATTAGTCTTTATTATCTTTTTCTTATTGATTAGTTTTGTCTTCATATCGATTAGTTTTGTCTTCTTTTTCTTCTCAATTAGTTATGTTTTCCTATTTATTAGTTTTGTTTTCTTATTCATGAGTTTTTCTTATCGATTAGTTTTGTCTTCTTTTTCTTAACGATCAATTTTATTTTATCTTTATTGTCTATCAGGTTTGTCTTCTTTTTCTTATCGATTAGTTTTGTCTTCCTTTTCTTATCGATTAGTTTCGTTTCAATGATTTCAAGTAGTGAATGGGAATTAGATTTCAAAGTGATAGCGAGCGGCCGAAGCCAGCTAGTTATCAATAAATGAACATTTGAGAAACCCGCTGCAGACAGGTACTTCTGCTAGTAAATAGATAAAAAAGATGAAAACGTCGAAAATAACAAATATGTAAAAAAAAAAAATGATACTTGCTTCAAGGATATAAAAGTAAATTTCCATTTCTATTTTGGAAAAATATATCTTAGCAAAATTGGCAGAATGACAGGACAGAAAGGAGGAAAAAAATCTCATTGGTATTTAAAAAGATAAGAAAAAAAAAGAACGACTATTCTTAAGGTGCGTCCATTCAATCTGCATGTTTAGAAACGAAAATGCTATTTAAAACTTAAGCGTGACAGACCAATAAAAATTCTATTTAAAACATAAGCGTGACAGACCAACGAAAATGATATTTAAAACTTAAGCGTGACAGACCACTGAAAATGCTTTATAAAACTTAAGCGTGACAGACCACTGAAAATGCTTTATAAAACGTAGGCGTGACAGACTAATGAAAATGCTATTCCAAATTTAAGCATGACAGATTAATGGCAAATGCTATTTCAAACTTAAGCGTGACAGACTAATGAAAATTCTACTTCAAGCTTAAGCATGACAGAGCAGCAAAAATGCTATTTAAAACTGTAGCCTGCAGACTCAGGAAAATGCTATTTAAAACGTAGGCGTGACAGACTTAGGAAAATGCTATTTCACACTTAAGCGTGACAGAACAATAAAACAATCTATTTCAAACTTAAGCATGGTATACTAACGAAAATGCTATTTGAAACGTAGGCGTGACAGACTAACGAAAATTCTTTTTCAAAACTTAAGCATGACAGACTAACGAAATTGCAATTTCAAATTTGAGCGTGACAGACAAACTAAAATTCTATTTACAAACTTAAGCATGAAAGAACAATAAAAATGCTGTTTCAAACTTAAATATTGTAGATGAACCAACAGACAGAGCTTCTTACAATGATAAATGAACAAACCTAAAATGTTATTTCAAATTTGACAGACCAATGAAAATGCTATTTCAAATTTAGCAAGCCAATGAAAATGCTATTTCAAATTTGACAGGCTAATGAAAATGCTATTTCAAATTTGACAGGCTAATGAAAATGCTATTTCAAACTCAAGTGTGACAGACTGAACGACAAAGCCTCTCATAGAGATGTATGGATGCATCTAAAAACTCATTGATATATAAAAAGTAAAAAGTAAAAACCACATAAAATAACCAAAATTAATTCAACGCTAGACAATATACATGATGGGGAATAATAATTATGGATTTTGTATAAAAAATGCAGTAATCCATTAGAGATGTTCGCAAAATTTGATAATTGTAATAATTTGTAACTAAATTAACGAAACACATGTTTGTAAAGTCAGAAAGCAAAATATTACTGGAACTGTAGTAGTGCCAAACTATTACCCAAATAATAGTGAAGCTATAGTGAAAATGCCGAAGTACCAGTGGAGCCATAAAATAAGACGTAAATGACATAGAAATGCCATAGAAAATGTTCACATGCTTGTGGAATTGTAGAAGAATGCCTAAATGCCTGTTGAGCCATAGAATACCTAAATGATCATGGCATTGTAGAAAAGTGCCAAAATGCTTGTGGAGCCATAGAAAATTTCTCAGAATGTCCATGGATTCATAAAAGGGCTTAGCAACACAATGCATTAATCTTAGTTTCTCTCTTTTTTATTTTTATTTTCATTCATTTGCTGGGGACGGGGTATTCTTCCAAATGCCATACGATCACCCGCTATTTACAGACTCCAACCGAGAGCTCTTTTCAGGATTCTGGCTGTTCCATTCAGTGCAGTTGTTTGGATTTCTCTTGCACTTGGTTCACCAGGTATACTTGCAAAATACTTTTTCAAGTTCTTCATGAGTCCAGTGGCTGCTATGATAACTGGAATGATGGAGATCTCTTTGAGGTTCCAGTTTCTTTTCATATCATACATTAGACCTTGATATTTTGTTATTTCTCCCTTTCAGCTCTGTTTAGGCCCCTATCATTAGGGACACTGACCTCAACCAAAGTTGCCACTCTCTCTCTCTTGTTCCATATGACAATGTCAGGTTTGACAGCTGCGTTTTCCAGATAGGTAGCTGTGGGAATTTCATGGTCATAATGGATGGTGTATGTCTCATTCCCCACAGTTCTCTCAGGTTACCAAAATGTACAAGCTTGTGACACGTGTGGATGTTCTTCGAAAGGCACCTGAAAACAGGAAAGAAAACGCCACCAAGTCACGTGTGTGTGTGTGCTGTCGCCATTCATAACTTATCAAGTAGTGGGAGCACCTGCCCATGCAAAATAAAATGTCTCCACAGCTCATGTCAATATATTGAATCGACTGTAGAACCAAGTAAAGTTTGTGAATCAAAAGGTTAATACACTCTGTTATAAGAGGTTGGCAAAAATAATTCCATATTAAATGCATCATATAGAAAAACATTGACTTGAAAATTAAAATTTTCATTCACATTTTCATTCACATTTTCATTTACACATTTTCATTCACATTTTCATTTACACATACATTTTACTCCATTGAAATTTACTCTAAAATTTGTGACATGCGCTCAGAGTTGCCAGAAAATATTTTTAAAAATAGCCAAGATTTGTTTAAGGTACGGATGTTCTTAAGGTACGTCTATTCAATCTGCGTATTGAGCAATGAAAATGTTATTGTAAACATGACAGACCAATGGATCGGCAGGCATAGACATGTGTGACTGCGCCTCAAAATGCTTTTTCAAACTTAAGTGTGACAGACCAACAAAACAAACTATTTCAAACTTAAACATAACAGACCGAAGAACATTTTGTTGAGATAAGATTCATATTCCTTTGAGATAATTGGCTATAGCGCTAGTAGGTGCTATGCTCGATGTTATTTGGTACTTTTTTGCTCCCACGTGATCGTAAATTAAAAAAAAAGAGTCTACTTCTCCTATTAGTGGGACTTTCAAACTGACACTCTATTTTTAGCATTTCAACCCTCAAGCAAAGAAATCCTCCTAGTAGTAAATATCCACAGTTGATATGCATGTAAGGTCATTTACATTCCGTGCAGTTTGTGCATATAATATTGTAATTAGACCGATGTATTCCTTAATTTAGAATCCATGTTTTTACATATTATTTTTGTTGTTCAAACATTCATGTATTTTTCATGTTGCCTTTAACATGCATTTTATCCCCCGTCGGCGTTACTATTAATAAATGTTAAATGTATTTTCTAATGACTTACTTTTTATCCTTCATTTCCCGATCACGTGTGTCGAATCTCTGACATAATAAAACACATAGAGATTATTGTAATGCGTAGAAGAATATAATATGCTATTTCAAACTTAAACATGACAGCCTCTTATAGAGATGCTCTGATGCATCTAAAAACCAGAATGATTCAAACGAATTTGGGATCAATTTTTCATTCAGACATAAATTTGCATCCATTAAGATTTTCTCCGAAATTTTCTCCGAATCTAACTAGGTTATCTTTTTTTGAAATCCCGTAGTTGAAGAGTTATGCATCTTACATCGTACAAATATTTAAAAGCAGAAAAATAATAATCCTGACTGGTGTTTTACTTAATTATAGCGACTTTTTTTCCACGTTTTTTTCCATGATTTATCGTAGGCTATTGATACTTATAATTAATTCCCAATTCGGGTTTCTTTCCCATCTTTCCCCTTTTCTTCGGATTGAGGGGGGGGGGTAATTTTTAACTTTTAGAATTTACAGATTTTAATTTTTAATTCTCCGATGATAAAGAGAAGGCGATCGGATGTCACCATGATCTCGACCTAAATTCACAGATCAAAGAAAATAACTATTTCGACTTGCCTGTTACGCAAATAGCGGCAAAATTTACGGGTGGAAATGCCGAATTATTAAAAATAAAGCAGAGGATAGAAATATCGTTAAAAAAAAGTCACACAACGCGCAAGCCGCCATTTCCAGGGTGGCAGATATAAAAAGAGCCTGAACTGATTCCGGTAAAAGAGACCAATTATAGGTCCCCTTTGTTTGGATTTAAAACCGACGGTACCGATGTTGTTCTGATCTTCTGTAATTCATATATATATATATATATATATATATATATATATATATATATATATATATATATATATATATATATATATATATATATATATTACTCTGCTTTTTTATTGTTTGAACGTGTAATATTAAATAAAGGATTAATTTAGTCCACGAGGCTGGGAATAAATTAATCGTTTATTTAATGAAAGATCATAGCAGGTGTTCTGACTGTGTTTGCACGACTAAATTCGTTGAGAAGCTGCAAAAAAAGTGCGTCAAGATGCAGGCAAAGCAATGCGGATCCTGGCGAGAGAAATGCGTGTCGAGTAACGACTATGAAGAAAACGCTGAATCATACATTCACTACTCTTCATACAAGATTTTCTAGAGTCAAATACTTACCACCAAGACCCAAGATAATCGCCTTACAAAAGCTAAGAAACTCCTCAACGCCCAGTCGAGCCGGGGATGCTATGGTTCTTCCCAGACGAGAAGAACTAATGCATAAAACAAGAGGTGGCTAGCCCATAGTCCATGCAAAGTCCCGCACGCCATAAAGACCAAGTTCCCTTAAACTGTAATTGTCTTTGTGTGTGTTTCCAGTAAAAGCCACGTCACACTACCTACGTCTTCGAAAAGAGATTCGGACTCAATTCAGATGGTACATTGAGTTTCTGTTCACTGTAGTCAAGCAATACGAAGAATGAGCTGATTGCCAGGATCAAACTGGTGTTTAGGCATCTCTTATAGGATACCGTGAAAGCTGCATACTCTTCCTGAAGGCTGTGGTGGAGGCTCAGGGCGGCTTTTTTGAGTGAACTTTATTCGGCAAAAGATTCTCTAAGAGATGTACTTTAAATTTTGAAAATACATCAATTATTGGCCAAGATATGATGTTTGTCACTGTATATATGAGCTAGAATATCTATCCCAGGACCGGTTCGTAATATTGAGTCACGCTTAAGTGGAACAAGCCAGAAAGTAAAATATTTCACAGAAATACTACTATTTTATAATCTGTGTGTAACATAAAGCTTTCATGACTAAAGTTATGGATTTACAAATGGTTTATATTTTAGTTCCTATTAGGGCGACTTCAAATTATTGACATGTAGTCAAACCTCGGTTCATAAACGTCTCGGAACTGTAACAATTTGGTTTTCAAACAGAAAATTCAAGTTGGAAACTCCTCCGTTTTCTAACAAAATTCAATTCCCCGACACAACCGAAGCATACCGTCTGATGAAAAGGTGTAGGGTAGCCATCCTTGAGGGGTTAAATCAGTATCTAGGTTTTTGAAATCAATCTGAATTTTTATTTTTTGAATCTGGGTTTTTTCTTAGGAATTATATTTTTAAATACCTGCTAAATTAAAAAAATGATTACAAAATGTGTAGGACAATGGTTAAAATACACTTAACATAGTCTTAATTCATAAAAGGTTCACAGAGAATACATTTTCTTATGAAATAAGGTTTTATATTATGCATTATAGTTTTTGTATTGAAAAAATAATAAAACTGATGCTTAATAATTTTGTATATTCATCCATTAAATATCTAAAAATAATCTTCATCTGAGAATCAATGAATTAATCTCTTTTACATTATTTTTAATGGTAAAAGATGATTCGGTTTTCAAACAATTCGATTTTAGAACAGTTTTTCAGAAAGATTTATGTTTGAAAACCGAGGTCGTACTGTATTCAAATTTTGAGAATCAGCATCATTGTATGCTTTTTAACAATGTTTTACATCTCATTAAAGTCAGAGGTCAAATATTATTCGTGAAGGTTCATCTTCTCTGAGGGACCTCTTTAATTATTTCCAGAAGTTGGACGACCAAACAATTTCAATCAATCAAAATTGCCTAACCCTAAACTGTTTTGGTTCATTTAATGATGAAATACGTCACCTATTTTAACCGATTCATTGTATGCAATTACTTGAACACAAGTTGCTATCTTACGGATAACTGGGATGAAATTGTGAGTTCATGCCTTTCCTAGTAGTATTAAGACATAAATGGTGACAATAGATCTGATAGAATTTGAAATCTGCATAGTTTGTGACGGTAGACATTAAGCCAACCATGTATCCACTAAACTTCTTTGTGCTCAACCCAATGCTGTAACAACAAAGCTAAGCCAATATATGCAGACACGTCAGTTCAAAAATGTAAGTAGAATGATTCTGGTAAGATGGAGTAGGGATGAGGGTTGGTTCAGTAGGAGTCAAATGCTTAAAAAACAGCAATGATGGATGATGGTTGAAAATGAGAAAAATGCCACATGCATTTTCTTTCAAATTTTCCAGTGATTAATTTTTTGGAGGCAAGAAAACCTTATCAGAATAAATTTTCATTCTGTCCTCATTGAAATAATTAATCAATTTAATTTTCTCTTTGTCTTATGCAATCAATACTTATTTTACATAACAAGGTTCAAATTTATACAAAGCTTTATGTATATGTCTATGCATAAGTAAACATTATATATAGTATATAAAATACATATAATATAATATATATGTTATATGTTGGTTTATATATATATATATATATATATATATATATTTATATAACAAATTAATTTCGTCAGACTAAATTTTCAATCTGTTTTCATAAAAGCTAATTAATCAGTTAAATTGTCCCTTTGTTATAAGCAATCAAATACTTATTTTACACATTCCTTATACGGTTTATATATATATATATATATATATATATATATATATATATATATATATATATTATAGTTGCATTCCAATGTTCATAGGAACAATCAATTTATAACCATGACTTTCAGCTATTCCCTGAACTTCTTTATCTTCATATATCGTTGAACAATCACCACCATAACTTTCATTTGCTTTCCGGATACTATACAGAGTATATACTCAAATATATATTCTTTGTAAGAACCCATATATATATATATATATATATATATATATATATATATATATATATATATATATATATATATATATATATATATATATATGTGTGTGTGTGTGTGTGTGTGTGTGTGTGTGTGTGTGTGTGTGTGTGTGTGTGTGTGTGTGTGTGTGTGAAATGAGTTAGGCTACATGTATAAGCGTCGGTGAGTTAAAAATATGGAATCGCATAGAAACCAGAATAACCGACGCAAACTGTTCATTTAAATAAACATTAATTTTGTTTTTAACAAATAATATCAGCATAACATGTCATCATCAGTGTTGTACGGACATTTCGCATCTACTCGGACTTTTAAAACTGTCTCTCCATTACCAACAGGAGGACTCTGGAATCTTCGACGGCTTTGTCGATAGATTTCGACAATGAAGAAATAAAAATGTCTGTACAATACTGATAAATGAAGTAAATTCGTATGAATCGGAATGGTATAACTTTGTTGACCGGTTTGATTCTGTTGTCGACATTCTTTCAGAAGAGACCACATAATAGCTGCGAACATCCCTAAGTGAAAGTGGTATCATGGATACGACTGGATTTGAACTTGGCATCCACTTAACATCCGTCACCTCCCACAACACGGATGATGGCATGTTATGCTTAAATTATTTGTTTAAAAAAATGTGTTTTTAAATTAACACTTTGCTTCGTTTAATCTGGTCTCTATTCGATTTCATATATATATATATATATATATATATATATATATATATATATATATAGTAAGCTACTTACGTATCGAGCACAGTTGAAGTAAATATTGAAAATTGATACATAACAAATTATATCTCCTTATAAAATTTTATGTGGATACATGAAATAGTAATAAATTATATATATATATATATATATATATATATATATATATATATATATATATCATATATATATCATATATATATATATATATCATATATATATCATATATATATATATATATCATATATATATCATATATATATATATATATATATAAATTTGAGAAAGTTCATTTTTTTAAGCATCTTTAGAATTTTAAACCTAAAGAAAGAGGCAAAATGCCTTCAAAACCATGTGTTAGATTCAGATATTTTTATTAAAATCAAAAATCAAAACATTATTTTCTTTTTTTTTTCATTTTGACTTTTTTATCTAATATTTCGCTTGATATAACAAGCCTCGACAGAGCTTTAGACAAATAAAATGTATTAACCATATTTTTTTTTTCGTAATAATCCTTCCTGGTCTTGTAGAAGTGACGTCCGATGTTGTGTGGACTAACGGTGTAAATGTCTCTTTTAAATTGAACTTAAATCGTGCATGGTCGCTGGTAGGTATAAATTTTAATTCATTATTTTACCCTAAAAAATGATGACGATGGCCAAACCGAGGAGTTTTAAAATGTGTTTTAAACGTATTTTTGAAACATATTTTTATGTATTTTAAAACTTGCTCTAAAACGTACATCTGTAAATATTTTGAAATATTTTAAAATTCTTGAAAACGATATCCTTGGTTTTAGCCGAAACAGTTGTTTGCCTTGATTAAACACGTTTTTTTTCTGTGAACATCTATCCTTCATCATCATTTTTCTGGGTAAAAGGATTAATTAAAACTTATATATATATATATATATATATATATATATATATATATATATATATATATATATATATATACTATCAGGAACACCCGACGTTGCTCGGGATTGAATAATGTTATGTACTTTTTCTATCACCATATTACTTTCTTTGTTTTTACTGCCCTCTCCTCCTGTTTCACCCCTTAATATAGTCAGAAGAAGCTAAAATGTTGCAAAACTCTCTGAATTAGTGTTTTATATGGTTTAAATTTCATCAAAATCGGATATACGTATTTGACGTTTGTCTCCATGAATTGCCAAGAGGTAGGGCACATAGATATTCGGAACATAGAGAGTAACCACTTCCATTGTCTTCCCTAGAAGATTTTATACATATGATACACATTTCATCAAAATAGGATATATTTGAAGTTTTAAAAGTTCGGACCCCATAGCTTTCTTTAGGTTATGAAGGCACTTATAGATTTGGGACTACTTCCAGTGTCTTCCCCAGAGAATTTTATACATAGGAATTAAATGTCATAAAAATAGGATATATTTTAAAGTTTTAAGACGGTTATGTTCTTAGTGCCTTAGAGATGCGAAAACACTTCCATTGTCTTCGCTGGTAAAATGTACATAAGAATACACTTTAAAATTGTATGCAGATTCTCTAACCTTTCTCTCCTTAGGGAATATATATATATATATATATATATATATATATATATATATATATATATATATATATATATATGTGTATCACTGTTTGATTATATAATCAGATTTCAACCAATGTAAGCTTTCATACGTTTTAGCTCAACAGATTTTCTGAAATGTGAGTAAAGTATATGGATTCGTCATATAAAGTGTTTCTAGAGAAGAGATAAATTATTCGTGATTCCAAAGATTCCAAATTATTTCATACATTTGTGATTTCAAAGATTCCAAATTATTTCATACATTTGTGATTCCAAAGATTCCAAACTATTTCATGAATTTGTGATTCCAAAGATTCCAAACTATTTCATACATTTGTGATTCCAAAGATTCCAAACTATTTCATACATTTGTGATTCCAAAGATTCCAAACTATTTCATACACTTGTTTATTTACATCACTCGAATGTTTCATCTTTTAAGAAATAACTGTAAAAACGGATGTGAATCTGGATTTTACACTTCACCAAGATTCCTCAGCGATTTAAACAATAAATTTAAACAGTTTTTAAGGTCAAAACAATAAAAAAAAAGGAATACGTACAGAGGTTACGGCAAGTCGTTTATTTAAATCAGTCAATGTTGGTTATGGACAGCTAGTATATATATATATATATATATATATATATATATATATATATATATATATATATATATATATATTTTTAAATATTAAAGTGTTTTTAACCTATAGACGACCAGACGACGTCGTTTCAGGCTTTCTACCCTCATCAGTGCAGGAGTGGCAGTTGCAGGCAGTCGTATGGGCTCGAACGCAGTTCGTAGATTCAGTGTAGAATCACGAGACGAACGCTCAGGACCACACGGTTGTGAGAAATCACCACAGACAGTAATTGAAATTAAGGTACACTTACCCGGAAGGCGAGGTAAGTGTTTTGTCGTCTACAGTGTTCGACGCTCGAATATATATATACATATATATATATATATATATATATATATATATATAATTATTATTTCACATATACTCATACCAGCTTTCTGACTTAAAATGCACCAAACATTGATGTTATTGTTTTTTCCTTTCCCTTTGCAAAACTCAATCATGCTCTGAAAAGCTAAAAACAAAACAACATTTTTCCTCTACAAAAAAATCAAAGCAAACACTATGAATGAATATTTGAAGATATAAAGAACTTGAAGCATAAAATCTTTTAGTAAAATGACTGGATTCAGCATTAAATGAGCTGAAAAGGGTTGATACACCGTAAAACAAAACAACATCACATATACTCATATAATATTATTAGGTGATATAATATATTTTGTATAGATTTTTTTAGCATTTAACAGTGCTCAATACGTGAGTAGAACTTAGTAGTAAAGTATGAAAATATATTTATGGCAATTAAGTTACACATATATACTAGCTTTCCTTGCTTGGAATTGCCCGGGAGTTTTTTTATGTTCATTTCTTTTATTAATTAGTTTTTGTTTTTAAATATGATTTTGAAGGTTAATTTTAATTATTACGGTATCGTTTAGATTATTAATTCAACAAAATTATTATAAAACTATAAATAATGTTCTTACGGTAATGTTGTTGGAAATTATTTTCTATTGGGGTCTGTAGATAGTGTAAGCATGCACGTTAGAAATCAATGACTTAAAAATAAATTTTGTTTGAAATATTTAAATTGTTAAAGCTCGGACTTAAATTCAATGTTTTAATCGCTGGTGTCCATGCCTTCAATCAAGTTGAGCGGAATAGATGAGGTATTCTAATGGTTCTTTACTGGAATAAATCAAAGGGTCAGTTTGAAATTCCTGAATTGGGATAAAGATTCTCGAGTTTGAAAAGATGCATCTGAAGAAGCTCGAAGGTTACATCGGTCGAAACGTTTTGAAAATAACAGCCAAGATTAGAATAGTAGTTTGAATAATAAAAATAAGTTCAAATAATTATTTAGTAGTAAAGTTGATATTTATCCGATCAAATAGTGCTCAATACGAACATTGCTTTTAGTACAACTTTTTCCTCACATTGACCAAGTCAACGTTTCAACCTATTAATTTCTTTAGAGCCAATTTTACCGTTATTTTATACTATTGGATACAATGATAACTTAAACTAAATATATTGGTATTTTTAGTGTTCTCACTTGAAACATTCTCATGTATTTGTGTGAGGAAGTTTAAAACATGAAATGTGATTTCAGACAAAATGGAATATTTACTATATGGAATAGTGAATAAGCTGGAAACAGACTAGTAAAAATAAGGACATAGAAAACAGAACCAAGATATTTCAGTTGACTCAGACGACCATATTCATTTGGTGTAGATAAGCTTTATTACAAAGAAACAGAGTTATATATATATATATAATGTATTTCTATGTAATCATTTTTATAGGTCATTATCAGCACGTTGTTATTGAGCTTACTATTATTTCAATTGTTTCACAGATTAAGTTGCAGAAAACTGCATTATTAAAAGACGTATTTTTCGTTAATATATATATTGAGTGTTTCTGGCTCACAGACGTCATCAGCATGGCTAACTTACACATATATCAAACCCTCGATGTTGATGTCTATAGTCCAGCGTTCTACCACTGGTCCAAGACGCTCTGTGTAGAAATATGTACGATTTTTATCACGTAAGTATTTAATGTATTTCTATATAATTATTTTTATTTTTATTTACTTTTATGTACATATAAAATTAATATATATATATATTAACGAAAATACGTCCTTGAAGTGTAGAGCGACTAATAATGCAGCTTTCTGCATCTTAATCACTTAGGAAGTGAAACAAGTGAAATAATAGTAAGCTCAATAACAACGAGCTGAAAATCCCCTATAATAATAATTACATAGATATACATTAAATACTTGAGTGATAAAAATCGTACATATTTTTACACAGAGCGTCTTGGCCCAGTGGTAGAACGCTGGACTATAGACATCAACATCGAGGGTTCGATCTCTGTGTAAGTTAGCCATGCTGATGACGTGAGCCAGAAACACGTGTCTATGGATTACTTTTATGTATGCATAAAATTAATATATATATATATATATATATATATTAATTTTATACGTACATAAAAGTAATCCATATATATATATATATATATATTTTTTTTTTGTTGGTGATTTTATTATTCCATTAATTGCGACAAAATATATGCTGTTTCATTAACGCTCGCAGTGAACGTCAACTCTTCAAGCGACAATGGAATCAAATGGCAAAGATTTTAAATTCAACCTCAACCGGAAATTGAAGATGCATTAGAAGGAGGGGGGACGGAGATGGAGCTCTACCTATAACGGGGACATGAGAAGGGAGGGGGAGAGGGGGAGACCCCAACAAGTCATGTTTCAAAAAGTTGCGTGGGATGTTCTCTCGTGTCTGGGCCATCGTGACCTCAATTCCAGCCAGGGCGGGGAGGGGGGGCAGGGTGGGTTAAATTTAATAATGAGAATAGAATTATAATTATAAAGTTATAACTGTCATTTTTGTTGTAATAGGTAATTATCGTGTAGATAAAAATGTTTGATAATTTTAATTTAGGGTATTAATTGCTACTTTTGCATTCTATTTTAATATAGTTATTTATGGCTTGCTCAGTAATTGTAGTGAATTTTGTTGTGATAATAGTTTTTAATTGTGATTATATTATACTAAAATCAATACTAGTGGAATCATTATATAAAAGAAGTTTAATGGTGTTACCATTTTTAGTATTAATAAAATCGATTACAATAACAAAAATAACAATGCCAATCATACCTACGATAGTCGCAGTGATAATAGCATTAATAAAAATAAAAATAAAGATAACAAGATAATAATAACAATAACGATAATAATAATAATAATAATAATAATAATAATAATAATAATAATAATCATTACTATTATTATTACCATCCTGCCACTTGCGAAGTCATTGGGCGAAATAAGTCTACAAGTGATGGTAGGCTTTTATAGTTCTACTACCAATGACAAGGACTAAGTACCAGTCAATAATTAAGTGTTCAAGATAGTAATCGAAGGATTAAGTAATTGAGATTAGATTAGTCTAAGTGATATCAGAGTTAATAGCTATCCCAGTTATGGGTTTAGGTGGGAGATGATTTTGGTAGAATTGGTAGTATGACTGAGAGGCTATTGAGGCTGAGAATTATAGGTAATACTTAGAGATTTGATGTTATTGATAGTTTAGTGGGGTGGTTATATATTTATAGATTTATAGATTCATCGGGACTTGTTGGGGTGGGGTTGGGTGGTAAATTTGGGTGGGTGGGTAGGGGGTTATAATGTGTTTTGAGGTAGTGTATAATGGGGGGGGGGTTAATGTAATCATTCATTTTTGTAAAAAAATATTTCCATTTTTAAAAATATGTGGGGAGTTGGTGTAGGGTTAAGGTGGGGTATGTGGGTTGCTAAGGAGGTAGAGTCTACTATGTTTACAGTTGATAGACGTCTCTTGTTTTCTATTTAGGAGTTTATTTTTGTCTTTAAAACGGATAATTTCCAGTTTTTCATTTAAACATAATCTACATGGTGAGTTTATTGATTTGCAGGTGCTAGATTTTTTAAAGATTTTCCACTTTATTATGGGAGTTTCTTTTTTTGTTTTTATTTTGTGGTAGTGTAGTGAAAGTCCAGTTTGGCAAGGATGGTCAGGGTTGTTGAAGGAGAGTTTATGGTTGTAGAATCTTTCCTTGAAGTTGTTACCTGCCAGACCAATATAATAGTTAGTCTGTGATGGGTTTTCGGTTGAGGAGATAGATGCCTCATAGACCACTTGGGTTGATAGGCACTTTTGGTTTAGGGGGCAGTTTGATTTGTTATTACAGTTACATGTTCTTCTAGGATTTCCGGTTGAGGTTGAATTTAATATCTTTGCCATTTGATTCCATTGTCGCTTGAAGAGTTGACGTTCATTGCGAGCGTTAATTAAACAGCATATATTTTGTCACAATTAATGGAATAATAAAATCACCAACAAAAAAATATATTTTGCTCTGAATTTTCATTGAGCACTCTCATAAACCCGGTTTCAACTTCCTTCGGATTTATACCCCCTGAATATTTGTTAAGTTAATTATATATATATATATATATATATATATATATATATATATCTTCCCATTTCTAGCTTCACTGTATAAAAAGCTATGTTTCATTACAAGGTCATTTGAATCGACCGAAATACCGTGGTTCTGCTTTGATTATGTGTTTGTGTCCTTATGTTTACTAGTCTGTTGCCATGCCTATCTAGTATTCCATATACTAAACATTCAAGATATTCGTGTGGATATTTCTGATGTGCATTTCAAGATTTTTTAAGCATATCTGGGATATTAATTATTTTATCAAAACATTTTATAATAAAAACACATGAACTAAATCCCCAATATAAAAAGGGAACGAAGACAGTCTTGAATCAAGGAGGAGAATAATGCACAATTTATTCAGAGAATGTATAACAGTTTCTTTTGGTGTATTAGGTGTGTGATGTTACAAAGTTCTCTGTAAATAGAAACATATAATAGAAGTGAGTATTTCCTTGTCAATCAGTGATAATGTAATTGCGTGGTTGTAGGTAGAATTTTTCAGAAAAATGGATATTTTGTGTATTAGATTATGTGATTATGGAAGAAGAGATGGTGATTTATCTGCCTTTGATTGATGGTTGGTATTGCAGAAAAAATTGGACATGGTTTTTGTTGTAAACAATCTCACTGAAACCGAGGAGATTCTAATGAAAATCTTTATTTCTTTTCTCATTCGAGAATAGCTTTTCTTGGCTCTTTTATACTTTTTAACCCTTTCATGTTTCTTACTGTTGTTCTGCAACGACAAATAGAAAATTTGTCATAAATTATCATACATTTTGATTTGACCAATTATATTTGTTTTGTGAGAGTCACGGACATCGAGGAATATGAATACCATTATGAGTCGTAACGGGCCTTTTCGAAAGTCAGCTCAACTTGAAGGCATGTGGTTCAAGAACAAGTTAGATCAGCTACATAGAATATCTGTAAAAAATAATGCATGAAAATGGTTAAATAGGCTCAAAAAAACTTGTATATTTGATCTTAAATGGATGAACGTTCTATTCGTGAATAAACACTCGATTATTTTTTTCAATTTTGAATTGGTCACGTGACCTGTTTTTGCTAATGCATTATCTGAGCGAGGTCATGTATCCTGTTTGTCCAATCAGCTTATTGAAAGTTTGATTTTTTTCCCTTTCATATCGGATTTTGCAACACATTGAATGCTGGAAATAATTTCTTTCAGATTTCAATAAAAAATAATCAGATGAGCAAATCTATAAATATATAATTCGAGTCGGTCAAAAAAGAGGTAACAGCTTTTTGAAACTACTACTGTTTGAATAGGTAATATAGGTTGTTTTTTTTATAGGTGATTGGTATCTATATATGGATATCTTATCCACATTCTTTTCCATTACTGTCATGCTAATGATGACATATTTTATCAACATATCTAGAGAAGAGCTAAGAGAAAGTTGAAGTCATGTATTTTCTAAAATAATTAACATTAAGTAAACATAATTAGTACTGTTTTGCTAGTTTAGATTTGATAAGTAATGTAAGGGAATAACACTATTTTGTGAACAACCTAATAAAAAGATTTTTCTAGGTGAGTTAACTTGTACTTCAGATAGTATTATCACATATTAATAACACTATTTCGATACTATATATATATATATATATATATATATATATATATATATATATATTCGTGATTTTCTTGTTGCTTCAAATGACTTAGTGCCTAGAACCAATCAGACTACTTTAACAGACAATTTATTTTTATACTAGCAGCACTCATATCCCGGCATTGCTCGGGAATCTGAAAGCTTACATAGTTAGATTTAAAGTAGATTTTGTATTTTAGTAATGCCTTATTTCTGAATGTGGTGAAGCGAAACTATATTACTAAATAATCCTTACTGGTTAAATGGGTGGCAGGGAGAGTAGATAGAAATTAAGAGGTGAAAACTCCTCCGCCTTTCTGTATTTATGACTAAAAAAATGAAATATTAAGTATGATTAAATATTTAAAGCAAAAAAATAAATATTAAATAAAATTTTGTTTTTTAAAGCAAGGACAAAAAAGTTGCTTAATCACTGATGAATCAAATCTTTTGTAACTAAATCTTTTGTGATTAAAGGCATACCGGTCAAAGGTAGAGGGGAATCCCCGTTTTTAGAGCAGTAGCGCTTGATATATCCAAGGCCTTCGACAAGGTATGGCATAAAGGGCTTCTCCTGAAAATACGCTCATACGGTATTACTGGGCAATTACTTAATATAATTAGATCCTTCCTAACCAAAAGAAAAATCCAGGTTGTCCTCGATGGCCGTTCATCTAAGCAACATGACATAAATGCTGGTGTACCCCAGGGATCCATCCTTGAACCTTTATTGTTTCTGATTTTCATAAATGACCTCCCTGATGACATTGAGTCTGAGATAGATATATTTACTGACAACACCACACTCTACTCTCGTCATGTGAGCAAAACGGACACGTACATATCTGAGGCAATGGCTGAATCCTTAGAAAATGACTTCCAGGCTGTAGTGGATTGAAGTCATAAATGGTTGGTAACTTTTAATGCTGCAAAGACAAAGCTCCTTTCTTTCAATAACTACAAGAAACCTCTTCGACCACCGAATGCCATGGCAAATAACAGCCTATCTGAGAGTTCAACATTCAAACTCCTCGGCCTAACTTTCACATGTAACATGAATTGGAATAAATACATTGAAGACATTGCCAGGGCTGCAACAAAGAAGGTTGGCCCCCTCTACCGTGCTAGTAAGCTTCTCACACCTGACATTATCCTGTATCTCTACAAAGCCACCATCCACCCATGCATGAAGTATTGTTGCCACATCTTGGCTGGTGCATCATCTACTAATCTCTCCCTCCTTGACAAGGTCCAAAAGAGAGTCGCCAACCTAATAGGTCCCTCACTGTCAACCAAGCTCCAGTCCCTGTCCCATCGCTGCAATGTAGCATCCTTGTGCTTGTTTTACAAATACTTCAATGGATTATGCTCCAATGAATTGGCTACTCTGGTGCCCCCCTCGACGTAAATTCACTAGACCAACTCGAAATCAACTAAATCCCATTCATTCACTGTGGAGGTCCCCAGATGCCGGAGAGCCATCTACTCAAATAGCTTCTTTCCTCGTTCTGCTGGCCTCTGGAACTTCCTCCCTGGCCCCTGTTTCCCCGACAGTACTGACATGCAGAAATTTAAAACTAATGTAAACAGACATCTCGCTGCGCAGATCCCAATTAAGGTTGCCCCCCCCCCCAACCTTCTCCCCTTTTCTTCTTCTCAGTAGCCCCTTACGTCTACAGTAGCGGCCTGCCTTGTTTGGGGTGAACTATGTTAAAAAAATATATATATATAAGATATGTATTTGATAATGTATCATAGAGAATTGATTCTTTTCTTTCTGCTGGCGAACGGTGTTTAATTTTGGAGTTTTTCATTCTTCAAAATAGCGGTGAAAGAAAAACCATGATATTCCGTAAAAAAAAATTA